>BSQZ01000032.1:245000-597500 GCA_033239005.1 Lamellibrachia satsuma
CATTCACACGTTTGGCAAATCGTTTGTACAACACTAAAATTCGTTCTATGGTGTATGAATTCTTCGTATGCGGGGAATAAAACACATCGTTGTTATAATTCGTGTACTTACTGTAATTGTCTGCAATATGCAGTTATTTACAGGCATATGTTTTGTCATGATACCGCGTCCTCGGTGGTATTGTTGATGTTCTTTCGTGTGTATTGGTCAACTAAAAATTGTCGTTTTCTGCAGACTGCGACGACGGAAACTACGGAATCAACTGCAATGAAAGCTGCGGACATTGCAAGAAGCAGTCGAAGTGTTCCATCACGAACGGAAATTGTCCCAGCGGATGTGAACCTTGGTACATATCAGACGCCTGTAAGACTTACATAGGTATGCATACTTGCACCAACTTAACTGAGTTGCATCGAAAATTCTACCTAGTAGTTTCGCCAATATTCCTGACATGTGTCTGTGTTTTCAAGTAGAGAGCAAGGGAATCCACCGAATGAAAGTTTTACATTATGTTGTCACGCGCTGCTCGCATGATTGTGGGTTACATTGGTCATACAACAACGACAGAGTACCGAATTCTAAATAATTGTCTAAATATACAATTTTGCTCCAGTTGTTCCAGGTTTCCATTCGTCCGTCAAGCCACACGTTGACAATGTCACCACCACGTCTGCCACAGTGACTTGGCCTAAAGCCAGCAACATATCAACCGGTCTGGAAGGCCACTACCTTTACATCTTGTGGCTGCAAGCCGACGGGGTGTCAGAACAGAACACCGCAGTAGTAGGACGGGGCGCTGGCGAACAACTGATAGAGGCTCGAATCACCGGGCTAAAGGTCAACACGAACTATTCGCTCAGAGTGCAACCTTATCGTCAGCTCAATGTAGAACGCGAGGGAGGCATGTCTACAGTAGTCGTCACGTTCAAAACCAGATGCCCAGGTACAGTGTGTTGTCGTTAAACACACACACATATAATTGCTAACTAATTTAGGGTAAGGTAACACACAAACTGGGAGCGTTTCACCAAACTTTTTATTTGTCCCACTCTGCCTTATCTGACTTAAATTATATTGTTAAATCACAAAATGCCTCTGCTGCCCCTTCGGCCCTACATAGTTTGTATATATTTGTATGGCCAAATCCGTGATTTCGTATAGAAATTCATCTATGCGTGTAGGTTGTCCGCATGTTTGTTTTAATCAGTCTTTTTTAAGTAACCCATTTGTGCAAATATTTATAACTGCAATCAAAGCAGAACGTAATTTGCCTCTGTATTGGAAATAATAATGTCCCTGTTTGATAAATGAATCGGGACCCAGTGAGTCGTCAGTGTGCGCGCACCCGGGTCGCTGACTGATTGCCCATTCGCCAGCGTGCGCGTCCCCGGGTCGCCGAATGATCGCCCAGTCGCCAGTTTGCGTGCTATTTACGACGCAACTCGATTATCGGGAATCCCCTGGCCAATAACGTCTCGGCAGTAGTGAGAGGGAAAGGTTGGAATGACCCTTAATTATTTTTAATGTATTCGAACCTAAAACCGAGATTACGTGCCATCTGTTTCTCCTATCTTCCTTTACTTTGAAGAAAATATTTGTATCAATACCTTCATTATTAAAAAAAACTAATGTCTGGTCTGCTATGAATCTCTTCGTCTCTATTGTTGTTAAACCACACACAGTTAGACATTTCTCAAAATCAAAGCCTCTCAGGTCTGTGATCCGCTTGTCTTCTGTGATTAAATATCAACATTTGATGCTTGATAAATGAGCCAATTAATCAGTCGTTACAGATTCGAGCACCGGGTGATGATTTTGCATCTGTGATTTGTTGACCACGACGCATACTTGTTTAGGCACCCGGAGCATAAAAAATAATGTTTCGCCACTGACAATACATGCGGTATACGTTTACTGTCATTTTTCTTACAGCTCTGTCTGCTGTCATAGAAAGCGTGACAACGACAACTCCGGGACTTACAGCAAATGCAAGCATTGTGGTGATATGGAAGGTCGGCATTGCATAATATTATGTTTATTGGTCGAATGCAAACCTCGAAATACAGCTGTGTAATTTC
This sequence comes from Lamellibrachia satsuma, assembly GCA_033239005.1. NCBI lineage: Eukaryota > Metazoa > Annelida > Polychaeta > Sabellida > Siboglinidae > Lamellibrachia > Lamellibrachia satsuma. The sequence continues at coordinate 247,079 of BSQZ01000032.1, forward strand.
AGATATCTGAGTTCAAATATTTCCACCTCTGTCTATCGAAAGGTACTCGTGAGTGAAATGGGGCAACGTGTAACAAATTTAATTTCCCACGCTTCCGAAAGCAACAAGAACATTTGATCCACAGTAATCCCAACTGAAATCGTATGCTCTAATACTGCGTTACCGTGTCCACGACAACTTATTAGCCACGTCGTGTCGTTTAGCACGCCATGCCACTTCTAAATACTAGTAGTAAACATTCCCCACGTGTAAACTGTGTGCTCGAAAACTGTGCCGTGTTTGCCTGTAGGTGATAACGGAGAGTGGATGCGACGCAGTAGCTGCTATACGAGTGGAATATAAACAACAGAAGACTGACTCGTGGAAGTCTGTAGAGGCGGACAGAGTCAGCCAAACCTACACGATAATACGCGACAATCTCAGCTACGAACAGTACGAAGTGAGACTTGTCGTCACCACCAACGAGAATATCGCATCTACCAGCGCCAGCAAATTCGTCGACCTCAGGACTTGTGAGTTGTGAACATGCACACTCGAACGCACGCGACGCAGACGCGAGCGATTGCTCTTTTGCCAATGGCACGCTTGTGTGTGATGGGCAAACAAACACATGTACACACACATGTCATACATACGCCATACACGTATCATACGCACGTACACACACGCACGCACGCAGAACGCGTACACACACGTACGCACGCAGGTACATACACGCACCCACCCCCACACACACACGTACGCGCGCGCACGCACGCACGCACACGCACACATATTTACATGAGAGAAGGAGATAGGTAGCAAGGAGATGGGAGGAAGAGGACATGTAACAGTACGACATGAAGGAAACAGATATGTAACAGGGTTACAGGCGGTCTAGACTGAGGCGGTCGGGGGCAGAATGTGTAGAAGGCAGAAGAGCGGAGTTGTTAAAGGGAAACGAGCTCGATTAGGATGTTAGTGGGGATTCCACATTTACAAAAACTAACATAATCATTTGGGCGGATTATTTCTTGTGCAGAAGCAACGCAAAAAAGGCAGTACACTCGTCATAATAAGTAGAGGCAGTAAGTGTAGAAACAAAAGCATTAACGGGTTGGACAGATCCTTTTGTCCCGGATGTTATCAGTAGCGAAAGGCAGCAAGGGACAGGGATATTCGAATTTCAGGATGATGGCGATCATTGATATACACACACGCACGCACGCACGCACGCACGCACAAGGGAGGGTTACACATACATATTGAATTGTTGAATTATCAAGAAGCTTCCTTGTCTACTTGCCTTGATTGTATTACTTTGAATTGCAACGTTGTTATTGTATTGACAGTTATTTTAGTTCGACGCGTCGACATTGCCTCGACAGACGGCAAACGTGCAGATAATTGGATAAAAACGGTTCGGCTGATTGATGGTTGTTTCTTCGTTTCGTGCCAATTGCTGTTCTAAAGAAGTTCGTGTTAACAAAGCCGTGCACTTGGAAATAATAGTTTACAGTTGCGTCCGTATTTTCATTTATAGTCACAGTGTTATTACAATTTTGCAAGTACCAGTACGTCTCCAAACATCACCCCCACCTCTAAAAGTGTCACCCTCACAGACCAAGGTGCGGCAGCTTTGTGGACTGGTGCAACGATTGGGATTGCCGTTGGAACATTTCTACTTGGCATGGTGACAATGACAGTCTTCCTGCTAGGCATTCTGAGGTCAGTGGCTCACCCGTAGCGCATCCTGGAACCAGTCATAATACGTTATAGCTTAATACTATATCATCTTTAATTAAATGCCATAGTATTGTGCATAGTTTTGTTACCATCTGGCAAAGTGGAATAGCATGGCCATTGCACCAACAAGACTACTAGATATGTGTTTGGGTTCACGGTGTCATAGAACATCGGACTGTCAGTTGAGAAAACCCGGGTTCGAATCCTGGTACTGCTGTTTCGAAGCTTGGACAATTCTGTTCAGTCCGCGTTGCTTTGGTTCACTTAGCTTTATAATCAGGCTGGATGTAGACAACGGTGAACACATGTGAACGAACTGTCTTCGCACAGCAACTGCAGCATGTCTGAATGCTTCCCAGAGAAGTCTAGTTTGTGTTGGAATGAACAGGTCAGTCAGGGGTGATGTGTAAAGCGCTGAGAGCGGCCCTACGGACTGGATACCGCGATGTACAAGAACTTCATTTTGTTTCTACTCACGTATAGTTGTCCAACACATAATGTGGTCAGGTGTAATTATACATTACTTGCACAAAATGCATTGCTAGATTGTGGCCGCAATAATATCATAATGTATTAAGCCATACACCAGTTAAGCCAAAACAGTTTAAATCATGTATTTTACTGATGTTTTTTTTTCAGAATGCGTCAGACCTCAGGCAACACTGACAATGAACGGCAGGGAACGGAAATGTCGACAAAGAACACAGCCGGTAAGTGGGGAAGACAACACCAAGCAGTGCATGGACTTGAACACTATTCTTAACTGCATGTATAGTTTGCAGGTAGAGTTTGCACGTAGAGTTGCCTGATGTACAAAAGTGGTTTGCGAATAACATCTTCAAAGTATAAGCTGAAGAAGAAACAGATGAACGTGTCTACTATGTTGACACGCGAAGCAGCGGTGACGATACTTGATGGATGTGTCATCCTGTGGATCATACAATGGCGTAGTAAGGGAAGAGTCGAAGAATTCATGAACAATGTATGCTGCTATGACACGTACCTTACGTTCGACAGGTACTATTACTTTAGCATCAAAAGTGCATTCAGTAGCATTCAGTTTGCACGTATAGTTGCCTTATGTACAAAAGTTGTTTACGAATAACATCTTCAAAGCATAAGCTGAAGAAGAAACTTCAAATGAATGTGTATTCCAGGTTAACACATGAAGCAGCGATGACAAATGATACAATCAGCCCATGGTGGAGCAAACAGCATCAACATCATACGTAATGGCACTGATGTATTCGTCCTCCTCCATTATTTTGCAGAACTCGGTCTTACTTGCAGTCTTACAATGGAGGGTGCCAGTCATTGTACGACATTGATATACATTACAGCAACAGTTAAAAAGCAGACTGGCATGGTCGCTTCTAGCAGCACATATACTTTCTTGTTATGTCACAGCGGAACTGTTGTATGGCGTTGGGAAAGGAACTGCAATTCAGGCACATATAACTGGTCGGAGTCTGGATAAACTCGGTGATATACAGGCAAGTATGCCTGGGGTAATTGCAGAGGCTGCTGAGTTCATTGTCGCGATAGCAAGAAGACCGAAAACATGATGGAGGTTCGTGAGGAAGTCTGCCCCCGAAAGATGGGCAAAGCAAAGGTGACAGAAACAGGACTGAAAACACTGACTAAGGCCTTTGAAGCAAATGTTCGACAGGCCAACATCCAGACAGCCATCAGGAAGTCAGCCCTTGATTCATCACCTCTATCACTGGATGCCGCGAAGTTTGGATGGACACTTGATGAAGCATCCAAATCATTAATGCCAGTCACACAAGTGATGGTGTTGCGCAGCTCGTTTACCATGCACATTTTTATATGGCTGACTGTCAAAATGAGAACACATGAGTTGTTGTCACAGGTGTAACAGCTATGTCAGGATGGCGTCAGTTTTTACACGTTGCGGTAAAGTACATTATGCATATGTCGGGTCAAGCTTAAACATTGCTAATTACTATTGCTTACCCAAAAGAATATAGATACAGACACTTCGTTTGAAATGTCATCGTGTTTATTTCAAACGGTTTTGAGAAAAACAATTATTAATGGCGTTGATTTGCATTTAAAACTAAAGAGACTAACTATTAACTTGGAAGTCATTTTTTAATTCACCATCATTTTAAATACTGTCATAAATAGTTCCAAGGTTATTTATGAAAAACGATTTTCGGCAATGATGGTTATTATTTGCATAGTCAGTGGAAATCGGCACCAGGACTACTATGTGAATGTCCTCATCAATATTATATAACCTCAAGACCTAGGCACAGACACCTCATTTGTGTTGCTATTAAGCATACTTACGGATATACGGACGAAATAAAAAAATTTTTTAATGACAACACCTAATTTGCATACTTCGAGATGTTGAAGTGTAGCATCATTTCGGAAACACCCTGAGCTATACAGCAGACCCTCAACACATTTTTATAGACACCTAATTTCTTGTACTATTGTCAATAATTTCCGAGATATTTACGAAAATTTTATTTTTGGTAATGGCGATCCTAATTTGCACATTTCGACAAATGCTCAAGGTTCCATAGTGGCGTCAATTGGATTCCTCATCAGGATACCTCAAAGATATAGAAACTGCAAAAAAATGTCATGGACCCTACTGCAAACTTTTCTGGCCTACTGCCGGACTAATACAATAGATCGCATTCGGGGAAAGAGCAACAGTGAAAGAAAAACCGTGGGTAAGGGTAAATCCACACTTGCATGCACGAGTGTAGAAACAAACGGACAGTTCATATCATGCAGGATGGTTAAACGAATTAACCCATGTTTAAGTATCATAATTGTTTTAACTTGTTTTGCAGAAGCCTTCGAGGATGCGCAAGGTTATGTCATCCCACCCCCGAGAGTGTCCAAAGAAGAGGAAGGTAAAACGAGCTACAATATATTATACCAACTTAAATAAATTGCATACACAAATACAAATAGGACCTGTTAACGTTGATACAGCCCAGGGATACGTTAATAAGTGCTAAAACCTATGTTATATATGACACACACACACACACACACACACACACACACACACACACACACACACACACACACACACACACACACACACACACACACACACACACACACACACACACACACACACACACACACACACACACACACACACACACACACACACACACACACACACACACACACACATCACACACACACAATTTTAGAAAAAGAAAATGCATATGCACAGGACAGGGGACTTCGACGGATAACATAAAATGGGGGATATTATACTAGGTGCCCACCTATCAAAGAAAGGGACTTGGATGGATAAGATAAACCCGGGAATACTATACTAAGTACAACTACCAAAGAAGGGGACGTAGGACTAGACGTTTGTGCTGAATTGGTAATTTCCGAGCAATGTTGGATTTCGGCTTCTAAGGGTTACTAAATGATGTAGTTAATCAGGAGAAATATAACAAATAAGGAGAACGAGTTTAGAGTCCTTGCTAATAGCAATAATTGTTTTACTTTCAATCCACGCATTGTCCACAAACATAGCAAAATAACTCCTGGTTGTGTGTTAATCAGCAGAGTGAATAATTTTATGCAATAACAATTTTTATTTGACAAGATGCAAAATTGTTGTATTTTCGATAAACCATTGGCGTACTTGTATTCTTGCCATCTCAGAGCTACCAAGTCTCACGTATTTGGCGTGAGACTCACGTAATTGACTTCCGTCTCACGTTGTCACGCAACTAACTGTAAATTTCACGCATTTTGGTAAATCTCACACATATTGGTAAATATCGCGCATGTATGCCGTTTCAATATATATAATACACATATATACGTAATTTCCATGCACGTGTTCATATTGACATTATTCCCATGCACGTGCTGATAGCGCAGAGAGTCCAGTGGATCCCCGAGATTATTCTTCTCATCGTCGGGGACGTCGCGTGTGCTACTTGACAATGTTTCCCTGCCAAAGAGTGATCGTGGTATATGGGTTTGGTTGGGGCGGTACGGTTTAGCCGCGTAAAGTCGTCTGTATCTGATATGTGTACTCTTTGTATGTAGAGCTTCCAACTACTCTGTCGTATCGTTGAAGTCTTTGAATATCCTAGTAATAACAAGTACTACACATTTTAAATTCACTTTTCCTTGCCAGTGAACACATTTTAAAACTAAACTATTTAATTACAATTGTACGTATTCCGTATCTAAATAAACCGTTACAGCATACATACATGAAATAGTCTATTTATAAATGCTTTCCAGTGTATATTAAGGTGATATCTCTGTGGAAATATGATTACTAGAAGTGCTGCCACATGGTGTCCAGTTAGGAAACTAGACACCCCTTTTTGACATTTCAGAGTTTGCATCCGCCCGTGATCTCACGCATGTTTCCCGACACAACTTGACAGCTCTGCAATCTGCGGCGAGTTCCTTTGCATGGCAATCTTGTTTAATCTTGTTAAACGCAATAATTTTGAAGATGGTGGTATTTTAACCAGGTGTTTTTCAGGAGTCGTCGAGGATGCGAGTGGCTACTGCAATGCGGCGAGCGAGTCCAGCCAACAAGAAGGCGACAACCTGTATGACGTCATACAGACGTAGGTGCGTACGGCTAATACCAAACTTGTTGGCAAGTCATAAACTGGCGAGTCTAATAAAGTCTCAAGTCATTGACCTGCAAATCAAGCCTCAAATCAATGACAACCAAGTCCAAGTCAAGTCTCGAGTCATTCCAAGTCAAGTCAAAGTGGGCGACTCGAGTCAAACTCCAGTCAACAAATATGGCTACTACGGGACCCACGTAACAAGCAGCGACTAATGACGTTGATGTAACATCGCATTCAGCTGTTTCATTTTACTTTAGGTTCAGCATTTCTTAACTTTGGTTGGAATTAAGGCAGAAAGTGTTTCATTGCATACGACCAGCTTAGAGTAGTATCTTGCCTGTGCTTGTCTGTCGCACTAAGTTCATTGAGAGGAAATTGTGCGACGCGGTGGCGTAGTGGTTAAAACATCGGACTAGCAGTCGGGTTCGAATCCTGTTGCTGCCGTTTTGAAGCTTGGGTAATTTCGTTCACCTCACGTTGCCACAGTTCACTCAGCTGTATAAATGAGCACTTGGCTACAAACAGCGGTGGATATATTATGTGAATGAATAGTCTACGCGCAGTAATTGCAAAGTGGATGAATGCTTCCAGGAGAAGTTGGTGTTGGAATGAGCAGGTATGTTATGGGATGAAGTGTAAAGCGCATTGAGCTGTGCTGCCGACTGGATAGCGCGCTATATGAGAACATACTGTACAGACGAACGCACACACGTACATACAAAAACATGCAGATCTACATATACAGCGCACGTAGTATCGTTATAGTATTTTGGGTGGTGAATTTAGCATTTCATTCGCAATACTCTGCAATACTTCAAACCGCAAAGCGACACGACATAGTGTGGCATGTACAGTACCCAGGTATCTCATGGTTTTGCTACTAGCGCACATTTGCATATATTCACACTGATTAACCTACCTTATCCACGTTTGCCTACTGGGACACAAGGACACCACATAGCTTATCCACGCTACACACGTTTCTATTTGTCCTCATATCACCAGTGACGTGATTTCCACACCCACTTACGCATCCATTCTACACATTTGTGGTTGTCTTTCATTCTTTCATTTTCCGTCTCAGCTTCAGTCGACAAATGTATGCCGTGTAGCGTGCTTTATTGCTACCCATATCAAGCTTCCTGTTTACACGCTTATTGGTTATGTGTATGGTAATAGTGTGTCACTCTGAGGCGTGCGATTAACCTCGTTAATCCGGACGCCGTTAATCCTGAAACATCCGCATCCGAACATCATTTCACGTGAACGGAATTTCCAAACTCTTATATACCCCGTTAATTATATGACTCGGTTAGATGGAAAAGAAGTAAATCTGGACACATACACTCGGGACCAAGGTGTCCGGGTGAACTAGGTTCCACTGTATTAGTAAATTTGACATGTGACATGTAGATGTTATCGGTCAGGTAAATCATAACGTGTTTTGCTCTTAGTAAAATGTCAATAAAGCAAGTTGTAGAGGAAGCACTTTTAGTGGTCATAATAGCACAAGTTTAAAAAGGGATTATTAAAAAAGGTTTAATTTGTGAATCAGTAATTGTAATGTAGCAAGTGGGAGGATCCTGTATTTATAGGGACATTAATGGAATTAATTTGTAATATTAGCAAGCTTAACTAAGTAGTTATTAATGTGAGTATTATGTATTTGTTAGCCATATTTGATGTACTTAATTATCGTTAATTCATTGTATGCAGACTTCGTCACCAAAAAACATGCCATTTTTACAGTTGCGCAGTGTAATGTATTTTAAGGCACATGTCAATAAATTGATGTACCAATATTTTCTGCTTTGTAAATCGATATCAATTTTCTAGTTTGAATAGTAGTGTGTGTGCTTGCGTGCCTGCGTGCGTGCGTGCGTGAAGCGTGCATGTGCGTGCATGTGTGTTCCAGCTTGTTCTTTTGAAACTTTGACACATTGTTGTGCAGATTTTGCCATAGTTAATTTGACAAATTAGCGTATATTGTGAATGATTACATATTCGGAATGCAATCTTATAGCATTGTCACATTTTTAGGCGGCTTACTGGGTATTCTTATTATCCTGTCTGGCTATGGCATATGAATATGTATAAAATGAATCAAATTCCATCTTGAAACTTTTTAAATAGTTTCCATAGGTTACTATGTCTATGAATGCCATCTGAGATGTCTTGACATTAGATGCACGCTTAATAAATTGAAAAAAGGCAACCAAGTACACACTATAATAATTACGTCAAGCTGCAGTTGCAGTCATTGTGTTACAATATGTAGAAATGTAGCAAACGCATTAAAAGTTGTAATGAAAAAAATCAGATGTATATCTTCTTTGTCTACTAAGCTTAGTTCAACCAAATTGAGACCTACATATTCACATGTAGATGTTCACAATGCTCGGTGAGGGCTGACAATGATACACATTGTTGAATGTCATATTAGTAACATTTTTATGTATTTGTAAGGATAAAATATTAAGTATTATGGATAAGATTTGCGGAATATCTAAATAATTATCGAACATTACAATTGAAAACGTTGATGTACATGCCTCATATTGATGTACATGCCTTGTATTGATGTACATGTCTCATATTGTGCCCTCTTAACTAAAAAAATTAAGTACGGTGACTCAAGTCTTGATCTTGCTGTCGCCTCCACAATAGTTGAGGAACATTGTAAAACAGTCAAGATTTAACAAGATTTGCCATCCAAACCAATGGCCCAGAAGGCAAGTGGACAAGGAAGCCATTGCTTTATCGAGAGTCCAACAATGTACATCTACGTATAACCCGCCCTCCTGAGATATGTGTCAACCTTGTTTTTAAACAGCTGTTACACAATCCATATACAATTTGTTCCATTCATTTATTGTCCTGTGTGAGAACGAGTACTTCCTGATATCCAATCTACACAGATCCTTTACTAATTTTACTTTATGTCCTCTAGTTCTACTGTCTTTCTTGAGTGAGAAAAACACATTTCTATCAATATTTTCATACCCATTCAATATCTTAGAACCTTCAATCTTCTCTTAACCTCCATGTCTCTAGATTTGATAAACCATATTCTTTCAGGCGTTCTTCACAACGAAGGTCTCTCGGTTCTGGAATAATTTTATTTGCTCTCCTCTGTATGCGTTCAAGTGTATCTATATCCTTCTTACTATATGGTCTCCACGCTTGTATACAGTATTCTAAATGAGGCCTAACTACTGCTTTATACAGAGGTATAATTGTTTTTTTTTATGTTTCTCCTAATTAACCCAAGAATTTTATTACCCTTTCAAGCTGCAATACCACACTGTTCTGAAACTCTAATATCAGCACTTGTTGTTATTCCTAAGTCCTTTTCTTTTACAGTAGTACATAGAACAGTATCTCCCATATTATAGTTTATATCCAAGTTCCCGTGTCCTGTATGTAGGCATTTACATTTCCCAAAATTTAATAATATCTCCCATTTTTCAGACCATTTAACTAATTTATCTAGTTTTGTAAATGTTGTTTATCACCATCAGTGTTAACCTTTTAAAACACCTTTGTGTCATCCGCAAATTTCAGTACGTTGCTTCTCCTATTGTCGTCCAAGTCATTGTTCTATCCAGTCAATTATGTCATCCCCGATACCATGGGCTTTTAATTTAAGTATTAATCTTTGATGTGGCACTTTGTGAAAAGCTTTCTGAAAATCTAAGTAGATAATATCTACTGACGATCTCTCGTCTATCCACTTAGTGATTTCTTCCAAAAAACGTAACATATTTGTTAAGTATGACCTCGCTTTTAGGAATCCATGTTGAGATAAATTTAATAAGTTATGCCTGAAAAGGAAGTCCACCATATGGTCTTTAATTAACCTTTCTAATAATTTACAAATCACTGACGTTAAACTCACTGGTTTGTAATTCTCTGATTTATTTCTCGAATCCTTTCTAAATAATGGAATGATGCTTGCTTCTTTCCAGCCAAGGTCGGGCAGGTATCATTTTAATGTTTGAGGTAACAATGACATTATCAATAATACGCACGTTTATATTATGCATTAAAAATATCCTTTTTATTACAGGTTTGACATGTTTCTTGTCGTCTGTTTACATTGTATGTGGCCAGCTTTCTTTTATCAATGTAGATAGGCTACTTCGCGCGCCACGTGCTGCCATCTGGGGAACAAAACGGGACCAATGTTTTACGAAATCTCCACTACAGATGGCAGCACCTTTCGGTGTGTTTGCTGTCGTCTGTTGTACCTGTAGTGAAATCTTTCACCTTTAACTCAGATATAGTTCTAAATCAGCCAATGTGTTTTAGCTACATAAGTTAATAGCATGTTTGTTTTGTATCTGTAAAACCGGCTTGTAAACGATCCCACGTCTTATTGCAGGTCTCCGTGGATCAATCGACATTTCATTCACAATTGTCATGTATTATTATTATACTCTTATGTTCATGGTTTGTCTTAATAAATTTCTCTCTTCCAAGCAGAGGTTACAATTTTCTTTCTTTCATCGCATTTAATGGTTTCAATGCCAAATGATTTCGTATTAATTTTGTTAGAGTAGTGGCTGTGTTCTCAAAAGCAAATTTAGATTTTCATCCAAGTGTTCTGTCTGCAGTAATTTCAACTGTTTGTTTTTCAGCATGGCTGCTCTACACTCGCCGCCACATGTACACACACTAACTGCTGTAGATGTAAGGGTGTCTTTACCAGTAACAAGCCCTCGGAGTTTTGAAAAGGGGGTTCGGGTGCACACAATCAGTTAGGGATTTATGTGATGATTTTTTTAATGTTTTACAGTTAAACAAATTTTCTCAAAAAGGGGGTTCGCTCGAACCCCCGAACCTCTTTGAGGATGGGCATACACACATACACGCATACACACACACACACACACACACACACACACACACACACATATATATATATATATATATATATATATATATATATATATACAAACATACATACATACATACATGCATACATACATACATACATACATACAAACAATGCACTCGCACATACTCGCACGCACGCACGCTCGCACGCACGCACGCAAACGCACACACACACACACACACACACACACACACACACACACACACATACATAAATACACAGTATTTATTCGAGATGAAGTTTAGGTTTGCCAATTGACGTGTTTCATATGTGGCTTAGTCCACACTGGGACATGCACAGTTGATGTTAGAAAAGTTGGGAAAGGTCTACGACTTGACGACCACCACTCCAGCAACCAACTTGATACGTGCATTTAGTAAGGAATAAAACGCCACCGCCAGCCACTCGTGGGGACTAACTCGTAACTCACCTGACTAACCTAATTACATCGAAATGATCGTGCGATAATAAGGCGGTTATTTGTCATCACCTCTCTGAAGAGGAGGCCAGGTAAATCAACGATGTCTGCCCGAGATTGAGCGCGCCGTCTTGTCATCGTAAGCGGGTCATTAGACGAGGTTTATTGCGGCGAGCAACAGTCGCCTCCGGGCGGAACGACGCATGTTTACGACCCACTCCAGAGAAGCCTGCTCTCACGATGCACCCAGTAAATTACGCCGTTGAACCTTGCGATGGCGATGAAGGTGAGAAAGATAATGATGATGATGTTGAATAAAAAGTCATCAACGACTATATATTCGGTTGATGATGACGATGGCGACGACGATGGTGATTATTCTTTATTATGATAATGATTAGTAAACCTAGAATAGCGTCAACTTCCGGCTACTTGGACTTGGTGCAGCGACTTGAATTTGGTGTAGATCATTTACAGAAAAACGCGGTATATCAAATAGAATAAGTATTACTATTGAATATATATTATACACAAACGTATTGTAGACATATATTAGGAAACAGGTTTTGTTAATTATTAGTCAGAGGGAGTATTTTAGAGTAAGTTAGTTTCGGATTCTGTCAGGGAATTCACCGAGCGATAATAGGGTTGTTTACTATTCGAAAATTGGGATAGCATAGTGAATAGTTTACATTGGCTAATATATATATATATAAGACAAAGTGATCTATTTACTTAAATTACATACATAAGGTAATATCTGACATAGTGGTAGTAAACGTTTTCGGTAAAAAGGAATTAACAGCATGATTTTAGCGTAAATTAGTACACACTGAATTCGTTGTTTTGTTACACAGTGTTCTCCGTATTCGCTAGGTGGCAGGTTTTTTTTTCTCATGCGAGGTTAATAGAATACACAGTTAGCAAGTATATTAGACTAAAGTGTTCTTTTGATCACAAAAACAGCCTTATTCAAGGCTAACGTTGCAAACTAATTAAAACTAAATTGTATGATGGCGCCGTGCAAACGGCAGTTAAAGGCCACAAGGCACTTAATTTGTGGCAGTTGCAGTAACTGGGTGGACTTCGTAAAGTCTGGGTGCGAGAAGTCCTGGGCTGAGGTCCAGGCAGATAGTTTTAGTTTTGAGTGTAGGGGATGTACGAAGATGAAGGAACTAGAGGTGGAGTTGGAAGAGCTGAGGCTGCTCGTTGTGGCAATGGTGGGAAGGGAACAGGGGGGTTGTGCCAGTAGTTCCGGTGGGGGAACAGTAGAAGATAAAGTGGGGAAAGACACAAGAGATGCTAGAGAGAGCTCACCGCAGCCTGGGAGGAAGCTGAGAGGAGGAGAGAAGGTGACAGGTCGTAGGGAGACAGTACGTAAGGAGACGGGAAGGAAAGGAACGGGAGGGAAGACAACTGGAGCGAAGGAGAGTGGAGTAGGGGAGAAGGGAGTGGGGGAGACAGGAGTGAAGGAGAAGGGAGTGGGGGAGATGGGAGGGAAAACAACCGGAGTGAAGGAGAGGGAAGTGGGAGAGACAAGAGCAAAGGAGTGGGAAGTGGGGGAGACAGGAGCGAAGGGGTCAGGACAGAATGTGATGGAGGGGATCGAACGGAAGAGTTATTCTGCAGCAGTGACAGAGGGGGTGAGGAAGAGAGCGAGGGTGTTTGTGGGGGATTCGATAGTTAGGAAGACCGACAGAGTCTTAAACAAGGGAGATGATGTGGTGGTCTGCTTGCCTGGAGCCAAAATAGAGGCGATAACTGAGAGGGTAAAAACATCGTAGGCTCGGGTAAGGGTGGATCTGTTTTAGTACACGTAGGGACAAATAACGTAGAGAGGGAGGGTACAACTGCCATAGTTAGGAAATATAGGCAGTTGGTCAGAACACTAAAACAGACGCGGGTTGAGCAGGTAATACTGTCAGGGATGTTACCTGTAATGGGCAGGAGGGGTCACAAATATCGAAATTGTCGGGGGATGGCAATTAACATGTTAGTCCAGAAGTTATGTAGGGAAGAGGAAGTTGGATTTGTGGATTTATGGGGAAGTTTTGTTGGGAGGGCTGATATATACATGAAGGATGGGCTTCTTTTAAGTGGAAAGGGGGCGGTAGTATTCGCGGACAAACTTTCAGCAGCAGTAGATAGTGACTTGGGTACAATGACAAATATTTTTGGAAGTAAACATTCTTTAAATTAGAAGTGCAGGGGGGTTACCTAGAGGTGTCTTAAGCAGAACAAGAGGCCACTAGCACAGATAAACCAATATCAAATCATCCGAAAAACATCTCTGAAAAAGGTTATAGATGCGTATGTTTAAATGCAAGGAGCATAGTAAATAAGAAAAACGAATTAAACATTATGGTAGAAGATATTGACCCTCACATAATTGGTATAACTGAATCATGGGCCAACATAGATATAACAGATGCTGAATTAGGACTGACAGGATATGTAATGTTTAGGAAAGATCGAATAGGAAGAAGGGGCGGGGGAGTTATTTTATATGTTAAAGAATCTATTCAGGCTTATGAAATGAAACTAGAAAGGGAAGCAGATTGCAATGAAGCTGTTTGGTGCAAAAGTGTTTCAGGAAATTCAAAATTAACTATTGGATTAGTTTACCGAAGTCCAAACATAAACGAAGAGGACAACACAAAAATAAAAAAACGCTCTAAAGGAAGTTAGTAAAGGGGAATGTATCATAATGGGAGATTTTAACCATGGACACATACAATGGAATTATCTAAAGAGCACAGGGATTGAGGATCAACAATTTCTATTTTGAATCCAGGATAGCTTTCTTACTCAGCACGTACTAGAACCAACCAGGGGAGAAAATGTATTAGATATAGTTTTGTCATGACAAAAAGAATTAGTGGACAATGTAAACATATTTGAACCATTGCGTAATAGTGACCATAATCAAATACATTTTGACATCAATGTAAAATCAGAAAGTAAAAATAAGAAAATGTACAAGAGAAACTTCCACAAAGGTAACTACAAAGATATGAGAAAATACTTAGCAAAGCTAGATTGAAATAACATGCTGATGAATAAGACCGCAATTGAATGTTGGAATATTCTAAAATATGAAATTGAGAGTATCATCGATAAATTTGTTCCCTTCCAAAAACAAGGAAAACGGTGTAGAAAGAAACACTTGTCAAAATATTTAATGGCGGAAGACCTAAATGGTTACTTCAGTTCAGTGTTTACCAAAGAAGATATTAGTTCATTACCAGTTGCTGATGCTAAATTTCAGGGGGATAAATCTGACTATTTAGGTCCGTTAGTTGTAACTCCAGAATTGGTAGCTAAGAAAATAAAGGCAATGAAGGATAACAAATCACCGGGAGTGGATGGGATTCCTCCAAAATTACTAATGGAAACAGTAGAACAAATCAGTATACCACTTGCAAGAGTATTCAACTTGTCATTAAAAGAGGCAGTTGTTCCGTTTGAATGGAAAGAAGCAGACATCATACCATTATTTAAAAAGGGTTCGAGAAATAAGTCAGATAATTACAGACCAGTGAGTTTAACGTCAGTGATTTGTAAATTATTAGAAAGGTTAATTAAAGACCATATGGTGGAATTCCTCGTTAAGCATAAATTATTAAATTCATCTCAACATGGATTCCTTAAAGCGAGGTCATGCTTAACAAATATGTTATGTTTTTTGGAAGAAATCACTAAGTGGATAGACGTGGGATCGCCAGTAGATATTATCTACTTAGATTTTCAGAAAGCTTTTGACAAAATGCCACATCAAAGATTACTACTTAAATTAAAAGCCCATGGTATCGGGGATAGCATAACTGACTGGATAGAACAATGGCTGTCTGACAGAAGACAACGAGTTGTAGTAGATGGAGAAGTTTCAAATTGGAAATCGGTTTTGAGTGGGGTACCTCAAGGATCAGTATTAGGACCTATATTATTCTTAATTTATATCAATGACTTGGACAACAGTATAACAAGTAACGTACTGAAATTTGCGGATGACAAAAAACTGTTTAGAAAGGTTAATACTGATGGTGATAAACAACATTTACAAAACGATCTAGACAGATTGGTGAAATGGTCTGAGAAATGGCAGATGTTGTTCAATTTTGGGAATTGTAAATGCCTACATACAGGACATAGGAACTTGAATGTAAACTATAAAATGGGAGATACTGTTCTGGGTACTACTTTAAAAGAAAAGGACTTAGGAGTTACAATAAGCGCTGATATGAAAGTTTCAGAGCAGTGTGGTATTGCAGCTTCAAAGGGTAATCAAATTCTTGGATTGATTAGAAGAAACATAACATACAAGGGAAAAAAAGTTAATTATACCTCTTTATAAAGCAATAATTAGACCTCATTTAGAATACTGTATACAAGCATGGAGACCATATCGTAAGAAGGATATAGATACGCTTGAACGCATACAAAGGAGAGCAACTAAAATGATTCCAGAACTGAGAGACCTTAGTTATGAAGAACGCCTGAAAGAATGTGGTTTAACAACTCTAGAGACAAGGAGGTTAAGAGGAGATCAGATTGAAGTTTTTAAGATATTGAATGGGTATGAAAATATTAATAGAAATATGTTTTTCTCACTCAAGAAGGATAGCAGAACTAGAGGACATGAGGTAAAATTAGTAAAGGATCAATTTAGATTGGACATCAGGAAGCACTCGTTTTCACAGCGGACAATAAATGAATGGAACAAATTGTCTACAGATTGTGTAACTGCTAGCAGCGTGAATATGTTTAAAAACAAGATTGACACATATCTCAGGAGGGCGGGCTATAAGTAGATGAACATTGTTGGACTCTCGATAAGCCAATGGCTTCCTTGTCCACTTGCCATCTGGGCCTTTGGCTTGGATGGCAAATCTTGTTAAATCTTGTTAAACTGTAACTGCGCTACAGCCTTGCATTCATTCACAGCCATACTAAAATACCTAGAAATAGAATGGGTTGAAATGATTTTACAATCACCGGCCTCCAAAGGCGGAATATACACAAATGAAAATATTTTACTGCATAGGTAATGCCTTTTTAAGAATGGGATTTATATATATATATATATATATATATATATATATATATATATATATATATATATATATATATATATATATATATATATATATATATATATATATATATATTATATATATATATATACTATATTTATAAATATATATATATATATATATATATATATATATATATATAATTTCATGATAGTGGAATTTGTTTGGTTTTTTGCATGACTTGGAAAACTGTGAACGGTAGCGTGTATTGGCTACAAAAGAAAACATTTTTACAAAGGAAGTAAATGTTTCGAAATAGCAGGTATATACATATAGACTGTGCAGTGAAGATCACGTATTACAAACATTAGGATTTAACATTACTTTTATTACAAAACTTTTGCGGAATGCGCTGATGTTAGGAGTGGGGGCATAATTAGACCAAAGGGTGCGCAGGTTGAACCTGAAGTCGAACTGATCCAAACTACTGAAACTAGTTTAATGTAACAGATAAGCAACCCCCAAAGTGTGAGAAAGGGGGCAATTATTTAATGGAATGATGCTTATTTAATGGAATTTTAGGTGGGAGCCTTTCCCCCTGTCATGGAACCCCCAAAGGTTGAGAAAAGGGGGGTATTTATTTATGGAAATGATGCAAAGGCTAAAACAGTGTCAAATCTTCCCTTTTCCAATTTTAGATGGGGGTCTTCCCCAGCCAGTAACCCCCAAAGGGTGAGAAAGGGGTATGCTTTAAAGGAATGGCCCAAAGGGTAAATTACAGTGTCACATCTTCCATTTGGGTTCACTTAGCACGGAATGATCAATGCCAGGAATTTTCTGTAGGCTTTATCCCCGCCAGCAACCTAAACCCGTAGTCCCAATGGCTGTTACTTCCATTGTAATCATCGTGGGTACATAATTTGATTTATCAAAGATGATCTCGACGAGACGAATCTTTACAGAAACACAACGTTGCTTGGTTTTGACAAATATTTTAATACTACCAAGTCATAACAAACGCATCAATCCATGAATTCGAACAACACAGCACCGACACTACTACACAGTAAAAAGTGACCTTGCTAAAAGGCTTTCCAATGAAACACTTCGTTTATGTATAAGTAAAAAAGGATCTCGATAATGTGTACAGTCATTGTTAATTGTCCAATTATATATTCATATGGAAAATCGCATTATTATTACACTTATTGTTCTAAGAAGAAGAAGAAGAAGAAATGTTTTATTTGACCCGTCATACATTTCACAAAATACATGTATATCCATGTTAAATTATAAGTTTAAATAATACAGGTGTATATGCTTGTAAGAAAACATTGTATATATTAAGGTAAACAAAAAATAGGTTCAGGAGACTCCTCTAAGAAGAAGAAGAAGAATAAGAAATACAAAAAAAAACATAATAATAATATCATCTCTGATTGTGTATGTGTATGAGTGTGAGCGTGCATGTGCTTGTTCGTCTATTACTATTCTCGCTTTATTATGTGTGTTTGCAGTTTAGGCGCCTTTTAGTATAAGGTGACAGGTGGTTGTATTTTTTAATGTTGCATACATATATAGCTATTTTGCCTTGTGCATGAATCTTGATAATTTTGTAAAAAATAAATTTTGCATACTGAGCAAATCCTTGTAAGCTGTGTGTATCAAGCTTTTCCTTAACTATAGTGGGAATATTATTAAGTAAAAATTATAAATTATGCCGAAGACATTTCTTTGCAAATTCGTGTTTAGTTTTATAAGTATATATTTTATTCTTGATTCGTGTATCATTATTATGCATGTCATAGTTGAAGATTATCCTCCTGTAATGAATGCATTGGATGTCATCACTGTCCTCGCTCAATGCATTGCCTGACTCGTCTGCTGGCGTCAAAAGATGAACGAGTAGCGATTTGCTTAGCTGACTGTCCTCCGTGAACTATGCGAGAAACGGTGGCGTCACATCACGGATAATCGAGGCTACGTCGCAGATCTCGAAATAACGACTTACTTGATTGGTTTATTTGGAGGGAGCGTCCCTACGCGGGCCAATAAAATTGTTTGATGCTTGGGAACGTTCTGAGCCCGCTAGACGAGAAGGGAATCACGGCGAAAAAAAACGACACAAGGATTTTTAAAAAACAAAACCCAAGCCACACGCGATATCAAAAAAGAGGAATCAAGCGACGATGTCATATAAGCGCCGGCGCCAACGTCGGCGCAAGCGCCCGCAAAGAAATGTGAGTGTTCGTTCCAAGAGAAGCGGGAAGCCAAATGAGCCTAGCTTGCGAAGATTGACGACGGGATGAAATGCCAAATATATATGTTGCATATTCGTCAACAAAGACAACCCATTCACAAGTATATGTAAAAATTCCGATGTCCGGTAACACTTTCTTTCAAATGGCCTACATTTTTTCATTGACCCATTTTTGGAAGGCTAGTGGTGGAGTTGGCCCACTTTAAGAATGTTTTAGAAACACCACTGTAATCTTTACGCACACTCCTTTACATAATACCAGTCTCAATCAGTATAAGTGTCATTCATTAATTGTTAATGCTTGTGATACAAACTACTGAAACTATGGTCAAACCTACACATGATATTCATAAATACATTCAACATTGTGTTTGCTTCTTGTCTGTTTCTATTCAATTTAAGTAGTTTTCCGATGTTACACGCACATGTTCCATTGACGTAAATGTTTCATCTGCCATTGCTATTGTATTTGCTAATTTGGAAATGGAATGGCAGGCTCTTAAGACACATCACTGGCATGTTCCATATTGCATCGATAAACTATAGCTTGCCTTTAAATCAACCACAGTGAAATCACGTGTTTCAACTGGTTCAATTCACGTGTTTCCGTACGTGAATTCACGAGATTCTGTGGAAAAATTTCATGTCCAGACACGTATGTTAACTGGTTGAATTCACGTGTTGCCGTGCGTGAAATCACGAGTTTCTGTGGGCACTTTTCCAGTGAAAACACGTGTCCAGACACGTAGGTTATTTGGTTCAGAACACGTGAAATCATGTGTTTCAACTGTTTTAATTCAAGTTTTTCGAATGTGAATTCAGGAGATTCTGAGGACACCTTTTCCCATGAAAACATGTGTCCAGAAACTAGTGTTAACTAGTTCAGTTTCTTAAAATATATGCAAGGAGTGCACATTCATCAGCAAACAGCAGGTCTCGGACAAGTAGTTCTGTAGTCTTGATCTTGGCTTTCAGGCGCTGTAGATTGAATATGCTTCCGTTGGTGCGAAATGGAATGTAAACGCCTAGATCGTTTTCACGGAAAGCATCTTGGAGCATGTTGAACAGCATTGGTGCCATCACGCAACCCTGTTTGGTGTCATTTGATACAGTAAACTTGGTTTTGATAAATATTTTAATACTACCAAGTCATAACAAACGCATCAGTCCATGAATTCGACCAACACAGCGCCGACACTACTACACAGTACAAAGTGACCTTGCTAAAAGGCTTTCCAACGAAACACTTCGTTTATGTAAAACTAAAAAAGGATCTCGACAATGTGTACAGTCATTGTTTATTGTCCAATTATATATTCATAAGGAAAATCGCATTATTATTACACTTATTGTTCTAAGAAGAAGAAGAAGGAGAAATGTTTTATTTGACCCGTCATACATTTCACATAATACATGTATATCCATGTTAAATTATAATTTAAATAATACAGGTGTAAATGGTTGTAAGTAAACATGGTATATATTAAGGTAAACAAACAAATAGGGTCAGGAGACTCCTCTAAGACTTGAATACGTCAAATATGTTTCGAAAGAGACACTTTTAACCTAAAGGAAATCCCCATCACTCGCAGGGTTTACTAACGTGTAGTCTGCCGTCTCCCACGACCAACGAATACGAATACGTGAACAGTAAGAAATGTGTGTGTGTGTGTGTGTGTGTGTGTGTGTGTGTGTGTGTGTGTGTGTGTGTGCGCGCGCGCGCGCGCGTTATAACAAGATATGTAACTAGTTTCTTGATATAACAAGAACAATTACCTGCTGAATATTGAAAAAAAGTAAAACAGTTAGGCAAATTGTATGTCGCCATCTTATAATCCTATCATCAGCTCATCCTATTGTACATCATAACATGTTGCCTTTCAGTATATATTAATAGATTATTCAAGTGGCTAAATATCCTTAACTACCCCTTTATGTCCGTACTTCCCATACGGCGTGTGTAAAAATGACGCCGTCTCGTTCATAAGTTTTCTGTTAGCACTAACGAATGTATAGAGTAAAACCATTCGCGAAAGGACAGGATATGTGATATGCATGCATACATTGGACAAACACGTGGTGCAGTTCATTCAGAGATTACAAAGAAACACTCAGTTTCGAAGATCCGAAGCAACTTTCAAAACTTGAAACTCCCGTGGCCCGTGGGAACGTGAAAAACACAACTGCACACTTGGAATTCAAAATGCACAATGAAGATCCAACTGCCAGTTTTGACTACATAATATTATGGGAACGCTCCGCATAATGACAACGGCGACATGTCCACCTTCAAACGCTGTTAATGGTCAAGCAATTCGAATTGACATTGCGCTGCTAGGACCGCCCATACTCACAGACCAGGGGTGGTTGTAGTAATGAAACTGAGCTAGCTCAGATGTGGAAGCAACGAAGGAAGGAATATAATCGTTTTCATTATTTTACGGAACTACTGTTTTATAGGACAGTATTAGTATTTATAATATCGAGGTTGGTTAAAAAGAATATCCATACAAAATGTGTTACCCCAGCTAACAAGTTTACGTTGTAAGTACGTAGTGACAACGTAGCGGTTTGTTTGCGATTACGTATTTCTGTTTACATAGTTATTACGGAAATCTGGAAGGAGGGAGCGAGGGAGGGAGGGAGGGAGAGAGGGAAATGGGGGGGGGGGGTTGATAGAGAGAATTTATGTAGTTAGAGTTTTAGTTCTGGTACAAGAAGACAACTATGCTGTACTAATCTTATGATGCTGAATAAAGGCGGTTTTGCTATATCCAACCTGGTATTCTGCTATTAGAATGGTAAATTTCACTCTTACTATTTACTAGTCAATTGAGTGAGGACCTGGTAAGCTGAATGAAGTAGGTTCACATGGGAACTGATTTCAATGATTAGAGTAATGTGTTCAGTACATCCTATCCAGAAACGTCGAATATCGGATGTGAATCGCATTGAACAATTTCGCTTTCGTTTTGGATATTCAAATATGACGGTCGCATAACTGTGAAGCTACGTGGAGATGGTAGTTCTTTTCAGGCATGTAATATATAGGCATCACATTGAATGTGTACTAATTACACCGAATGTCGACCTTGAAAATAGAGGACTAGGCGATGGGGACAGCCGATTTTGGAATAAGAACACTGGGAAGTATATTACGAGAAATAGCGAGAATAACAAAATGTCAATGTAAGGATGGTGTCGGACATGAAGAAGGGTTTCTTTTTAAACGCACATATAAGAAGTTTCGTATTAACATTTTTCGTTACCGAGAAAATAAATACGCAAGTGCCGGGACATAAATTAATTTGCCCTCTTATCGACCCATCACCGATAAGATTAGAGGTAGGACTTATATTAATCGAGTGCAGAAAACGATTTCACCCACAATTTCTTCACACCGATATAATAAAACATATTTCCAGTATTTTGACAGCAGATATTTGTTCGGACGGCAAAGATTTCTGTTTCTCCTTTTGCTTGAATTTAGGGTCGCAAATAAATTATGTATTTTTCTTGTCATGTCATCAAAACTTCTAGGGTCGGCTACATTTAATACGTCCAAATACGTCCAAAAGAAAGATTTTAAAGAAGACAAGAAGAAAGAAAAGAAGATGACTGGCCACAATCATGAGTGGGCCAAGACTTGCCGTAACCTGTGCAAATACAAACATGTTCATATTACTTTAAAACAGTATTCAGTAATCAAACATCTTATAAACTAATAAGCTCAACCATGTTGACTATTTCGCGTGAATATTGTAGGTTTGACTTTAACATTCCGTCACTGTATAGCCCATTGTCCTTAACGCACTGGTCCCTAGGGAATAATCCAATATCCTGTCCCAGTCGCCACACAGGGTTATTAATCGTTATACCACTTCAATGAGAGCGGGAAACAACTGTTTAAAATGTAACCTAATATCTCTACTGCTCTACATCATCATCTCATCATATCATCATCATCATCATCATCTCATCATCATCATCTCAGCCATTGTCCCATTGTCAGCCCACTGCAGGGCGGAAGCCTCCCCTAGCTTTTACCATTTACTTCTGTCCTGTGCCGTTCTCATCCATGTCACGCCAACAAACTTTACAATATCATCTCTCCATCTAGTTTGTTGTCGTCCCTGACTTCAAGAATGTGTCATTTGTCTCCATTCTATTGTCATCTTTGTCCACCTGTTGCCCTTAGTTCTCGCAAAGTGTCTCGCCCATCTCCATTTCTTGATATTTAATTTGTGTTATGATATCCTGGATTTTATTTTAGCTCTCTGATCCATTTGCTAGTTTTTTTATCTCTCTTGGTAATTCCTAGCATACATCTTTCCATGCTTCTTTGTGTTGTTCTAAGTTTCTGTTCCATTGTTTTGTCATTGTCCAAGTGCACCATACATCATAGACGGTAATATACATTGGTCAAAGACGCTACGTTTCAGGCATAATGGCATGTTACTCTTCATAATGTCATTACATTTTCCGAAGGCACTCCACCCAGTTTGGGTTCTCCTTTTAACTTCTTCTAAATGGTTGCAATTTGATTTTACAAGTTGTCCTATATATATATATATATATATATATATATATATATATATATATATATATATATATATATATATATATATATACCTTTCGGTTGTTTCTATAATATCATCGTTAAATTTAATTCGTTTGAATTTAGCATAACTGTTGAACATGCTTTTGTCTTTTTCATATTGATTCTTAACCCAATATTGTTACTTTCTATGTTGATGTCATTTAACATTTCCTCTAATTCTTCTGCATTGTTTGTGATAAGAACAATATCATCAACAAAGCGCAGATGGCTCAGATGATCACCGTTTATGTTGATTCCCTTTCTATCTCAGTCTAACCTCCTGAAGATTCCTTCTAGGGCAGCATTAAACAATTTAGGTGAGACAGTGTCAATGCTTTTGAATCCTGCCTATTCTCTAGGTTGGTTGAAATATAGGATGTTGGTAATGCGATTTGTTAGAAATTTGGTGAATAATTTATATAGATTTGAGAGAAGGCTGATGGGTGTGTAATTTTTCAGATCCTTAATATCCCATTTCTTGTGATATGATGATGGTATTTTTCCAGTTACCTGGAATCCTGTTTGATCTGATGCACTGGGTGAATTGTTCAGGAAGCTGTTTGCATATTATGTCTCCCCTTCTTTGAGGAACTCTATTAGGACTTCATCTTCTCCTTGTGCTTTGCCTTTCTTAATATCTTTCAGAGAATTTTTGACATCGTCTCTTGTGAAGTCTGGTACTTGATCCTCATCTATGTTGATATCGGATTTTGGTAGTTTCTTTTTACTAGATTACAGATCTTGATAGAATTCTTCTACCCTGCTAATGATTTCATCTCGATCATTTATGATACTTCCATCACTGGATTTCAGGGTAATTATCTGTGATTTTCCATGTATGACTTGTCGTTTAGCTCGTTTGAGGCTTCTGTGCTCTTGAATGGTCTGTTCAATCTGTTTCATGTTATATTGGCGGGTTTCATCTTTCATCCGTTTCCTGATGGTTTTACATGTTTCTGTATATTCTATCCTTTGATTTCCTTTTTTTGTTTCAATTCCCTTATCTTTTTCAACAGTTTGAATGTTTCCTCAGAAAGTTTTTCTGCTTTGGTGTTTGTCTCTTTCCCTGCTACCTTCACTGCAATGCTCTACATAGCCACATCATTTGAACGGTAAGCCAGCTGGGTGCGGGGCAGGAAATAATCGACCACTGACGGCCATCGTGTATGGCAGAGACAGTTACATCCACTAGAATGACACATATACTATGTCTTACTGTTTATGTGAAAATAACATTGATTTTAGATGTACATTGAGAACCAACAATTAAGATAACTTGGTTTAATTGAATTGTAAAAATCATTATATTTTTTATGACACTTTATACCCTGCGGCCGACATTTAATTGTGATTCACAAGTTACCGTTTACTAACAAATGTTTCATTGCTAAAAGTTGTTTTATGATACGCTTTTCAATACACATGCATTGTTAAATCCGTGAGCATGGACATCGACTTCCCATTGTGGAATTTGAGCGAAATTCGTATTTTATCGCATTTCTGTTGTGTATTGCATGAATTTACGCGGTTTAGGAGAAATGATAATGCATATAGATATAAATTTACCTACAAATGGAAGAGTAGCCTGTGGGGGCCAACCAATGTAACGCTATCGGGCCTATTCAGATTACAGAAATATAGCATAACCGAATTAACGTTTTGCCAGTTTTTCGACATTCACTGGGCTGTAACTTCATTACATTACATTGTGACCACATCAAATTTTGTATCATTGGAAATGCCTTCATGGTATCTGAATATATCCAGACCACCACAATACATCATATGGCCATGCAGAACTTGGCGACGCCAAACGTACATGTAAAGTATTTTTTGGGGTGATAGTTGAGTTTGCCTATTTGGGATCTTTAATCGGCGTGTGTGTGTGTTTCCCGGGCGTAGTATGTCAACGACGCAGAAATGCTGTATCACGAACGACATCTAGATTAAGATGCGCAATTGCCTAGCTGCATCAAAGAAGCCGCCTGTGTATCCGGCAACACATTAGGATGGGAGATTGTCCAAACGTACAATGCCAATTGGAATAGATATAGTTCTAAACGGCTTCAAATGACACTTGGGTGACCGACCAGTGAACTGGCCCATCTAATATGGTCACATAACAATATATTTAATACTAATAATAATACTATGTTTTGTTATACAATACTTGCTTTAGTTGGTCAGGGAGTAGTATATCCTGCAAGACATTTGGGCTGTCCATTTTCCATCCAGGTCTAGTAAACCAAAATGCCCAGTACAGCAAATTCACTCTTACAGTAGTACAAATAAACAGAACAACATTCTTTATAAAAATGACATAGAATAATCCATGAACGCTGGGCTCTTGCGAGCGTATTTAGTCATGTTGTGTAGTGGTGTACGTGGGTGCCAAATAATAAAATGAGATTAAAACTGGTTTAATAACTTTTAAAATTATACATGGGGTGGCAGGCGTTGGGTGCAGGTTGTGGCAGCTACCGCCGAGTCTTTTTCACGAAAGTGTGGAGTGAAGGCGCTGGGGTAATGGAGGCTGGAAGGTATGACCCAATCTGCTACTGTTCAGTGGAAGAAGGAATGATAAGGAACTGGTGGTGGACACGTTCCTGGTACAGTCGTTGAGTGTCTCTTGTTCTTGGGTCAGAACGGTGGTAGAAGTTATACCCCCTTTCATGTGAATTACTATATGAATCTCATTAATAAACACAAGAAATCGTCCAAATGCAAAGGAAAAAACGCGCCTGTAATATTATTGTTAAACAATACTTGCTTTTGGTTGAGTTGTTGAGTTGGTGGTGGTGTTGATCAGCCTACGGTACTAAAGGCATAAATAAATTAGTTTCCAGTGAGTCCCATGGTGTGGCACAACTATACTGGCTCTGAAGTCCTTAATAGTTATTTGGATTCGAAGCTTGATGAACACAAATGAGATATCAAATGAAAACCTTACATCTACTGGTTCTGCAGAAATGTGTGTTTCGAAAAGTAATTTGTATACAAAGTCATTAAGAATTAAGTTTTATATCAGTTATCACATGCAATTGCTCCAGCATGGGTTCAAATACACGCAATGCGTCGGTGTGAGGTAGTAACCCTTATTCCCTGAAACAATATATAAGGCTTGACGGTCGTCGTATATGATTACACTTGATGCAAAATTGTGAGGAAGATGCTCCTATTTCTTACATTGTTCACAGGGATGAGCATTACTTTCTTCGTTAAGTCCTTCTCTGAAATAAACTTTCGTTCTGAGTTCCCCCAATTTACCTGGAGGTACCCACCACTCCAGCGTCCCACTAGTCAGCAGTTTCCAGAGATCGTTGTTGAAGCACAACGCGGCACATGTACAACTTGTTCCCATCATCGTCGACTCTTGCGTGATGTGGCAAGCTTCGCACGGAACATCGCCAAGGAGAAGATATGCATTGTTTGGACGTTTCACACCAACCGTCTTTGGAGTGATGACGTGCTTGGAAACCGGAATTTAGCTCAGCCGTTGCGCAACTTATACCACTGGGTTTCGCGGGGATCGGGTTAATTTCTTTATGGCTTGGAGACAGTTCTAAAAGGGAAAGCAGAGAAGTTGGCGAGACATCCATGCACGTCAACATTATCACAAAGTGGAGCAGAATGTGTACGTTGTAGATCATGAAGCCCATCCCGTACCGCTGTGGCGCCTTTGTAACAAAGTACTTCAAGATACTTTTGGAAAATTCAAGATGGTGTTGTGCAAGTGATGGAGAGACTATAGAGCATGAAGCGAGACTAAGTGCGATGAAGTGTGCATACTGCTCGGGATGCAGAATGTCCTTCAGTACTATCTTCCCCTCTACAGAAGGAACTGCCTGAATTCGGTTGCCTTAACTCGTTCTAATTCAACGAGTGACCGGGGTTTCTTGACGAAGACAGCTGGAATGATCGGTTGCAATGTGGCAAGAGTTTCACTAATTCGCTGTACGTGAGCTTGTAAGATTCGCTGTACGTGAGCTTGTAAGATGCGTCCAGCAGGAATCCTGTCATCATGTCTCTCTTCACCTCGCATCGGTCACAGTTGTATTTACAGTTGAACTGTCTCACTTGCTTTGCGAACGCCTTTGCCGGAGCATCTTAGCTGGCCGCTCTGAATACTCATACAACGTGTACATGTTCCACCTGAATACCAATCTCCAGTACGCCTTGCACCTCTTCATGTGCCTCAGTTGAGAATTGATGGGTCGTAGGTTTTGAATGTCCACAGGTTAGAACCAGTGGGAAGACTGTAATTGGCTCCAGGTGAATACAACAGAGGAGAGGCCGCATGCTGCTTTTGCTATTCGTAAACACAGGAAGTCCATCTAAATTGAGAGAGAAATGCACTTCGTGAGTATTTTGCAAAAGTTCACATGGATAGGCAGCAAAGGGTTTCTCAAGAGTGCTGTGAAAACCCTGGTAGATGTACTGCATACCGGATTTCTAAATGGCCTTATAGTGCACTGTCGTATGAAGCAGGGTTCTGGCCGTCATTGGCAAGTCGGTCATATCATGTTTTTTCAGTATCTTCAGTGGACGTCCAGCCCACCGAACCGATATCGTCAAGTTCACCTGCCTCGTCCGATGTCATGGAAGCCGCTTTTAAGACTGTATCAGAGGTATGCACATCGTGATGGGAAGGTGGAGTTGGTGGATGGACGACTTGTTGAGAGTCTTCGTCGTCGTCTCTGCTGATTGTCGACTCATCACTAGTGGACGAATCTACAGGTGCTGCAGCTGCGCTTCAATCTATCGATGCACAGCCATCCAGTTCTTCTTGTAGATTTGACGGTGACTCATATTGCTGGAATGAGCAAGTACGTTAATTAAAGTTGTGGTACGTAGTGTACATTTCTACAACTTTACCATTGTACTGATGGGTACGTGTCTTGTGGCGGATGTCTTGTGGCTGGTCGCAATAGAAAAACACCTGCATGGGTTTTAATATACATTAATTAATGCAGTGGTGCATGGTGTATATGCATGTGTTTGATTGTTCAGGGCTTTAGAGTAATTCTACCGCATTATAACTACAACTGTCCGTCATATGTTCCAATTCCGCCCAAACTACTAATGGAAACAGTAGAAACAATTGCAACTATCATATCTTTATTTTCGTATGTGGTCGTTCTGAGGAAAAACCCAAAACATTATTGCAGGTGTGAAATTTTCGGATCTCTGCACTTAAGAAACAAAAACAAATTTATTCTTTTGAATGAAACAATTTGTTTTGTATTGATTGAATTGAATGGAGTGTAATTTGAAGATGTCAGTTTCCCCAAACCAGATGCCAGTTTCCCTAGATCGCAACCGTTCTGAATCTTGCCAGAAGCTCTAACATTCTCAATATTGTCACATATGACATATAGTCAGAAGCCTTCTGTCCAAGTACGTAGGGCATATATGTTCAATTAAAATAAGGCTGATGGAGTAAGGGGAGACAGCTACGTGGTGCAAGCGGTTACGCGTCAGACTTGTTATCGATATATGTATTTTTGTGAGTTGTTCACATATACTGGTTGACGTCATTGTTTCTACATATGTATTAAAATATGCTATTTTGAAAACAAATCTAAAGAAACATTTGCGCAAGATCGAGAGGTAGAATTCGGCATTATGGAGGTATATGGGCATCATATTAAATGGCAACATTTCAGCTTTACATTGTTACCAGCTTTCGTGCTGTTATCCACTTCCGTCATCTGCATCCCTCTTCCGACAAATTCGAAACAATTAAAATCTGTCAAAAATATACCCTTTTCAAGTTGAGTGGATTGAAATATACACCCGTTTCATGCCATATGGAAGGGCGTTACATTCCACAAGTTATTTAGGCAAAATTACACCTTTTTCAAGTTGATGGAATAAAACCAACTATAACTATATATACCATTTAAATTGTAAACTATGCGTTATTCCGTGGTGTAATATATTACACATGCAATACCTGTCAGAACGTAAGTGTAAAATGGCAAAACAGCCCTTTTAAATCTATTAAATGTTGAGATCCAGTAGTGTACCGCGTCACACTAGCGTTGTAGGGTGTGTGAAATCTTCCCGAGAGACAGTGCTTGAGAACAAGCTGGGAGTCACACTGCACAGTAGCTTGTTAGCAGGGATACTGTGTTAGGTTCAAGTCTTCAAAAGCCACATTGTATTGGGCACACGCTTCTCATAACATGGCTCATTACATTATCGAGTAAGTTTCGCCATTACCCTAATCATTGAATCATTCCCGGATCAACCTATTTCATTCAGCTTACCAGGTTCTAACTCAATTGACTAGTAATAGTAACAGAGAAACGTACCCTTCGCATAACAGAAGTCCAGGTTGGCTATAACATAGCAAAACCGCCTTTATTCGTAAGACATCGCCGCATCAATACAATGTGTCGTCTTTTATCAACACTAGAAGTAAAACTGACACTCTTCCATCGATACTAAACTTGAACTGACTATCTGTATTTTTTGCATCCATTTATACGCTTTCTTGCGCCATGCACAGTCATGATGAGTCCTCCCAGAACGGAGGGCATGTCCTTATAAGTCAACAGAGCAGTCTCAGTCGTGGACCACTATTCTGGACATCCTAGACTAACCCACACAAATATATATCTAGACACTCCCCTGGATGGGTTAACAATATTCCCTGCTTTATGTAACTATACTGTTCGCTTTCTAGATTGCGCTTCTACTCTTGGCTACTCTGTCCTTGGACGGGTCAGCAGACATCGTTAATAATATAGTTGTACCGTCCGCTATCTGGATATAGGTATTCTAGGACGGGTCAGCAGACATCGTTAATATAGTTGTAGTCTTCTACTGGGAAAATTTGTTTTGATATAGCCTTTTCTAGGAGGCTGACCTATTCGTCCGCACTCGCTTACTTAGTTGTTTTCTCTCATCAATCCGTTTACACACAAATTGTCTCCCTGCTATAACAAGAGGGGTACATGACTTTACACTCCTTCCCTACCCCTGAGTTAATTACTACGAATTAACTAAACAATGGGAGAAAACAGTCGAAACTAAAGTCATGTCACATCAAAAACAACTTACCCAGCAAGCAAATATACAGTTGTGAACAACCATAAAACCGTGATTAATACAAGGAAAAAGATATGCAAAAACAACGGCTGAAAACCGCAATACATCATATAAGTGGTGTGCTGAAAACACACTTAACACACAACACTACCTCAATGGAGACACAGAGGTAAGTATAAATCACAGAATAGTTAGAATATAAGCAGTGTTAAGAGAACACAAAGTGTGCCACAATAAAACATCTCAAGAAACATTGTTCCCAAAATATCGTTTCAACAATCACAAAATCAACAAACCATGATAGACCATTCTAACTTAGCATCGCGACTGCAAGAAAGTAGGTGATTATAGGCTTCTGTGGGAGGGAATCAAGGGCGCCATTACCTACCATTAGACGGTTGTCGTCGAGACCGTCGGCGAAAGAGCAAGGTCGGGCGGCGGAGAAGAACCGATGGGTGCCAGAGGCGACAACGACAATACGGGGTGTGGGACATGAGAAATGTCCCTTCGTTTAGTGCGAAACAGCTGTGGTTGTTGAATTAAGAGATAAACACCAACAACACCGTAAACAATCAGCATGGAGACCAAGGCAAAATTCTGCCAAGGTAAGTGGCGTTGATACGTATCCCAACTGATAGAAGTGAAAGCCGTAGACGGCAATTTAGATAATTTAGCCAATTTAATTTTCTGAATTACCGGTAAAGCCTTCCAAACAGGTGTATCGACATGATACTGGAGCACGTTAGGTAAGATTAAGTGAGACAAATGTATAGGCAAAATGTCAATGACAGCAAGGTCATAGTTGACCTTAGACGATCGTCGAAAGTGACCCTGCAGTGTCCAAGATGTCATGCTGATACGACACCCCGGCTGGACGGTAAATACATTAAGTCCCGTCGTTAAATGGCCAATTATGCCAGGTTTACCCGGACAATAACAGTGATACTTTTTTCCCTGCGATAGCACGGCAAATATGCCAGCATTGAGTTCCCTGATTGCATACTCCGTGGGAACATGACGACGGACCCTTACGAAACATTGTTTCCGATGGGAAATCTTATTCGTCAGTATACCCCGGGGGCACAGTAACCCGTACTCATTATAAATCGACCCAGAGATACAAACAGAAGGATTATTACCCACACAAGATTGGGGAATAAACATATCCCCCTGATTGCGTATCATATGCAACGTTATCGGGTACCTGTAATTTGACAGTATAACCCTTCGCATTGGCAATTGGCCAAGTCCAACAAAATACCTTAAATACTTCACATTTTCCGTAAGCGGCAAATCCGCAGTAAACACTAAGCGTAGTCCGTCTTTCCACATTGGAACAATTCGAGCATGTCCATAAAACCATGCAATTGGAGGGGCCGAAAACCCTAACGTATGACCGGCCCTCACAATCTCAATCAATTCCAAGATAACCTCTGTTAATCTACCCACTTCAACGGACGCACGTTGTCGTTGAAATTTAATAAGATCGCGCAACCACACAGTGCGCACACTAGTGAGGCTAATGATTGACTCATCACTTCGTTGAAAAGCGTCCAAGAAATCTACTCTACGTTCAATGTCACGTCCTTGCCCCTGAAGCCAGGCGGAAATGTGCTGCTCAAGGTTGGAAATATAACGTTCAATGTCACGAATATGCTGTCGATTGCGATGCATGATGCCGTAAGTAAGATTAACCACAATTATCAAATTGTTCACGGTATGAACAACACGTTGGTTGGTGGTTCGAACCCGCTGGACCCACTGGCGACACTCAGCGACTTAATGTTCAGTGGCCGTGCCAAACAGCTTATTTAGCAAATCACCTCCAATGTCAAGAAGACCCCTTTCGGTCAGCGGAGATCCGAAAGGGGCCGGCTCGACAATGGTAAGTTCAATATCACAAGTATTCGTTGGAGCTAGGAATCGCGTGTGGAATTAGTGGCCCGGTAGACAGAAACGGGATGATGACTCGGCGAGTCTGTTGGCGTGACAATGCGCTAAGTGTTCTGACTCTTTCGTAATACTAGCGGCGGAATACTGACTGCTGCGTCAGGCTTATGTACAAACCGGGTCGACCCTCGGGGGCTCTGCCCCGCGGAAGCGGTTGGCTGCTGGCTGTCAGGTAGGACTGACGAGCGATTGACGTTAGTCCGGTTCACAGGTAAAGTGTGGGTCCGAGTGCGAAGCGGTCGAGGTCGAACCTCGTCCCAGGATATATTTGAATCAACCAAACGGCATTTTTCGCGATGAACTGCGTGTTTTGCCAGTCGTTTGGTGTTTGATCCACAAAGTAGTGCCCCGGACACGATACACTTCGTACTGCACATCCCACCTGCTAGTGAAAGTGAGCCTTTCCTCGGCTTTGACAATTACCGTATCGCCAACTTTAATGTCATTGGCATTTGCGCGCTGTTGCAGTCGTTTCTTGTTGTAACGACGGATTTCCAGTGTTAGATTTCTCGCCATTTTAAGTGCCTCCGCTAAGTCATCAAGACGGGATCCGACGTAATTACTCTGCCTAAATTTTAATAATTTTGTTAAGGGCATCCGATTACGTCTGTCATGTAACAAATAGAAGGGCGTGTATCCTGCGACAGAACTGACACTAGTTCGATATGCTATAGCACATCAGCTAAACTACTTTCCCATGTAGCCGTTTCCTTGTTACAATGTTTAGACAGCATAGCTTTCAAAGATTTATAAAACGTTCCGCTTTGCCGTTACTGGTGGGGTGACGGGGTGTTGTTCGTCTATGATCAATTCCCACTGATTTGACATATTTTCCCAATCATGGGCACACAACTACCGCCGTTGTCTGTTATAAGAATTTCTGGATAAAAATATATCGGAAAAATTATTGGCGAAGGCTTGCCAAACACTGGCGTTTATTTTATCTTTAAGTGGAATGGCTTCGGCCCAGCCCGTGCAATGATCAATTATCGTTAAGCTATAGCGATGACCCTCTAGGGACACGATAAAGAGACCAATTAAATCCGCCCCTATAATCTGCATGGTGTAATTAGCTAGAGGCATGTCACCCATAGCTACCCTATCTTCCCGACGGGAGTGGGCCTGGCAAATGGGACAAGCTGCCAGTTTAGTCTTAATGTCACGGCGCATGCCCGTCCAGACATACGCATCTAGGACAGGAGAAAATGTCGTAGCAACTGACATATGACACACTTCTTTATGAGCTCGAGAGATGACAGAGTCACGATATGCACTAGGTAAATAAGTCTAGGATCAGTCGGAGTGGTTGGATTTGGCCGCGCAGTGCTATATCAAACACCTTTGATTAATATGTAATTAGACTCGTCATTAAGGGCTGCTAATCGCTCGGCACTGAACTCAGTTTCCTGATCTTTTTGTATCTTATCAAGATCTAAACCATCGTATTCCAACGGAAGTGTATCGGCAATAATCTCCTCTGGGAATGCCTATATCAATGACGCATACTTCAAGAAAAGTGGGCGGTGTAATTCGAGAAACGAATTTTAGCTCCAAATTCCGATAATAATAACCCCCAACGTTGGATACGGGTGGTTCTCATTTCCTTTGTAAAAAGAGAGTTCAACGGTTTGTGATCAGTATAAACTGTAAAGTCGGCTCCGAACAAATAAGCTCTTGATAGTCGCCCATTTCTTCTGTGTAGGAGACAGTACATGTGAGATGTATTGAATTACACGTTCAACCTTATTGTCATCATCCTGCACCAAAATGCCACCAACGGCATAATCACTAGCGTCCATGTACAATTTAAATGGTCTGTCTAGACGTGGTGCTGCCATAACATCACTAGAAACTAAAAGTTCCTTTAGAGTGTTAAATGCAACCTGCTGTGCTGGGCTCCACTTAAACGAATGTTCTTCCTCATCATCATCAACTTTATTCTCAAAAACCTTATTAGGTTACACGAGAATCACAATGTTGCATACTGTTACAATGTGAGATGGCTATAAGTGTATGTAATCCAGGCTTCAATAATACTTATAAATTACATTGGTAAATGGTTTTACCAAAATACAAAACACAAAAGTATCACAGGAAGATCTACTTACAACTTAAAGCTATTTAAAATCTCCTGTACGAATTTACATAATTTAATTAGCTTTGCATGGCTTGTCAAATTAAACAACTGGTCCATTTTTAAAGTGTTTGGTCTCACAAAATAATATCTAGAAATAAATTTAATTCTAGCTTCTTGAAAAAAAGTACATTTAAACAAATAATGAAACTCATCTCCAATATCATTACAATCACACAGAGTACAAAATCTCTCTTGCCTATCGATTCCACTATACCTGCCTTGCTGAATAGGCAACCGATTATTACAAGTACGAAATTTACACAGAGGTCTAGATAGATTTGGTGGTAACACCAGCAAATATTTCTCCATTTTAAAATCATGTTTAATTATTCTGTAGGTTATACACCCATCGCTATTGCAAATATTACTACCCCACTGCTGATGATACTGGTCAGTAAGTTTCACTTTGACAACTGCTTTAAACCATTTAAGATTAACTATTTCTTGATTCAGCCACAAGTTAGATAGGCCAGTGTTATTTAAAATGTATTTAACATGAGTAATCCAAGGGGATTCAAAGATATTTTTAACATATAATTGATATAATAATTTATACATAATGCAAGACAGTTTAGATTCCTTTCCCATCAATAGTTTCCCCCAAAAATTCAACAATCTACTGCTTATTTTAATATTTAGTGGAAATTGCCCAAGTTCTCCATAAACCATGGAAGTATGTGTTCTATTGTTTACCCCAAGTAAAATTTTACAAAATTTCCTATGTAGCTTTTCAATTAACATAATATTTTCACATCCCCATACTTCACATCCATATAACAATATTGGGCATATAAGGGAATCAAATAGTTCTAACTGGATATCAACAGGGAGTTTTAGCTTCCTAGCTTTAGAAATTAAACATAACATTGCTCGGTTTGCCTGTTCATATAAATGTCTGATTGCTTTAGAGAATCTACCATTATAGTTAAAATTAATTCCTAGATAGTTATACTTATCTACAATGGCAAGCTTATTTGGTCCAATAATTTAAATTCTGGCAATTTTCTAATCTTCCCCTTGAGAATACTAACACCTTAGTTTTGGCAGTATTAACATGCAATTTCCAAGTTTTGCAATAGTTAAATAGGGCGTCAAGTGCAGATTGTAACTGAGTAGGTGACTCTGCTAATACAATTGTATCATCAGCATACAGCAACACAAAAAGCTTTAGATACACAACAATGTCCTCTTTTTCAAAACAATTTTCCATTAGACTAGAAATGTAGGTTAAACCCCCATATGCATTTGACAGATGTGTTTCAAGATCATTCAAAAATAATGCAAACATTAGTGGTGACAAATTTTCGCCTTGTCGAACTCCAATATTGCATGGGAAGAAAGGTGACAAATGTTTTGTAAATGTATTCATAATACATGATTTGGCTTCCTTATATAAGTTAAATATCACCGTGAAAATGTTTCCATCAATATTATTTGATAATAATTTCAACCATAGGAATGTTCTGTTTACAGTGTCAAAAGCCTTTCTGTAGTCTACAAAGGCACAGTATAAGCGCTTCCTTTTATTTAAGTATAAATCGATTAAATTTTTCAAGACAAATACA
Source organism: Lamellibrachia satsuma (assembly GCA_033239005.1). NCBI lineage: Eukaryota > Metazoa > Annelida > Polychaeta > Sabellida > Siboglinidae > Lamellibrachia > Lamellibrachia satsuma. The sequence continues at coordinate 283,342 of BSQZ01000032.1, forward strand.
TGATCCATTGTGGAATAATCATGCCGAAATCCAGTTTGTTCCTCCCCATTATTCCCAATTCATCAATATATTCAGTTAACCTATTATTCAAAACAGAGGTGAATAATTTGCAAAAGCAACTGAGCAGTGTGATCCCTCTGTAGTTATCTGGGTTAGTTACAGGACCGTTATTTTTATAAATTGGCAAAATAATACCCATGGCCCAATCTTTAGGAATATGGCCAGATTTTAGTATGACATTAAACAATTTAACATATACAGAGATCATACAATCCTCAGAATGTTTTAGGAACTCATTTAGGATTAGGTCCAACCCACACGCTTTGTTGTTTTTTAACTTATGTATACCATTTCTTACTTCCTCAGCTGTAAACATACTATTTAAAAAAATATTATTATTATTGTTTGCAAAATTTTCATAATCATAGTCATTCTGATCCTCCTCCTCACTAAAACTTAACTTCTTAAAGTGTTCAAAAAAGTGTTAGTATTAACTGTATTGATTTCTTTACCTTTGTCACCTTTCGACTCATTAATAATTTTCCAGTAGTCCTTGGATTCTTACTCTTCATATTTCTTAATTTATTTGCAAAATCCTTAAAATACAATTTGTGCTGCTTGTTAATTTCCTTTTATAGTTCCTACTTGCAATATGTTTGGATGCGTTTCTATTAACATCAGTTTTATCTTTACAGTACACTGCCTTGGCTTGAAAGTAATGTTTTCTCCTTTCTTTACAGGCTTGATTAAACCATGGTTTACCGTTAGCTTTTTTGTCAATGCTTTTACCCTTCATTGTAGGTCTATAGTTATCCTTCATACAACCAACCATTTTAGCAGCACTTTTTAATATATCATTAATGCGATTTACTATATCATTTACTGAAGCCTCATCAATATCATTACACATTAAATTGTCAAGATCTTTCTCTATATCTACAACATCCTTCAAATTAATACTACTTTTAAAGCTCGATTCACAATCCTTAACCCATTTTGGTTTGTTAAATTGGGCAGTATCATCATTCTCAGTCATCTCATCCTCCCTTATTGTTGGAACAATTGGGTGTTGCATGGTACATTTAAAGCCCATTTTAACAGGGTTGTGAGCATCAGATAACAATTCATCAAATTCCAAAACCTCAAATTCCATTATATTATTAAATGATTGTGGAGAAACAAGAATATAATCAACAGTGCTTACATTTTTGCATGTAGTTGCACCTCTGTCCCTATCGACACCAATCCTGCCATTAACAATATGGACATTTAGACTTTTACACAATGTGATTAACCTGTGTCCATAATTATTTGTCTTTTTATCTATTGAATTTCTATCCAGTGGTATGCCTACATTATCTGAATTATTTTTTCCCATTAACTGTTGCATTATATCTTCATCAAAGTCATTCAACATCATATTTCGATCGTTAAACTCAATAAAATCACATAAATTACCAGTTCGGGCATTAAAGTCACCAACTAAATACAATGGGCTGTTTAAGTCATTCCTCAGGTTTACAGTGTCATTTTCTATATCATCAAACAGGCTAGCTGATGAATAAATAGAATTCTCTGGCGGAATATAAACTATTCCCCATAATGCTTCATACCCAAGCAAATTAACATTTGATTTGAACCATAGTACACAATTTGTATCTCCATGTACAATTTCAATAGTGTTAGACAGAGAGTTCTTAATCAGTAATGCTACTCCTCCGGATTTAGATTTAAACTTTGTTCTATTCCTGGTTAAGCCAGTTAGTGGCTCTGCAATGTGGGCATAACTAGGAATGAGAGCCCTGTAATAGCCAGTAATTCCCAGAAAGGATCTGATTTCGCGCACTGATGAAGGGGGGCTGAAATTTGTAATAGCCTTAACTTTGTCTGGATCAGTTTGGATGCCTCGGGCATTAACAATATGCCCTAGCAACTTAATTTGTTTTAAACCAAACTGACATTTAGTTGGTTTCAAACGTAGCCCTGCAGTGCGCAGGCGATCAAAAACGAGTTGCAAGTGTTTAAGATGGTCTGCCTCAGTTTTTGAAAAGATCACAATATCATCCAGATAAACCAGACATATTTTCCCAGTCAGTCCTTCAAAAACATTGTCCATAATGCGCTGAAACCAACTAGGAGCATTGGCTAGACCAAAGGGCATGGTGTTAAATTCGAATAACCCTTGATGACAACAAAAAGCAGTTCTTGGAATACTTTCCTCATCCATATGGATCTGCCAATAACCACTTTTAAGATCAATAGGAGTAAAAATAGAAGAACCGCCAATTTGGTCGAATACATCGATTATCAAAGGCAAAGAGTATCTGTCTTTTTTTTGGTGACCGCATTCAATTTTCGGTAATCAACACAAAATCTAGTAGAACCATCCTTTTTAGGTACCAAAGTAACAGGGCTCGCCCAAGCAGAAACACTCCGCCTAATAATGCCATCGGCTAACATTTCGTCTATAGCTTCATCCACCAGTTGACGTTTATGCAAGGGCGTACGATATGCGGCCTGGCAAATAGGTGGGCGATTAGTTGTGATGGTCGTGGGCGATATATTACAGTGCCCATTTGGTTCACCTTTAGCTGAAAATACATCGGGGTTTTTGCGAAATAGTGCATTAAAACGAGGATTACCTGTTTCGGGTAAGACTTGGCCCATACCGGTTACTTCAAGGTGGTCATAATTACGTAGCGGCCACTGTTTCCCATGCAAGGTCAATAAGCATTTTCGCAAATCGATACGCGCGCCACCCAACACAACAGCGCCAAAGGATCATTTCTTGGTGCAACTTATCGACCACTCTTACTGTGACAGGGCGCTGCAGGCGATCAATCTTAAAGGGGGGGTGAAGCACTCGAACAACCATAGCCCAAACATAATAACATACCATTTACAGTATATATCACCCTTATATGATGGGCGCAACGCCACGGTAATTTTGTAATATCCTTTTAAACTATGCCATTATCTTCGCTGGGCGGCGCCATATTGCTCTGCGGGGGGTTCAGCGGCAGAGTGGTTTGAGTACGAGCTCCTGGCACGGCGTTCACACAGTAAAAACCTCTCGGAAAAACGCCCGAAACGCATGGAAAATCGAATAAAAAGAAAACTGGTGTACACTGGATGGCTCCTGGATATATCAACTAGTACTACAAATGCAAGGAAAAAACTTTTGATCGACTTCCGAGGAAGAATTTGCAGCGGAAAAGGTGGTTGCAAATGCGGAAATTGCCGTGTCCGCCAGCCGCAGGCACTGCGAGTGACCACTTTTCCGACAAAAGACTGTGATGAGCATGGACAGACGGAGAGCATCAAGATGTCATTCTTGGTCAAAGACACCGTTCCATCTTAGATTTTTTTTCCGCATATGACCATGCATCTACAGACTATTCTGCGACAAGGAAACGTCAGATATCAAAGGGCAGAGCGATGCGCAGGAAGCGACGAGCCGAAACCAGGTTAGTAAATTGGATTACCGTTACCATTGTGACTTATCACTACGATTACAATATAGTTCCACCCCAATAAGCACAGCTGTGCTTCAACGTCAGCATATATATAACCCACAGTAAATCGAAATGTATGAATACAATAAAGTGCGAGTAACTGTTAATAGTTTGATATAATTACGAGTGTTTTCCTATCCGCCGATTCATTTTCGACGTGATCAGACGTACCGTCAATACGTGGCCGTACTCAAAACAATAACAATAACTGGATAAGTGCTACAGGATATACTGCAGCTTTATAACATGGGCCATGGCGTATGTACTAGGCAAAATTATTCAAGAAAATAATTTGATATTATTTATTGACAGTCATAATAAGTCTCATACTCCAGTGTTTTAAATGCCTAGAGACCAAGCAGCAAGCGTAAGGCTAAGCCTAAGGGGGTAGATGCATGGGAGAAACACACCAAAAGACAGTATAGACTATAGCGCAACAGAAGCTTGCTGTTGCTGTTTACATTTCAAATTCTTTATGGAAATATTTAAATATACAAATACTTTCATTGTGATTAAGTGCAAATGCAGTTACACAAACTTTTTAAAAGTATTTAAATATTTAATAAAATGTATTTCACCCATGCAATGTCTAGCTGGAGAGGAAACTAACTAAGGCATCGTCATCTACCCAGTTGAACACTGTCAGATTACATGTCTGCTTTCTATAATGACACTTTACAATTTCTGTCAGAATTCTTGTGACTTGACAATAAGGCAAAATTATATAAAATTAATTTGCATTAATGATCAGATTAAACCCCACATGTAATAACCGGAAGTTCATAAAGAGATGTATTAATTACATTTTATTCTGAGTCGACTAATAACACTGTAATGAATATCGTGGGGGAGGGGGCAACTATCGGCAACCCACAATAGTATTAGTACAAGCTATATACATATGAAGGAAGTCTATCAGGCATGGGGGACAATTCTGTTTTGTCAATTCCAAAAAATCATTTCTAATTCCGCCTTGCAAAAATGAATTCCAACTGTTAAAATCCTAGGCTAAAGAAAATTCAAATCCAATTGTTTTAACACAGTTTTATTTGTCACGTGTGCACAATCATATTTAATTAGATATGATTACAAAATTATTGTTAAACACACACACACACACACACACACACACACACACACACACACACACACACACACACACACACACACACACACACACACACACACACACACACACACACACACACACACACACACACACACACACACACACACACACACACACACACACACACACACACACACACACACACACACACACACACACACACACACACACACACACACACACACACACACACACACACACACACACACACACACACACACACACACACACACACACACACACACACACACACACACACACACACACACACACACACACACACACACACACACACACACACACACACACACACACACACACACACACACACACACACACACACACACACACACACACACACACACACACACACACACACACACACACACACACACACACACACACACACACACACACACACACACACACACACACACACACACACACACACACACACACACACACACACACACACACACACACACACACACACACACACACACACACACACACACACACACACACACACACACACACACACACACACACACACACACACACACACACACACACACACACACACACACACACACACACACACACACACACACACACACACACACACACACACACACACACACACACACACACACACACACACACACACACACACACACACACACACACACACACACACACACACACACACACACACACACACACACACACACACACACACACACACACACACACACACACACACACACACACACACACACACACACACACACACACACACACACACACACACACACACACACACACACACACACACACACACACACACACACACACACACACACACACACACACACACACACACACACACACACACACACACACACACACACACACACACACACACACACACACACACACACACACACACACACACACACACACACACACACACACACACACACACACACACACACACACACACACACACACACACACACACACACACACACACACACACACACACACACACACACACACACACACACACACACACACACACACACACACACACACACACACACACACACACACACACACACACACACACACACACACACACACACACATATCAAGTCCAGGTCATTTGCCCCCTCCCGGACATTTGCCCCTTTGTCACTTGCCCCCAGACATTAGCCCTTGCCTTATTCAAAATCTGGACATTTGCCACCTGTCCGTAGCTCCTGGATTATTTGTAAGTTTTTAAGAAATGTTTTTTTAACTAATTTTAGATTTCTGAACATGAATTCAAGATATATATTACCCTAATTGCAATTAATGTTCTTTGTGCCAGATCAGCCAAGTAAATTACTTTATATAGTTGGAGGTGATCCTGTAATCAAAGGATTATCTTTATCGCAATTGTGGAAGAAGCCAGTGACATTAGGACCTGGACCTGTTAGGACAATTCAGGATATTTGAAAGAAGCCATCTCAACAAGGTTTCTTTTGAATTGCATTTACCATGGAGAGTTGGAGTGACTCCATTTTCCTATAAAACTGGATGCACAAGCCAGAGTTGTCAGAATTCACTTATAACTTCACCATGGAAATTACTACTAGCATCTGAGGAGGTCAGAAGCTATGTTTTGAGTGTCATTCCTACACCAAGAAGGGGGACCAACAAGATTACTCTTCAATGGGAGTGAAGCCAGCGTCGATCCTGATCATGCAAGGGTGCTGTGGTCACTGATCTGATCTCCAGATCCAGAATGCGATCAACAAGACTGCCTGCAACCATGATGGTGACATGGCACCTATAGAACCTGCCAAGGTCGGTGAGGACCTGAAAACTAAGGCAGCTAATACCAGGGGCACTCCAAACCAGCTGATCTCTGACTCGTTACTGTCCACCACTGTTTGTGGAAGCATCACCCCAAGAACCCATCTTCCACCACTGATCTAACTATCAATGATACCTGGAAGACAACTGGTGACAAGAACATCTCATACACACTCCAGGGGATATGCCATTGCATTAGGCTAAAGTGACTTTGACTTGTCATTGAATGTTATGTTATTGTAGCAATAATGATAAAACTGCAAACTGATTTTCACTTGTCAACTATCATAGAAAAAAGGGGCAGATGTCCAGGGGGGGGAGACAAATATGCTAGGAGTCAGATTTATATCGCTATCAGTGGTGGTATCATAAATTTACTGGAAAGTTTGAGTCTTCAACATCCTAATCTCCAACATGTATTCTCCATGGGGACATTTTTAATTACTACAAAGGGCAAACCCGACAGCCACATGTAACAGCATTGTACAGATGACCAGTGACATGTTTATTATGGGAAACTTGTGGGCTGAACATTAGGCTTGGATAAACAAGGGGCTGCATTCAAGTGGGGTAGGCTTCCTAAAAGCAAGGTCATATCTAACCAATTTCTTATGTTTTCTAGAAGAAATTACAAAGTGGGTAGATGACGGGTCACCAGTTGTCTACTTAGATTTTCAGAAAGCTTTCGATAAAGTGCCACATCAAAGATTGTTACTTAAACTAAAAGCCCATGGTATAGGCAATTACGTAATCAACTGGATAGAAAAGTGGCTTACACACAGAAGACAGAGAGTAATAGAATATGGTGAGATTTCAAACTGGAAATCTGTTTTGAGAGGGGTACCACAGGGATCAGTATTAGGCCCTATACTGTTTTTAATATATATATATATATATATATATATAAATGATTTGGAGGATGACATATCTAGCAAAGCACTCAAATTTGCAGATGACACAAAAATATTCAGAAAGGTTACTAATGATACAGATAAACAAAGTTTACAGGATGATCTAGAAAAATTGTTAAATGGTCAGAAAATGGCAAATGTTATTCAATTTTGGGAAGTGTAAATGTATACACATAGGACATGGAAATATGGACGAGGAATATAAAATGAGGGATGCTGTACTAGGTAGAACCACACAAGAAAAGGATTTAGGAGTAACATTTAATGCTGACATGAAAGTTTCAGAGCAATGTGGGATTGCTGCTTCGAAAGGAAATCAATTTCTACGGCTAATTAGGAGAACTATCACGTATAAGGAGAAACATCTAATTGTACTCCTGTACAAAGCAATAGTTAGACCACATTTGGAATATTGTATTCAAGCATGAAGGCCATATCGTAAAAAAAAGACATAGATAAGCTAGAAAGAATACAACGAAGAGCAACTAAAATGATTCCAGAATTAAGAGACCTTAGTTACGCTTATTACAATGTGGTTTGACAACACTAGAGACCAGGAGACTAAGAGGAGACCAAATAGAAGTGTTTAAGATAGTAAACGATTATGAGGATGTTGATAGGAATATGTTCTTCAAACTTAAAGAAGGCAGTAGAACCAGAGGACACAAAGCAGCATTAGTTAAGGAGCAGTGTAGGTTGGACATGAGAAACTACTCTTTCTCACAGAGGATGATAAATGAATGGAACAAACTGCCAAATGATTGTGTTAATGCTAGTAGTGTGAATATGTTTAAACATAGAATTGACAGATATCTGATAAGGGCATATCTCTTTTTGATGCAAATGCTTGATTATATTGTTCTTGGTCACAATGTTTCAATACCAGAGTAGACAGTGTCTATGCTGTAATGTTGACAACTTCCTGGCTGTTACCAGATTCAGGGTGACATGCTAATAGCAGACAAATATGATTTTAAAAGTAATATAAATAAATATAAGGGTAAATATTAACAGTATCAAGTCAATAATTCCAACAAAATCAATTCCAATTCCCAAAAATAAATTTTTGAAAAAAAATTCCAATTAAAAAATTTAAGTCAATTCCAATCCGAACTGGAATTGAGGGCCAGTTCCGATTCCGAATGGAATTGACCACATGCCTGAAGTATATTCATGACAATATCTTGTCTCTGTGTACTACAGCAACAGTGATGAACAGTATAATTGAATTGAAACAAGCTTATGTCTGTGGGGCTTTTGTCCATGCACCATACTATCTAGCAGATGCTTTCAGTATAATACCTAATAATTATATATATACATATATACATATACATATATATATATATATATATATATATATATATATACGTGTGGGCAGGTATGTGTGTGTGCGTGCAGCATTTATAAGATAAAGATGTCACAAACATATATCTGCATTTGGTCCAATAACAATATTCATGCATTATGTTATCTAACTCGAGTGTCAGATATAAAATAAGGAACCCCATAGAAAGTGAACCTATGGGTCCATATTTTGTTATGGAATTTGGACCCCTTATAGAATTTGGACCTCCCTGGCCCATTGAAAACAGTGAAATGTTGATTAGATAATATAATGCACATTTGAGCTAAGATGCTACAATTTTGGTTACATGCGTTTGGTTATGTTACCAGTGGCATTCATCAAACTGACCAAACAGATTCATTAAAAACATTAAGAGATCAGTGAAAGACCCATTGGTTGAATTAACATGGCTCCATAGGGAAAATGCTTTTCCCTGTGGTTGATTACTTTATACATTCTATATGACACTGGCACTCTTATATTCTAAAAATAATATATACAAGGGAAAGTTTCTCACATTGTGATTCACTTTTATTATGCAAAAGATGAATTTTGTAAAAGTCACCGTATCTGTAATCTTTTCAGATGAAGGATTCACCATTGGTTCGTACAAGTACAGATACTAGTTTTGAAGCATCCAGCGCTACGGGTGATGGCGTCAATCTTTACATTACGGATGTCACCTTTAGTGCCATCACTGCTACTACTGCTGTGGCACCACATACAACTGATGCTGAAATGCAAATCGATCCGGTAATGATATTTCAAGTGCGACACTTCGTGAATACTGCTGTAGTCACGGATGACATTATTGCACCAATGAACTACTCCTATGTGAAGCTTCCATCAGATTCAGTGAGAACAAAGACATTGGTGCAGATGATGCACACTATGTGATAACAGCGACATAACCGAGGGTGACTCAAGCAGCTCCGACACCTATGAGAAAGAGAAGAAGTTTGTCATTCGTGAGAAAAACTTATGTCACTTTTCTGCACCTGCCACACACCAAACAGCCATAAACTGTGACACAGGTTGTACTCATGTCTGATCTATCAGCCAAGGTCTTTCGGATACTGGGGTGTCTGTCAGAGGAAAGGGTGCTGATTTCTACCCCTGGATAAGTGAAAGGTGAATTGAATATGTTAGGTGTATGTGTACTATCAGTCAGAATAAGTAGTGTATTGGTGTATATTTAGTGCCAGTAGTTTATTGGAACAGATGGTTGGTGTGCAAGTACTATCAGTCAGAACAAGTAGTGTATTGATACAAATGATTGGTGTACATTTATTGTCAGTACTAGTAGTGTAGTTGTTAGAGAATGAGACGCTTGGTTTACATTTGCTGTCGGTAGGAACAAGTAGTAGATTCAGTCAGAACAAGTAGTATATTGGATACACATGATTGGTGTACATTTACTGTCAGAAGACGTAGTGAAATGGTGCAGATTCCAGAATGAGATCATTGGTGTACATTTACTGTTGGTAGGAACAAGTAGTGTATTGGTATGCATGATTGGTGTACGTTTACTGTCAGCCAGAACAAGTAATATTGTTACACATGATTGGTGTACATTTACTGTCCAATCAAAACAAGTAGTCTATTGCCATTGGTACAGATGATGATGGTGAAACAGTTAAATGCCTTGGCTTTATAAAGATTAATTATTTCCTAAGCTAAACTACCAGTATATTTGATATGTTGTGGCATAATAATGATGTGTGTAACTGTGATATCCATGTTCCAGGTTGTATTTCCCTGTGGTAGAAGTCACTGTTTTTAGTCAAACAGTTAAATGCCTTGGCTTTATAAAGATTAATTATTTCCTAAGCTAAACTACCAGTATATTTGATATGTTGTGGCATAATAATGATGTGTGTAACTGTGATATCCATGTTCCAGGTTGTATTTCCTGTGGTAGAAGTCACTGTTTTTAGTCAATGGTTTCAGTCGTTCTAGTTAGCCTTATTTCTTTGGTAATTGTTTTTCTATGTGAATAAACTTTTGGTATATTTTATGTTGGTCTCAATATAAATGAAATTGTGTGTGCAAGATGCTGCAGGTAACATTTTTGTTGACAGAAGTGGGATATGGATAAGGAGGCATTCACATCATTCAGTTATTAATATTTTAGTGGGAATTTTTGTAGTTTTCCAGGTTGTTTTTCGACCTGCTGCATACTGTGGGTGCCTCACAATTTTTCTATATCAGACTATCAGTACACTCACCTGTGTCAGGTCAATCTCCATAGCTAAACTTTCCATCAATTCAATTCGGTTCAGAATAGACATCACAGATCCTTCCCACATTGCAGGATGGGATTACTTGTCTTGCCTTTCCTGAGCCTGAAATATAATTTGTCAGGGTTAGTTGATAGCACTAATTCCATAATTACCATAATAGTTGCAAAACTGTGAACATTAAATACTGTCAGTAGTTAATTATTGTTATTTAAATGATTACATTGCACCAAACAACAAGGTGTTGTGGTGTGCTATAAAGAGAGGGGTGATTACAAGTACGAATATTAATGTAATCATGATTACAGTAATTATTGCAATCACAATTACTAATGTAGTCATGATTACAATCATTATTACAATCACAATTATGGTAACATCTAAGAATATATATATATTCACATAATGAATTAAATAAACCCTCATGTTATTATTGTCATCAATGTTATTCAACACAAAATCAAACACAATATTAAAATACAGTCACGGTACACTTCATTAGATTAGATACAAAATAAAGAAAAGAGCCTGCTTGCATTGCCATTGTAGTTCGGACCTCGCCCTCGGGCTAGGTAAAAGAAATATGCAGAAAAAATATGATTATTAAAATGGCAACGATTCGATAACAATTGAATTACTGACCTGCTAGCTATAGGGCGAATCAATGAGTCGGCACGCAAATCATGCAATGACAGCAGGCCAACATCTAGCACCGCTCTGTTTGTGCATATCAGTACAAAATCATCGACATCGTCTTCGCCTTCGTACGGTGATGGAAGCACCAACGCGGTCGGGCACACGGTGCTGCATAGCCATAGCCTAGCCCTAGCCCTAGCCCTAGGCATGTTAGCTTCCTCGGCGCAGCATGATGACTCAACGTAAACGTGCGCAGACATCAGGACGTAATTTCCACAGGTTCACCACATCACATTACCTAGTCAGGAATCGTTGACAGTCAAAGCGCTGTTGTAATTTTTCCTGAATCCAACGTCAACAAAGGCGAAGCCGACCTGGAGTCTGGAGCGTGACTCGCACACTCGGTGACACTTTACGACTGTCAACCGTTGTTTCCGTGTGGCCAGTCGAACTAGACTCTTCGTCTGTGGTTTCCATTTCTCCAAAGATAGACTAAACTATTACGGAAGTTCAGTAAACCACTAATCGCTAGTAGCAGATCTGGTAAAACTGTCACAAGCGATGCATCCATCTTGTCAACAAGTAAAAAATAGTTCCGGTATTCCGTTATCGCATATTCTCGTTGGTTAGCGTCTCGTGTGTTCGAGAAGTGTGGCGTTTTCGACGAATTTTTGCGTGTTCTGTTGTAATTTCTTTAACTTTTTTTATTTGGAACGAACAAAAACGCTATTTTGTTGACGTGTGTAAACACTTGTATATATAACAGAGACCCATATCTTTTTTTTCGCTCCAGAATGCCTATTTACGAAATAAATCGCAAAAAATCGAAAATTTACATTGATTAGATATACGCGACTCAAACCACTCGTTTCGACAACAAGATGGCGATACGCAGTGATGTATTTTGTCGATTTTTGTCTCGAACAAAATCAGTTTTTCAGTTTATCTCACACATTAGCAGGTATCTGTCACCATTAATGCATAGTTTGATAATATATATTTAAATATACGGCACAACACAAAATTGCTTCAGTTCCCCTTTAAGTTCAGTTTCGCCGGCAACAACTACTTTTTGTCCAGTTACACCTTGCAAATTTGAAGAAGGGTGCAAATACATTGTTCTGTGCGTAACACGCGCTAACTTCAAGTAAATGACTCGCTGCAACAAAGTACATGATGCTCCAGTGTCTATAAGAGCGGTCACACGTACACCGCTTAATGTCAAGTGTACGTCTAACTCCGTTGCAGCGGCAACTCGTTTCCCGGCGTGAAGGGCGTGGACGTCCGTGGGCGACATATAAACGGCAATCAGCGAAGATGTCCAGGCTGCCCGCAATAGAAGCAGCGGGCTGGGTCACGGGTGGGCTGATGCCGACGTACATCGTTCCTAAACTTTCCACCGGCAAGCCGTGGCCGGGGAAAGGCAGTTTGGGGTTTGGCATTGGCAGCTGCTATATTAGCAATTTTGACTTACAGCTTTTCCTGGCTAATCAGCATTTTCTTCAAGAGGGCAGATACTTCGTAGGGCGGAGTATCGCGTTTCTGAGGCATTGTCCGGACAGCCGGACGAGAAGACTCAATTTCCATAGGTTCTTCCCGTCGGCTATCTAGGCCAAGGCGACTAACTGCGTCGCGACGCTCGCTGAAATGAGCGACCCAATTGATTGCCTCTCCCAGGGTTTGGGGGTTACCGTCCTGAATTAATTTTACTGCCATTTGCGTCGACTGCAAACCCCGCGCGTAAACCCTGACCAAAATACGATTTGGTCAGCGTTTCGATTTGCCACGCTGTATGCAGCATCGGCAACATCATTAAAAAAATTTTTTATAAGAAGCTTCTTGTTCATAGGCCGAATGCTTAACGCGTTCTACCTCGTCCCTTAAGGCTGCCGCCTCGTCCACATGTAAGAACGAATTGACCATATGTGCACGGAGCTGATCCCACGGTACAGCCGCGCGCAACACACCCTCCCTGGTAATATGAGCCTGAATAAACCGCTCGACCTCCTTCCGAAGTGCCCCGGAGATCTAGCTGGTGACAATTTCGATAATGTGATTAGCACCAGCGCGGTGTAGAGCTAGGGCAATGTAATCTAACCACGCCCGAGTGGGTGTGCTTGATGAACCATCGCACAAAGCCGTTTGTTTAACAAGCTTATCTACCAGGTGGCGCTGTGCGGCTGAATCTGAGTCCAGCTGGCGGGCATTGCGGTTATCTTGTTCATTTTGAGCAAGAAACCGACAATATTTATAAAATTGCGCGGCATCCATTGCCTGTTACCGGACAGCGGAACGATGACACGCAAACATAATTGGATTCAGCCACTCACCCAGCAGGCGCTGCAGTTGAGGTTGTGGTCGTCATTTTGCGAATACGGGTGAGTTCTGCCGCCATTTCTTCATCGGTGAAGAAATCAAGGCTCCAATCTTCGAGTTCTGCGGGTGGTTGTTGCGGGGTCGGCTCGATGATCTTAGGGTTGTGTGGCGGCAAGTTCCTCGCTTCTTCGTACGACGGGAGGGAACCCGTAATTTCTCGGATCACGTATGGGGCTGGAGACACACGCGGCGCTGGTGAAATATGACTCACCACCATGGCGAAGTGAAGAATCGGGAGGGTGAAGTGGAGGTCGTGAATCGTGGTCTAACAGGCGCGTTTTTCTCCTTAGCTAGCGCTCGTCAAAATGTACTGGGCACACGCTTCTCATAACATGGCTCATGACATTATCGAGTAAGTTTCGCCATTACTCGAATCATTGAATCAGCTCCCAGATCAACCTACTTCATTCAACTTACCAGGTTCTAACTTAATCGACTAGTAATAGTAACAGAGAAACTTACCCTTTGCATAACAGAAGTCCAGGTTGGCTATAACATAGCAAAACCGCCTTTATTCGTAAGACATCGCAGCATCAATACAATTTGTTGTTTTCTGTCTGATTCTTACTATAAGTATAACTCTGATGTCAAATAATCGTGGAGACGGCGACGTTTCGTGACGACGGCTGACGCGGACGCACTGCCGTCGCACACGAGAAAGACAGCTGCTCGGTAGGCTTGACGCACCTTACGCCTGCCGTCAATATGTCGTGGAGACGGCTAACGTGCCGTGACGACGGCTCATGCGGGCGCACTGGTGTCGCGCGCGCGCGGGGAAGGCAGCGGAATAGTCGGCTGAACACTCTGTAATTCGGTCGTCAACCTAACGTGGAGACGACGAACGTGTCGTAAAGATGGCTCATGCAGAAGCCCTGTTGTCGTACGTAGAAATATAGCTGAATAGTCTCGTGCAGTCAGTAGGCAGCAGAAAACGAGACGCAGCCGAGGCCGACGGTCAACGCATACAGTCAAACAATGCGCAGTAATTACTTGCGTGGCATTGTGTTGTCTGGGTTTTCGCTCGCTGTTGTCAATGCGAGCAAAGTTGTAGAGGTTCTTCGACGTCGCGATAAATCGCACCCTCTTCATACCGGGCCTTGCCGGACATCATCGTTGGAACTAATGCCTCATTTGTGTGTTCTGGCCCCCTCGAATATCATATACTTCGCATCTTATACCCATCGCTTGGTAACTTTCCCACCAGATCACAACGTAGGCGTCAGCCAATCAAAATTAATAAACCTCTATGGACGGTTTCATTTCGACGATACCCCTTTTACTAAAATGTACCACGCCAAAAGCTAAAACATCATGGGTACAATTATTACATAACATGATCATGCCCCACGCTTAACAATACACTTCTAATGTGGGCTCCCACACAACACTTGGATACCATTACATAACTTTGCTGATGTAATCCGTCTATATACACTCTAACATTTACCTCACCAGGAAAATAATTCATATAATAGCAATTCGCAGAAATGCGACATTGCGACGAACGTCTTCGCCGATTTGTCGATCGACATAGACGTCATCGCCTTTGTTAACGACCTGTCGTGTTCGCTGACGTCATCGCCTTTGTTAACGACGTGTCGTGTTCGCTGACGTCATCGCCTTTGATAACGACCTGTCGTGTTCGCTGACGTCATCGCCTTTGTTAACGACGTTTCGTGTTCGCTGACGTCATCGCCTTTGTTAACGACCTGTCGTGTTCGCTGACGTCATCGCCTTTGTTAACGACGTGTCGTGTTCGCTGACGTCATCGCCTTTGTTAACGACGTGTCGTGTTCGCTGACGTCATCGCCTTTGTTAACGACCTGTCGTGTTCGCTGACGTCATCGCCTTTGTTAACGACCTGTCGTGTTCGCTGATGTCATCGCCATTGTTAACGACGTGTCGTGTTCGCTGACTTCATCGCCTTTGTTAACGACCTGTCATTTTCGCTGATGTCATCGGCTTTGTTAACGACGTGTCGTGTTCGCTGACGTCATCGCCTTTGTTAACAACGTGTCGTGTTCGCTGACTTCATCGCCTTTGATAACGACCTGTCGTGTTCGCTGACTTCATCGCCTTTGTTAACGACGTGTCGTGTTCGCTGACTTCATCGCCTTTGTTAACGACGTGTCGTATTCGCTGACTTCATCGCCTTTGTTAACGACGTGTCGTGTTCGCTGACTTCATCGCCTTTGTTAACGACGTGTCGTGTTCGCTGACTTTATCGCCTTTGTTAACGACGTGTCGTGTTCGCTGACTTTATCGCCTTTGTTAACGACCTGTCGTGTTCGCTGACGTCATCGCCTTTGTTAACGACGTGTCATGTTCGCTGACGTTATCGCTGACGGAATCTCCTACAACAGAACGCATAGTCTACGTTAACATAAGATGGACGGACAAGACATGACGTAATGACAGAAAAGAATGACAGACGACATGAAAGATACGGCATGACGAAATGACAGACAGACAGACCGACAGACAGGCAGATATATACAAATATTAGTGAAACATGCTTTTGCTATAATATTTAAAGGTGTTTCCTCAATTTGATTTTTTTGGCTAGTCTCATATCAAATTAATTTTGCGAAAAACCAAACCTAACTAGTATACATTGCAACACGCTAGCTCAATTGTGTAGCTTCTCTGTGTAGTTGTTTTGTGAAATCATCAAACAAACTAGTAAATTACTGAATGCTTGTTCAAGCATTAAGTGAAGTGAAAATCGAAATGCTAAAAAATCACGATTTTCTTGCTTCGTGAAATTACTTTGTAATCTGATGGAAGTCACGCCCATGAACCGCACTGACCAACACGGTGTGCATCATTTAGGATATCCGCACTTTTTATCCGAACAAGATGTAAAAACTGAAGTCAGTTATTCGGTGGTTTGCATAAAGTATTCACACACTACGCATTTGGACATCAGTGGACCGGATTTGCGATAGGCTAAATCAGTTAAGGAAGCAGCGTTAAATTACTTTCATCAAATGTTATTAAACTGATTTGTGTCTGTTGGGCAGCCTACATGAGATGATTAATGATTGAGGTATCAACAACACACCAGGTATCACATTTGCTTAGTTCTACGGACAGATCATCCATTAATTAACCTCGATTATCCAGGCTCCGCGCTGTGGAGCCACCGTTTGTCGCACACATCTTCGCCTGGACACAAAATGGATGTTTTATTGTGACGGAAATTCTTAT
This sequence comes from Lamellibrachia satsuma, assembly GCA_033239005.1. Classification (NCBI taxonomy): domain Eukaryota; kingdom Metazoa; phylum Annelida; class Polychaeta; order Sabellida; family Siboglinidae; genus Lamellibrachia; species Lamellibrachia satsuma. The sequence continues at coordinate 300,567 of BSQZ01000032.1, forward strand.
ATTGACATAATTGTCCGACTAAAAAGTTAAGTCAGCCAAAAAAAATTAGTATAGCAGCGTGACGCCGATTGGCTGCTGGCGCTTCACGGGAGCCTACTCAAAATGGAGTGGTGGCAGTGGTTAACCACGAGACCACGCCTCTGCATCTAGACTCTCTTCTCGGCGAATTCTCGAAGCCGAGCGAGGCTATCCATTAATGTATTAAGAAGGTATAGTGAGAGTAGCCCTCCATGTATCACATAATCTGTAATATGTTCAGACAAATTGCCTGACCATATTACAACATATAGTCTGATTAGAAATGTTGCAATACAATAAGTAGTAGACATAACATAAGTAACGTTAACATAAGCTTCTCTATAAATATCAATGAAGCACTGTTCTCTCTCTCTCTCCCTCTCTCTCTCCCTCTCTCACCCCTCTCTCTCTCTCTCAATCTATATCCAACCCCACCTATTCCATTCATTAAATCCATCACATCATCCCGTCAATGTCGTCCCATCAATCCTATCTGTACATTCCATTCCATCTCACTCCATCCTCTCCCTCCATCGATTCCACCTAATCCATCTCACCCCATCCATTCCACCTAATCCATCTAACCCCATCCATTCCCTCCATCGATTCCAACTAAATCATCTTACTCCATCCATTCCCTCCAACGATTCCATCTAATTAATAGCACTCTGTACATTCCCTCAATTGATTCCAGATAATCCATCTCACTCCATCCATTCCATCAAATGATTCCACCTAATCCATCTTACTCCATCCATTCCTCCATCGATTCCCTTCACTCCATCCATACGAACTATTCAATCGATCCTATACCTATCAACACACGCATCCCATCCAACCATCAACATACCAATCCCATGCATCCAATCCATCTCATGCATCAATTCCACCCTTCTCATCTATGATCCATTCCATCCATTCATACCGATTTGTCATATATGTCACATTCGATCCAACCAACGCATCCATCCCAACCACCTCGTCCATCCCAGCCAATCCACCCTATCCGTCCCATCCGTCCCATTCGACCAATCCGTTCCATCCATCCTTCACACTAGATCCAACCCTTCCTTACAATCCCACCCATTCCATCATTATTATCCCATCCATTCCATCCATTCCATCCATCTCCGTCCACCCCTGCAAATTCATCCATCCCCATCCACAACATCCATCACATCCATTCCCCCATCAATGCCATCGATTCCATCCCATCCCTATTCCTCCCATTTTTCTCCATCCATTCCATCCATCGATTCCATCTAATCTATATCACTCCATCCATTCACTCCATCGATTACATCTACTCCACTTCACCCCATCCTTTCAATCCATCGATTCTATCTACTCCATCTCACTCCAACAATTCCAGCTAATCCATCACATTCCATCCATTCACTCCTTTGATTCCGTCAAATCTTTCTCACACCATCCATTTCCTCCATCCATTCCAGTTAATCCATCTCACTCCATCCATTTCGATAAAACGTGCTTCTGTGCGTTTGGACTGCCAACATCAGTCATACAGATTTATATATTTTAACTATAATAAATAATACGTATTTATGGTTTCTATGGGTGTCTTTCATAGGCAGTTTGGTCGTATTTATTGCATGTGTGTGTGTGTGTGTGTGTGTGTGTGTGTGTGTGTGTGTGTGTGTGTGTGTGTGTGTGTGTGTGTGTGTGTGTGTGTGTGTGTGTGTGTGTGTGTGTGTGTGTGTGTGTGTTTGTGTGTGTGTGTGTGTTTGCGTACGTGCGTGCGTGCGTGCGTGCGTGCGTGTGTAAAGGGGGTGGGTTGACAGGAAATGATGAAAGCTAAGACCACTTGTCTGACGAGGTTCACACCATATCTACATGGGATCACGCGGATGAAGACATCGCTATTGTTTGTTTTGTCTAATATATAACTTCAGTTGTCTCAACAATATACACTTGTAAAGTAGTGTAGTTCTACAAATCAGTGGTGTCCAGTGTTGGCGAACAGGCCTGTAATTGAAGATTTAGACAACTCACATAAACAGGGCCTACTACTCAGATTGTCAAGTTTCTTGTTTCGATATGTTAATAGCACAGTCAGACAAACCCGATTCCTTGTACCCATGACACTCCACATATATATTTAACTATCATTTTAGATTAATGAACTAAAATTATTATTAGTCCAATCGTCGTCAACAATTTGTACACGTACATGTATCCAGACATGCTGGATACAAATTAATGTGTTTTCATTTCTATTTCTAAATGCTATTAAGACTAATGGATCGACTGTGTGGAGAATCAAAGGAATGCAACACACAGAACGCTCAACAAAGCCGTGGCATTTAGACGTTACACGTATTAGTTAACGCCTAATATAATTAGAACTGCGGTTCCATTGTATCGATGTCACGCATGCAATAAACTGTTATGAAAAATTGTTTTCGTTCGTCACTGCGGTCTGCAGACGATATACATTACATCGATAACAGTGTAGTTATGAAACATGTTTGACATAAAAATACTAATTATTCACCATTAAGCTATTGTCCAATATCCAAATGGATACTCATTAAGTGGTAGATTTCAACAACTTGACAAGCAGTGAAACCGATCGGGTAAACAATTTCGAGACTACTTCTGTGGAAGAAGAGTTGGGTCGACGACACAGAGGAGTTTACTGGACTCGTTCCAAAAACAGGCCCAGACAAGTGGTGCTCTACTACAGGCTCCGTCAAGGGATTGGTGCAGGTGTAGACGTCGGTAGAAGACGACAATGTCAGGTGATTCTCTCACGCGCCTCAATAACAAGAGAAACGTGCCTTAGGCCTTGTTGTCAATGCCAAATAAACTAAAATCAATAAACGAATATACAATTCAGAATTAAGAAAATCGCTTATCGATGGACGGGATGTATGTGATGGATGGATGGTATGGATATAATTATGTTATGGATGAATATGTTTGATGTGGTCCATTTGATCGGTGTGGTGTATGTGATGGATGAGAGGGAAGCGATGGATGCGATGGATGCGATGGATGTGATATATGGGACGGTTGGTTGATGCCTTACTTCACTATGGGATGTGTAGTAGTAGTAGTGTAACATTAATTTACATTAAGCATTTAAGTTACCGGCTTATACAACAAAATATAATATTCACAAACCCATTTCGGTAATGGAATGTTCTTTCATGTAGCAAAATAGATAGCAGACTTGACATTTAGTTTCAGTCCATGTGTGACTAGCGACTGTTAAAAGGAACACCGCGACTAGATACTGTAGCAATTAAATATTTGAATCAATAGTCAGCTGCCGATGATTGGGAGTGTCGTTGAAATCCAAGTTTCGTTGCTTCCATTTGCGCCTGAATATCAAACCAGTCGCACGTGAAACACTTTTGGGAGCCCATCCTCGAAGTTGTCATTTGTCAAGATCCGACCAGCGCTACGGATTGAAGGTAAATCGTCCATCTTTCTTACCCGTGGCGATGTGGTTCCCGTGATGGTAGGGGTTGGTCAGCAGTGGTCCTCGGAAATATATGGGTTGACAAAATGTGATCACTGGAGTGTTACGGTATTATAGTTGGGATGAACTAACTTTGGTCATCGTTTTCGTAAGGGTGTCCTAACGGTGGTCATCGTTATCGTAAGGGTGCTCTAACCGAGGTCATCGTTATCGTAATGGTGTCCTAACAGTGGTCATCGTTATCGTAAGGGTGTCCTAACAGTGGTTATCGTTATTGTAAGAATGTCCTAACCGTGGTCATCGTTATCGTACGGGTGTTCTAACCGTGGTCATCGTTATCGTACGGGTGTTCTAACCGTGGTCATCGTTACTGTAAGGTGTCCTAACCGTGGTCGTCGTTATCGTAAAGGTGTCCTAACCGTGGTCGTCGTTATCTCAAAGGTGTCCTAACCGTGATCGTCGTTATCGAAAGGGTGTCCTAACCGTGGGCGTCGTTATCGCAAGGGTGTCCTAACCGTGGTCGTCGTTATCTCAAGGGTGTCCTAACAGTGGTCGTCGTTATCTCTAGGGTGTCCTAACCGTGGTCGTCGTTATCGTAAAGGTGTCCTAACCGTGGTCGTCGTTATCTCAAAGGTGTCCTAACCGTGATCGTCGTTATCGTAAAGGTGTCCTAACCGTGGGCGTCGTTATTGCAAGGGTGTCCTAACCGTGGGCGTCGTTATTGCAAGGGTGTCCTAACCGTATAATGGTAGTCGCAATGATGATTCTGCTTGTCCTTTCCTGGTTTCGCGCATGTCCATCCTTTCATTGTTCTATTCTTAAAATGACTTCATTACGTTTCTTTTATGTTCACGATACTCTAAGCATTCCCTTAAGAAAACATGTTTCTGTTAGTTCTCAGATATTTTATAAGTATTTAGCCATTGATCATGCTATAGCAGTACGGGCTCTGTGTAAAATGACAGAACATGTGTTCTTACTTCAAGTGATATAACAGTACGGGCTCTGTGTAGAATGGCAGAACATGTGTTCTTACTTCAAGTGATATAGCAGTACGGGTTCTATATAGAAAGGCAGAACATGTGTTCTTACTTCAAGTGATATAACAGTACGGCCTCTGTGTAGAATGGCAGAACATGTGATCGTACGTCAAGTGATATAGCAGTACGGGTTCTATATAGAAAGGCAGAACATGTGTTCGTACGTCAAGTGATATAACAGTACGGGCTCTGTGTAGAAAGGCAAGTGATACAGCAGTACGGGCTCTATATAGAATGGCAGAACATGTGTTCTTACTTCAAGTGAAATACGTTTCTAGGATAAAATGCTTTTCATGTTCTGGAAAGCCGTTTTGGCCTGGCAAATTCGTGTTTAGATATCATCGCAGGGGTGGATCTAGGCTTGTTTGCAGGGGGGTCTCAGTCAGTCATAGTCATATGTCATTCTTCTTACGAACCGGAGGGGGGGGGCGACACAAGTGTCGTTTTACTTACGTAAGGGATAATGTTAGTTGTCTGCTAATACTTCAGTCTTTACATTGACACTAGTTCCAATGTAAGCTTATATAGGGGAGACCGGGACTAATCCGTTCCCATGGACACTCTAATATATCTGGAGACTGTATTCTAGAGATAGAGGATCAGTTTCGTCCTGAGGCGGAAGTGCCCCAACACAGACATATTTGGTGGGCGGCAACTAAATACCACTGACACTGGATAGAGCAATAACGCAAGATCCAAACAATAGCTCTCATATAAGGGCCTTACTGAGCACTCTAAATGTCTGACCAATGTCACTTATAAATACTGAAATTTGATCGGAAAAAAAATATATATTTTCAGTCACAAAAAAATAGTTTTCTATTTCACAACTTTCCAGCCAGCAACTCGTGGACGTCAATTTCCCGCTGCATCAGTGTTCGAAATGAGGTTTTTTTTGAGGGGGGGTCCTGCTACAAGGCACGAGGGATCTCCCATAAGGAAGAAAAATGTGAGCTTGGGGATCTCACTTTCTATCGTTGTACCGATGTAATTACCCTTCCGCTGTTGCATACGTAGCTGCGTTTGAGGCTACTCTGGTTTTCTGTTGGGTGTCTGCATAAATGCCGCCAATGAATATCTAGTTGAGGCACATTTTACCATGGCATTTTACTTCTCAGAATTACAGTGCACTGTGTCTGCTATCGCATTACTCCAGTAACAATGGCTTAGACCACAATTTATAATTTAGCCATTTAACAGACGCTCTTATTCAGGGCGACTTACAACAAGCGCATTCAACCTAAGTTGGTAAAATAACTACAGGTTGAAATAACTAGAGGTCGCTATGATAGCAAGCAAGTTTTATTGCTAAAAAAAATAGGCATTAATATCCATTACAGTGCCTGAAAAGAAGATTTTTAAGAAAACATTTTCGGGGACCCCCAAGAGTCAGTGGTCATTTCGAACACTGCGCTGCATGTAGTTTGATGATCATGTGACTTAATCGTGTGAGCGAAATTACTAAATTCTGCAACGGCGCGGAATAAAAGCCGGTTGGTGGACTTGCCCCGAGAGCGGACTAGTCTCGGTCTCCCTTCGTGTTTTTTTACCGGAATATTTGCCACGGACACAGGGGGGTCTAAGACCCCCCTTCATGGCATAGGTGGGTCTTGAGACCCCTAAAATCCCCCTGGATCCGCTGGTGTCATTGTACCGGCCATCCGCGTTATCACTCATCCAAGATAATGAAACTTATGAACCTGCTAAGGAACAATCCCGTTTATTAGGATATTGCATGTTGGCGTATTTTTCTTTGGATGACAATGGTATATGTTTTCGTCATATATAGAGACTCGCAATTCTTCTATCATTCCCTGATTACTGTGGTTATGGTAATGGTGTGCAATATGTGGTCCTTAGTCCAACGTTGGCCACATAATGGTAGAGGTATTTTAACTATAATAAATAATACGTGTTTATTGTTACTATGGGTGTCTTTCATACGCAGTTTGGTCGTATTTGTTGCAACAATGTCGTGAGGTAATGTGTACGTGATATTAAATATATATATATATATATATATATATATATATATATATATATATATATATATATACGTATATATATATATATATATATATATATATATATATATATATATATATATATATATATACATGTATATATATATATATATATATATATGTATATATATATATATATATATATATATATATATATATATATATATATATATATATATGTATATATATATATATATATATATATATATATATATATATATATATATATATATATATATATATATATATGTGTGTGTGTGTGTGTGTGTGTGCGTGCGTGCGTGCGTGCGTGTGTAAAAGGGGTGGGTTGAGAGGAAATGAAGAAAGCGAAGACCACTGGTCTGACGAGGTTCACACCATATCTACATGGGATCACACGGAAGAAGACATCGCTATTGTTTCTTTTGTCTAATATATAACTTCAGTTGTCTCAACAATATACACTTGTAAAGTAGTGTAGTTCTACAAATCAGTTGTGTTCAGTGTTGGCGAACAGGCCTGTAATTGAATATTTAGACAACTCACATACACATGGCCTACTACTCAGATTGTCAAGTTTCTTGTTTCGATATGTTAATAGCACAGTCAGACAAACACGATTCCTTGTACCCATTACACTCCACATATACATTTAACTATCATTTTAGATTAATGAACTAAAATTATTATTAGTCCAATCGTCGTCAACAATTTGTATACGTACTTGTATCCAGACATGCTGGATACAAATTGAGGCTGAGTTGGCAGGGCCAAAGTTTAATGTGTTTTCATTTCTATTTCTAAATGCTATTAAGACTAATGGATGAACTATGTGGAGAATCAAAGGAATGAAGCAACAGAACGCGGAACAACGCCGTGGCATTTAGACGTTACACGTATTAGTTAACGCCTAAATGTAATTAGAACTACTACAGGCTCCGTCAAGGGATTGGTGCAGGTGTAGACGTCGGTAGAAGACGACAATGTCAGGTGATTCTCTCACGCGCCTCAATAACAAGAGAAACGTGCCTTAGGCCTTGTTGTCAAAGCCAAATAAACTGAAATCAATAAATGAATATACAATTCAGAATTAAGAAAATCGCTTATCGATGGACGGGATGTATGTGATGGATGGATGGTATGGATATAATTATGTTATGGATGAATGTGTTTGATGTGGTCCATGTGACCGGTGTGATGTATGTGATGGATGTGATGGATGCGATGGATGCGATGGATGTGATGGATGTGATGGATGTGATATATGGGACGGTTGGTTGATGCCTCACTTCACTATGGGATGTGTAGTAGTAGTGTAACATTAATTGACATTAATTATTTAAGTTACCGGCTTATACCACAAAATATAATATTCACAAACCCATTTCGGTAATGGAATGTTCTTTCATGTGGCAAAATAGATAGCAGACTTGACATTTAGTTTCCGTCCATATGTAACTAGCGACTGTTAACAGGAACACCGCGACAAGATACATTGTGGCAATTAAATATTTGAATCAATTGTCCGCTGCCGATGATTGGGAGTGTCGTTGAAATCCAAGTTTCGTTGCGTCCACTTGCGCCTGTATATCAATCCAGTCGCACGTGAAACACTTTTGGGAGCCCATCCTCGAAGTTGTCATTTGTCAAGATCCGACCAGCGCTACGGATTGAAGGTAAATCGTCTATCATTCTTACCCGTGGCGATGTGGTACCCGTGATGGTAGGGGTTGGTCAGCAGTGGTCCTCGGAAATATATGGGTTGACAAAATGTGATCACTGGAGTGTTACGGTGTTATAGTTGGGATGAACTAACTTTGGTCATCGTTTTCGTAAGGGTGTCCTAACGGTGGTCATCGTTATCGTAAGGGTGCTCTAACCGAGGTCATCGTTATCGTAATGGTGTCCTAACAGTGGTCATCGTTATCGTAAGGGTGTCCTAACAGTGGTTATCGTTATTGTAAGAATGTCCTAACCGTGGTCATCGTTATCGTACGGGTGTTCTAACCGTGGTCATCGTTATCGTACTGGTGTTCTAACCGTGGTCATCGTTACTGTAAGGTGTCCTAACCGTGGTCGTCGTTATCGTAAAGGTGTCCTAACCGTGGTCGTCGTTATCTCAAAGGTGTCCTAACCGTGATCGTCGTTATCGTAAGGGTGTCCTAACCGTGGTCGTCATTATATCAAGGATGTCCTAACCGTGGTCGTCGTTATCTCTAGGGTGTCCTAACAGTGGTCGTCGTTATCGTAAAGGTGTCCTAACCGTGGTCGTCGTTATCTCAAAGGTGTCCTAACCGTGATCGTCGTTATCGTAAAGGTGTCCTAACCGTGGGCGTCGTTATTGCAAGGGTGCCCTAACCGTGGGCGTCGTTATTGCAAGGGTGTCCTAACCGTATAATGGTAGTCGCAATGATGATTCTGCTTTGCCTTTCCTGGTTTCGCGCATGTCCTTCCTTTCATTGTTCTATTCTTAAAGTGACTTCATTACGTTTCTTTTATGCTCACGATACTCTAAGCATTCCCTTAAGAAAACATGTTTCTGTTAGTTCTCAGTTCTTTTATAAGTATTTAGCCATTGATCATCCTATAGCAGTACGGGCTCTGTGTAAAATGACAGAACATGAGTTCTTACTTCAAGTGATATAACAGTACGGGCTCTGTGTAGAATGGCAGAACGTGTTCGTACGTCAAGTGATATAACAGTACGGGCTCTGTGTAGATAGGCAAGTGATACAGCAGTACAGGCTCTATATAGAATGGCAGAACATGTGTTCTTACTTCAAGTGATATACGTTTCTATGATAAAATGCTTTTTATGTTCTGGAAAGCCGTTTTGGCCTGGCAAATTCGTGTTTAGATATTATTGCATGGGTGGATCTAGGCTTGTTTGCAGGGGGGTCTCAGTCAGTCATAGTCATATGTCATTCTTCTTACGAACCGGAGGAGGGGGGGGCGACACAAGTGTCATTTTACTTACGTAAGGGATAATGTTAGTTGGCTGCTAATACTTCAGTCTTTACATTGACACTAGTTCCAATGTAGGCCTATATATGGGAGACCGGCACTAATCCGTTCCCATGGACACTCTAATATACCTGGAGACTGTATTTTAGAGATAGAGGATCAGTTTCGTCATTATATTGAATGAAAATATCTTGTCCACAGTTGTGCTATACAAAACGGCAAAACTGTTAAAAGCCAATATCCAAATCTAACTTGTCTGGGCAAGTCCGCCCAGGGGCCGGGGCAAGTTCGCCCCACACGTACTTTAAGCAGCAAATACATAAGAACAGTGCAGTTTTGTCTTATTTTTATGTCAAAAAACGTCATGTTTGTGACGCACATGTGTTAGAAACTTAATATCCTCACAAATTCTGTTTCCACAAAAAAAACAGGTAAACAAAACATAACGTTTGGCACGGCATCGGCTAGAAAATGGTGAAATAAAATCTGGTTTCGTCACTTTTTCTTACTAGAAAATAACACTAAACTGGACAGTCGGAAGTCTTTGTTAGAGTACATGTTAGTGTATTTATGTTCACAAGTGATCCTAGGCATTTTACATCAGATATCCTATGGACGAACTTGCCCCGTAGCACATAGGGGGACGTGCCCCAACACAGACATATTTGGTGGGCGGCAACTAAATACCACTGACACTGGATAGAGCAACAACGCAAGATCCAAACAATATCTCTCATATAAGGGCCTTACTGAGCACTCTGAATGTTTAACTAATGCCACTTATAAATACTGAAATTTGATCGGAAAAAAAATATATATATTTTCAGTCACAAAAAAATAGTTTTCTATTTCACAACTTTCCAGCCAGCAACTCGTGGACGTCAGTTTCCCGCTGCATCAGTGTTCGAAATGAAGTTTTTTTTGTGGGGGGCTGCTACAAGGCACGAGGGATCTCCCATAAGAAAGAAAAATGTGAGCTTGGGGGTCTCACCTTCTATCGTTGTACCGATGTAATTACCCTTCCGCTGTTGCATCTGTAGCTGCGTTTGAGGCTACTCTGGTTTTCTGTTGGGTGTCTGCATAAATGCCGCCAATGAATATCTAGTTGAGGCACATTTTACCTAGGCGTTTTACTTCTCAGAATTACAGTGCACTGTGTCTGCTATCGCATTACTCCAGTAACAATGGCTTAGACCACAATTTATAATTTAGTCATTTAACAGACGCTCTTATTCAGGGCGACATACAACAAGTGCATTCAACCTAAGTTGGTAAAATCACTACAGGTTGAAATAACTAGAGGTCGCTATGATAGCAAGCAAGTTTTATTTCTAAAAAAAATAGGCATTAATATCCATTACAGTGCCTGAAAAGAAGATTTTTAAGAAAACATTTTCGGGGACCCCCAAGAGTCAGTGGTCATTTCGAACACTGCGCTGCATGTAGTTTGATGATCATGTGACTTAATCGTGTGACCGAAATTACTAAATTCTGCAACGGCGCGGAATAAAAGCCGGTTGGTGGACTTGCCCCGAGAGCGGACTAGTCTCGGTCTCCCCTTCGTGTTTTTTTACCGGAATATTTGCCACGGACACAGGGGGTTCTAAGACCCCCCTTCATGGCATAGGGCGGTCTTGAGACCCCTAAAATCCCCCTGGATCCGCTGGTGTCATTGTACCGGCCATCCGCGTTATCACTCATCCAATATAATGAAACTTATGAACCTGCTAAGGAACAATCCCGTTTATTAGGATATTGCATGTTGGCGTATTTTTGTTTGGATGACAATGGTATATGTTTTCGTCATATATAGAGACTGGCATTTCTTTTATCATTCATTGATTACTGTGGTAATAGTTAAGGTGTGCAAAACGTGGTCCTTAGTCCAAAGGTGGCCAGATATTGATAGGAGTTGACCGCTACTGATGTTGTCTAAAGGTGATCCTTCGGTGGTACGAGTTAACTAATGATGGTCCATGTGGTGTGACGACACAGCCGGTAATATATCTACCTGGAATAAAAATGGTAAGGATTAATCAGTACATAATGTTGATTTGATTTTACAGAATGCCGCCCATGAAGGAGTCAACTCAACAAACTGCCGGGGCTAGCGCACCGTTGGATCTCCCCACACAGATCGACGAGGTAGAGCCTGGGCTGGAGCAGGTCAGTACGACTGCTTGCATCTCGGGGGCTGCGGCTGCGAATGCGGAGCGTTGTGGATGGGAGACCCAAATGGAGAATCGCGTGAGTGCTACCGAGCAGGGCATGAGTGCTACCGAGCAGGGCATGAGTGCTATCGAGCAGCGCATGTGTGCTGCCGAGCAGGGCATGAGTGCTACCGATCAGGGCATGAGTGCTACCGAGCAGCGCATGAGTGCTGCCGAACAGGGCATCAGGGCTACCGAGCAGCGCATGAGTGCTGCCGAACAGGGCATCATCGCTACCGAGCAGCGCATGAGTGCTGCCGAACAGGGCATCATCGCTACCGAGCAGCGCATGAGGGCTACCGAACAGGGCATCAGAGCTCGGCAGCTCGGGCGCGAGACGCGGCGAGAGTTGGGTGAGCTCCGGTGCGAGACACGGCGAGAGTTGGGTGAGATGCGAGAGTTGTTGCAGGCGGCCTTGCCGAATGCAGCAAACGTTGCTGGCGCGACCGCATCGTGCAGTCAGGAAGCTACCATGGCCACCATCAATACAGGTATTGTGGGTTGTTTGAATGTTCTGCCGATAGAAGCACAGGGTATTAAATATTGTGTTGTCACCATATCGCTACATGTTCGTGTGTCAGAGAAAATAAGTGACAATTTAGCGTGTACGTTGAAATTCTATCATATTTCTACCATAGCATCAGAAATAAACGTAAACCAACAAGGCTTCTCGTTGGCTGTACGGCCCGGGGATGGAGGGAACCCGCTGTCCATGTACGGCCTGGGGATGGAGGGAACCCGCTGTCCTTGTCGGTTCCAGGCCTAATGCAGAGAGTATGATATTTCTGTGACATTCCAGATTTACATGTCAGTGTACCTGGTGAGACCTGACCCAGGATCACCAACGTTGCTCAAGTACATGCATAAAGTTAGGAATATTTCAGAACGTAATAGGCGAGGTTATGACGAGTAATTCCTATCAATATGAGCTTTTATTAAATGCAGCTCAGCATCCGGTGCCGAGGGTAACGTCGTAGGTGGGAACCCCCTTTCTTGACTCATTCACCCACTCACTCAGTAACCCACCCACCCACTCATTCACCCAACAACTCACTCACTAACCCACCCACCCACTCATTCACAATAACTCACTCAACCGACCCATCTCAATCACTCCAACCAACCCACAGCCCCACTCACTCACTCACTCACTCACTCACTCACTCACTCACTCACTCACTCACTCACTCACTCACTCACTCACTCACTCACTCACTCACTCACTCACTCACTCACTCACTCACTCACTCATTCATCCATTCATTCAAAGATATCGGCCACTGGAGTCGAACTCTCCACAGTTCAACCCTCTGTCTCCATACATCTCTATGCCTCACTGCCATGCTCAGCTCTCTACCCTCCAGTCCCACACCTTCCGTTAGTCGATAAGTGGCTGGTCTTCCTTGGTTTGCTCTCTCGTGCGCTTGTTGCCACAATATTGTCCTTGCTGCCGTTTCATCGTTGCGTCTGTAGCAGTGCCAGGCAAATAGTCGCCTCGTTTCTCGTATCTTGTCTATTACTTAGCTCATTACACTGCACAGCTCTGTTTTACTCAGATGTTGCTGCCTGTGTCTGTTGAAAGCAGCTCGTAGCATTCTTGTGCAACACCCATCTAGTTTTTTTTTAAAGTGTTTTGTCTTTGTCCAAAATGTGTATCCATAGGGGATCACAAACTCTACCGATGCTGTGAACAAGCGGTGCTTCATTTATGCTTGATTTTGCAGACTTTCATGTTTGGGCTAAGTTGTTTTAGTGCTTCCGTGCCAATGTCTTCCTGGTCTTGGTGTTTTGGTTTTATGCTTATTTGAAGGCAACGAACTTCTCCAAAGCAGAACCTTCCTTGGTAAAGATAATGACATTTTTAAGGTGGTTGTATTCCATGACCTTAGTCTTTCCAGCATTAACCTCTCCTCGTATGAGAAGACCCTCTGCCTGTTTGGCTTCTGAGAAAAGATTTATATCGTCTGCAAATTCAAAATATGTCATGACCTCGTGTTTGAAACATTTTCGGTTTCTTCTTGTAAGTTGTAATCCCAGTTCCTCGTCACGTCCGTCTATTGCTGGTCGCAGTGCATAGTGAATACAACGAATCACAAAAAGGAATGATACGAGCGTGTCACCATGCAGAGCTCCTGCTAGGATACCAAATAGTTAAATGTTCCCATCCGGTGAAAGAGGGCAGGTTACCAAGCAACGAACAACCTTTGGCACTATGCTCTAAGGAGAGGCTATCAATGTAACCGCCCTGGCTGTCGTTTCATTAATGAATGCATTTGGTGTGGTGATAGCAATATATGGGTCAGATATCCCAATCCCAAGCCGGGAAGTCTTCAGACAATATGAACATACCATGATCGATTAATCGCTTCGCTAGTCTCGCCAGCAGCTATAAGTCGTCATCGTGTAGTGGAAGGATATGATCCTAATCGAAGTTATAATTTTAAAGGGTTTATTTCGATATTTAAAATTGAATGTTATTGTTTGAAAATGCAGGTCTTCTGAACTTCTGAACACTAATACATCGTAATAAGCCACCATTGACCATTGGCTATTATCTATGACATGTTTAATTCTTAGTTTCCTCCTCTATAGTTAGTGAGTCCAAGACTTGTTACACGTCTACAACCTGTGTGCTACTTTATTATCCCTGACACAGACACCTGGTTGAAGGGACATTCATTTTTTTCTTCTCCTCCGAAATATGCAGGCAAAGTTGGGTGAACGAAATTGCCCATGTTTCGTCGACTTATTGCGACTTATTTCACCAACGAATCGACAGCCTATTGCGACCCAACAATGTCATACATATATGTAACATGTAACATGTAACACGTCAATCTCAACTCGGTATATGTTTTATCTTTGTTTGCCCACTATTCATTGGTAACTATTATATGAAGAAAAATGTGTTTGCTAAACCCCTGGAATTGCAGCATACACTTGCAATTACGCTAATGTTGAGTTGCTAAAGGTTGATACGTCTGTTGACAGCCTCGCCTAATAGGCCGGTGAGCGCATTAATTTTTTTTTGCAATATCGTAATGCCATCACATGCAATGCTGGTGATATATCACGTTTAAGTTGATAAATGCAATATTGCAATGGTATTATATCGATCGCTTTGTCGCACAACTCCGACGTTAGAACGAGCGACACATCAATTAAGTTATTCGGCGTGATGAAACGACTATATCTGTCTCTACACAGACAAAACTTTTATAAGTGATATCGTTGCATATTGCACGGATATAATAATAATTTAAAGCCCAACAACATACAACGATCTTCACAGAAAATGAATCTCCGCTTTGTAAGGGCACATGATTACTGCAGTGTAACGCCGTGTATGTTTTTTATTAGGCCCAAATACATATCACTAGACAAGTGACTATGTACATACAAGTATAGTTAAAGCATCAATATAACACAAATATCAAATAAGGGGCCATTAGACTCCCATTAAGGCTAAAGAATAGCAGCTCTCACAGGAGCCACCATGTGTACAATTAAGTGCTTAAAGATTATACAAATGATAACATAATATAACGATACAAATACTGAAACATTATAGGCTCTATGACAGAACAAAACATTACAGAATAAATGATTTGGTATGGTTGGCTCTTTGTCCAAAGCGGTGTTATTACGTAACCATTCTCGTTAGCATGTTATAATATATATATATATATATATATATATATATATATATATATATATATATATATATATATATATATATATATATATATATATATATATATATATATATATATATATATATATCAGTTTGCAAATAATACTTTTTGCTATAGGTTACAAAACCCTGTAGACTGTGAGTGTATATATTTGTTTTTCAATACATCAGGTACATTATTTTCGTGTGTGGCAAAGTATATCTAAGACTGTGCTTAGCAAATTCGTGTTGTACTCTGACTGTGTGTATATTGTATTACCCACGTGTGTTGAATTTGTGAATGCTACTGTTTTGATCAAGTGATAAGTGTTGAAGGTAGACAGGTAGTTTATTATGTGTGGATTTATAATATATTTTTAATTCTTGTAATCTCAATATATTTTATATTTTTAATAATTTAAGATTTTAAACAATTGTTCAGTGCATTATATTTGCTTACACTTATAATTCGGACGACTCTCTTTTGCATTCTTTTATTCTGTCACTTTTGTATCCGCAGGCAGTTATGCCATAGTTAAAATATGGCAATATCAGTGAGCTATACAACATAGTCTTTATGTTAAGAGGTAACAATCATTTGTGTTTATTGAGAACACCTAAAATCATTGAACATGTATTTGATTTTTTTTCAATATGGCTCTTCCAGTTTAAATTTGTTTATTTTACACATTTTCTTCTAGCCGTTTTGGAAAGCATAAATTTATTTGTGTATAGGTTAAGAGATAAGTTGTTTAATTTAAGTCATTCATTGATTTTATGCAGTTCTATGTTGAGAGATAATTATACATTTCCATTTTCTTCATGAGTTGTAAATGAGTCTTGGGTACTTGAGAGGGTGGTGTCATCGGTGCGCAGTATAACATTTCAATTTATGTTGGATTCAGCAAAGTAATTAATATATAATTACAATAAACAGCAGTGGGCCTAGAATCG
The DNA here is from genome assembly GCA_033239005.1 of Lamellibrachia satsuma. Classification (NCBI taxonomy): domain Eukaryota; kingdom Metazoa; phylum Annelida; class Polychaeta; order Sabellida; family Siboglinidae; genus Lamellibrachia; species Lamellibrachia satsuma. The sequence continues at coordinate 316,877 of BSQZ01000032.1, forward strand.
AGCCCAGTGGTAGACCTGTTGAACTATTCAGCATATTTGATTTGACGTCCTGTATTTCCACATGCTGTTTTCGATATGTTAAATAATTTCTAACTAAACCTAAATCTACTTTTATGCCATAATATTCTAATTTAGCCAGTAATATTGTATGGTGTAGGGTGCTTTTGAAAGGTCTAGGAAGATACTTATAGGTATTTCATTTGTACCATTATTGTATCGGTTAATTCAGAGCAGCACATATATATATTGGTTCTCTTGCAAAAGTATTTGTGTTTTAGAAAAGGAATCTAGCTGGATGTAAATAATTTGATTACTTTTGAAAGAACCAGTGAGAGAGTCATTGGTCTATAATTGAGGCTTTCCATGCCAAATCAATCAAAAACACCTTCAATTTTGATTAACTTTGGTGTGTTAGTTTATGTTCATAAGCCAATGTTCCCACCCAAATTTCAGGTCAATGTGACCTTCCTTTCCAGAGACAGAGTTCATCAGAATTTGACCCGACCTTGACTACCTAACGACCTTCCAGGTGTTATAACTCCTCTCCTAGGTAACCTACGTATGTGATGTTGGTTTCATTTTAAAACTATGTCTATCTGTGTAGACAATAAAATACAAACAAGAAAGTTAAAAACATGGTGTTGTTTTTAATCTTTGAACATTGACCAGACCTAGCAAAAATCATGTAACCTCAGATTTTGTTGATTTTTTTATGTTGAAGCATACATATTTGGCAATAATCACTGAAAGTGTTATCATGCACATTGCAATACTTTAAAAGTTATGGTATTGTAAATGCACCATCATCGCACGTCAATGTAGTCATGTGGTAAGAACGGAATGAGTCACATGATCTGTCAGAATGCAAATGGGGCTGCCTTCCTAAAATATGCTGTATTTTGTTTTCTGCATATTCTCTGCCCATGAGGTAAGTATTTGTATATGTTGGTATACTTAATATTTGTATAAATAGTATGATGATCTGTAGCTAGCGGAGACGTCAAAATAACATAAGTGTCTATCTTTGTACGCAATAAAACACGATGTTACATTTAACATTTTATAACTCCTAAAGTATTGAAATGCGCATGATCAAACTTTCAATGATTGTTGCCAAATATGTATGCTTCAACATATAAAAAAGCAACAAAATCTGAGGTTATATGATTTTTGCTAGGTCAGGTCAAATGTCAAATATTAAACAAAAAAAACATGTTTTTCAATTTTTGTGTGTGATTAATTGTCTACACAGATATACATTTATCAGAGCTTTAAAATGACACCAACATCTCATTTGTAGATTACGTAGGAGAGGAGTTATAACACCTGGAAAGTGGTGTAGTAATCAAGGTCGGGTCAAATTTTGATGACCTCTATCTCTGGAAAGGAAGGTCAGGTTGAGCTGAAAATTGGTCGGTAAGATGGACTCATGAACCTAAACAAACACATCAAGTTGCATAAAAATCGAAGACGGTTGTGTAAATTCTTGATTGACTTGATATTCAATGCCCCAATTGCAAAATTGTGTATTTTAACTTTTTTACAGATTGGAACTATCTTGGTAATTTTAAATTTGTTTGGTAAGATACATGTAGTTAACATTTGGCTTGTAATTAGTGTTAATGATTTTATTAGAGTAGATTTAGCTAATTTTAATAATGGTGAAGAAACACCATCAAAACCACACAAGTTAAATAAGTTTTTATTGATGGGATTGTGTATTTGTGTGGCTAGGTTTGGACCAATACTGGTAAAACAATTATTAAATGTGTTTGAGATGTCTGTATTATTTCTTATGATTTCTTCATTACATGAAAATGATTTAGGGAAAGTTTTATTTGTGTGTGTTCTAGAAAGAATATTATTGATAGGGTCCCACGTTTTTTAAATATTAGTTTTGGAAGGCAGGGAGGCTCATTTTCCTGTCTTCTTCCTTTCCTTTCACGGGCAAATACAACAATCACAGGCACTTTCCGACTAAACCCACATCCGCTGTTCCTACGTATTTCTTTTTACTGAAACGTGAGAATCAATGCCCGTTGCAATGAGTGACAGGTAGAGTGTTTTGTAATGCTTGTGTTATATTTCTGTAACATTTGCCACTGTTCAGTTAACAAAAGAACATTCCATTGGCGATACGGTTATCCGAATTGGATCGATTACATATTGGAAGGTCGCAATGATGAAACGTATACGCTTCGGGCGCCGTCCACACTCAGTTGTCCCCACTCCGATTATTTTGTGACAAAGTGTACTTTCTTGTCGTTATGAAAGGCACACATTCTGCGAATCAGATGCCAGATTCACAAACGCCGGACGCTCCTATGATAGTGAAGTCAATGCAGATCGATGAAGCCGGAGACGAGACGGGCGAGCGAAGCACACAGTGGGTTCGCGCCTTGAAGTGGTTCTGTGAAACGACCACATTTCACGGGCTGCGAAACGTTGCAGAATCAACAAGGAACCCAGTTCGCAGGTGAGGCAGTTATAAGTGTTTAAGGATACAATTCAGATTAGAACATGATCAACATCGACAATTGTCGACCTGACCAAGGCATTTGGCCTTGTTGATCGAAAAGTTCAGTTCATCGTACTAATCAAAATAGGCTGCAACGGTTTTAGAGCTGACACAATCCTTACGCTCCAATATGCAAGGAAACGTTTAACATGAGGGTATCAGATTAAACAGTTTTGCTGTTAAAAAGGGGTAATTCAGAGGTGTGATCAGGCAATTATGACTGGAAACTCTTTGAATTGCCCAGTTGGTCAAATCTTTCGTAAGGTGACTGGTGTAGCTACCAGTGACTGAAACTTTCAGAAGGTCAGTGAGAACGATGGTTTCTGCGATCCATAACACCATATCCGACATGTTCTTCTGCTGCAGGATTCTCTGGATTACAATCGTGTTGATCAGCACCTGCGCATTCTTCTACCAGTGTCAACATCTAGGGCGACATTACTTGAGCTGGCCTGTCAGAATGAGGATCACGATGTCACGACAACAAAAAATCGGTTTCCCTGCCTTCACCATTTGCAATCAAAACGCCTTCAGGTATTGCCTATCGCGGTTGTCTTCAATAACAAATTACTTGTATGCGTCTTTGAAAAGAGAACGTAGATTGTGAAAAATTATACCGATGTTATCACATGTTATCACATGTTAACAGACACACAACATACAAGCATACGCACACATGCACACTCACACGCACACGCACAAGCTGACGCACAGACATGCGCACCCGCATGCACACGCACACCCCAATGCACATACACGCACGCACGCACGCACACACACGCATAACATTTGGCGGCATTTCTTGTAGACTAGTTACCGCAGCAGATAAAGGTACTTACCGTTGGTTGGACGACATGTACAAAGAACAAATCATCTCCACCTTCAACTATACCCAGTGGGGCGTCGGAAACCAATCGATGCGTGATGTCTACCTACAACATGCACACCGCAAGGAAGATATGATTGCGTCGTGAGTTTGTTTATGCAGCATGGAGACTCTTGCATGTGCGTTCAGCTGTATAGTATATTACGTACAATAATGACTATGCCGATACTTATAACAATATATATATATATATATATATATATATATATATATATATATTATGGCGTTTTTATATGCAAAGTGGGAGGAAACTGCCCCAGTCGCTTCATTTACCCCCCCCAGTCAGGCCAACTGGCCTCCCACAATTCTGCCCCTATCATGCCTTATGTAGCAATTTTAGTGGAACTGAAACGGGTGCAAAGGGAAATGAAAATGCCCATTCGGTACATTTCCCCCTGTGGAAATTCATAAAAAGATACCATGCCACATTTGCCTATATTTTAGTCACCATCGCCCGCCAATCATGATAAATGTCATGACATGGTACGATATGTGTTTGGTTTTGCTCCATAATCACCTCCACCTACGTATTACTGTCTCATTAGTTGTCGGTGGAAGGGGACGCCATGCAGTCACGAAGACTTCCAGGAGACCGTGACTGATGCTGGAGTGTGCTACACGTTCAACGCCCGGAATAGCTCCAACTCCGAGGTCGATGCAACAGGTAAATAATCCTATCTTCTGCAGCATTAACAGTTGCATTGCGAGGCCTGTAAACGACTTCATTTGACGACTAACAAGTAACACATATTAACAGGATGTGGATAATCGTTGCACACCTGATACTCACATCTACAGTTCCCGTTTTATTAATCTGGTGACTTATTTGTTTCATCAGAATACATGAAGCATATAATAACTAGAATTGCATTGTTTTGTACTATATCCAATTGAATATTGCACCGTAAAAACGATTGTTTTTGTGTAGGAGTGACACAAGGACTGCAACTGGTACTGAACATAGAACAGTACGAGTACATGAAGGGTCCACACAATGCAGTGGGACTGAAGCTTGTTCTGCACCAACAAGATGCCATACCATTAGTGCAGGACTTTGGCGACAACATCCCAGCAGGAATGCACACATTTATTGGAGTAAGCGTCTCGAAAGTAAGTTCCATCTTGGTTTACCCCGGCTGTTACCCCTTCCCTTTCTCCCTACTGACATGCTCCTCCTCCTTTCTCATATCACTTTTAACGCAGACTCCCCATCTTAATTCCGGACCGCTCCTTTTCTTGCCGCGTTACGCTCTCACCGCTTCTACTCCCAATCCGGGTTCTTACTATTATTCCTGTTAGGCTGAACGTGTCCCAATCTCTTCCCTCGCGTCATTCATCCACCTTCTCTGTTCCTGTAATTCTCTGGACCCAGTTGTTCTCGCAAATGTGTAGCTTCTGTTGTTGATGCCTTGTCAGTGCCGCCGTCTCAATACCACATAAATATGCCGGCGTTACACACACACTCTCTCAGTGCCGCCGTCTCAAGACCACATAAGTATGCCGGCGTTACACACACTCTGTCAGTGCCGCCGTCTCAAGACCACATAAATATGCCGGCGTTACACACACTCTGTCAGTGCCGCCGTCTCAAGACCACATAAGTATGCCGGCGTTACACACACTCTGTCAGTGCCGCCGTCTCAAGACCACATAAGCATGCCGGCGTTACACACACTCTGTCAGTGCCGCCGTCTCAAGACCACATAAGTATGCCGGCGTTACACACACTCTGTCAGTGCCGCCGTCTCAAGACCACATAAGTATGCCGGCGTTACACACACTCTGTCAGTGCCGCCGTCTCAAGACCACATAAGCATGCCGGCGTTACACACACTCTGTCAGTGCCGCCGTCTCAAGACCACATAAGCATGCCGGCGTTACACACACTCTGTCAGTGCCGCCGTCTCAAGACCACATAAGCATGCTGGCGTTACACACACTCTGTCAGTGCCGCCGTCTCAAGACCACATAAGCATGCCGGCGTTACACACACGCGCGCTCTTAATTTTGACTTTCAACTTTTGTGAAATTTTTTAGTCTCATATGTTTTCTGTATTCTGTATGAATTGGTAAACCATTGTATGCCATAAATTACCGTACACACAGTATGACAAAGCAAGGTATACCATAGCTTACCATGGTCTACCACGGTTTACCATGATATACTATGGTATACCAAATTATATCATGATATATTGTCGTAAGGGTTATGCACTTCGTATTAGTCTCCTGGATGCACAACGCATTCAGTCTCCTTCTGTGCATCATGAATTAGCTTCAGGCCAACAAATAGCACACGATAAATAATACATCTCAATATGTTTGAGTCAGACATTTGCGGGAATTTATGCTGAGACGTTGTTAAACGAATTAATTACAAATGTGATAACAAGATGCAAAGACAATCAATGAAGCTGTGAGACGCATTCATAGGTTGGGCTTGTGTTGGTAGTTGTAGCCATTCGTCGGTTGAATGTTGATATTGTAGGAAACCAACCTGCCGCCACCACGTCGTGACTGTGTGAGACGTATTCATAGGTTGGGCTTGTGTTGGTACTCGTAATCATTCTTCGGTTGAATGTTGATAATGTAGGAAACCAACCTGCCGCCACCACGTGGTGACTGTGTGAGACGTATTCATAGGTTGGGTTTGTGTTGGTACTCGTAATCATTCTTCGGTTGAATGTTGATATTGTAGGAAACCAACCTGCCGCCACCACGTGGTGACTGTGTGAGACGTATTCATAGGTTGGGTTTGTGTTGGTACTCGTAATCATTCGTCGGTTGAATGTTGATATTGTAGGAAACCAACCTGCCGCCACCACACGGTGACTGTGTGAGACACATTCATAGGTTGGGCTTGTGTTGGTACTCGTAGCCATTCGTCGGTTGAATGTTGATATTGTAGGAGACCAACCTGCCGCCACCACACGGTGACTGTGTGAGACACATTCATAGGTTGGGCTTGTGTTGGTACTCGTAGCCATTCGTCGGTTGAATGTTGATATTGTAGGAGACCAACCTGCCGCCACCACACGGTGACTGTGTGAGACACAAAAAGCTGCGCTACTTCAGTCGTTACTCGCAGGCGGCCTGCTACAGGGAATGCGTCACTGACTTCGTTGTCGAAAAGTGCGGCTGCAGAGATTACTATATGCCACATATCGTCTATACAGGTTAATAATTCATTATGCTGTGTTATGATTACAAAAACATAACCACTTGCAACTACAATTAAGAATATCACGCCATGGGTTTACTAAGAAAACCTTGTTGAACACACAACATCTTAGTTTAAGGGGCCACGCCATATTCTTAGATAACCCTACGTCACGCGTGTCGAAGTGTAGCATAATTCGCTCGCCAAATAGAAAATATATTTGTATGCATCTATTCATGTTCTTGCCAATGCGAGATAGCCATGCTGTTTGCGTCCAAACTCAACTTATGTAACATATGTTCGCATGCCTGCGTCTTGTGTCATTAATAAAAATCTCCCTATTAAATCTGATGGCTTGTTCATAATAAACTGCCGTGGAGCCTGAGCTAATAATAGAGGGGGCGCCACTATATACTGTCGGCACCTCACAAGCCTCGCTCGGCGGACCCCGATTTTCACGCAAAAAGTTATTTCGTCTTTGGACAAAATTGCATTTCGCCTGCCTGCTTCTTGTGTCATTAATAACACATCTCCCTACTAAATCTGATGACTTGTTCTTAATAAACTGGCTAGTTTATGTAAATATCAGTCATAACTGGAAACATGTGTGAGCGAAAAAATGCCATTCCATTTATTGAATACCGTATTAATAATAGGCATGGAATGCCGGGGAGCCCTTACATGGGAGTGACAATCACGTTACGATTGTCTACAAGTTCCATAGTAGGGGCGTAATGACAAAGTGGATTAACCATACACATAGAACTGTACAAGCGCTTATCTGTCGCACTGGTTTACACGTCAGCCCTCAGTCAACCGAATAAATTAAACGGAATATCCCACTTTTAGAAGATATTCACAGTAAATCTGGATACTGGATATATATTCTTGATTTTAGTTGCACATGGCTAGTTTGTATTATATATTTTAGGTGCATAGCCCCAAAACAATTACTTTTGTTTCGCTTTAATACAAATGCATATTGCTGAGTTCAATAGCGGTATCATACTAATACATTAGTTTGTGATTTAGGTATTCATATGCTACATAACTTAATACAATTAAGATTGTATATTGCAAATTGTAAAGCAAATAATAAATTGTTGCTAGCATGCAACAATTCTTCAATTGTAAATATGATCCAATGCATGTGACACGCCAATGTAAAAACTGAAACAAGTAAATGGATTACACACACCGCCTTCTGCTGCGTGGTGCTCTCAATAACTATCAGTTGTACTATTGATTACAGACGAACCGCCCGTGTGTAACGTCTCCCGATACATAAGCTGCCTGCTGCCAGCGATAGGTAAGTGGATATGGAAATATGACAGTTCATCGACTGTTAGTCAGGTACCTTAGCAACATATCTTGATGATATGGGTACAGACCGGTTAAAAGCACAACAGTTTGTTTTCTGATTCCTTAGGATATTAACTGTAACTTTTTGATAAGAGTCAGCACATATTAAGTGTGGGCCCATTAGTTTTCATACCCCATTAGTCTCTGGTACACGGTGAGTTGCAATATCATGTGGCACGGGATATCTGCATTCCCAAATCGGTGTTTGAGAAGTGAAACAAATATCAATTGTACGTATCGTCGTTTTTAATGTTTGAACAACTTTCGCACGAATATACGTTTTCGGTTGTTCATCTCCTGGTTATTATTTTCGATTGTCATTAGACGACGAAATAGTCGTTCACAAATGACTTAGAATTTGTAGAATTATATATGTTGTTCAATATGGTAACGTGCAAATACCGTCCGTGGACTACTGATACTAGCCTAGCAGTAAGATCACGAGTGCCTATTTTGTCATAATATACATATTATATTGTTTTTATTGCCACGTCTATTTACATTACAAGTGTGGCCCAACTCTGTAAGGCAGCAAGTGCCAGTTTGGTTAATCAATTACAATTAAGTTAAACTTGTAACAATTCAACAGAAATAAACTGATATTTTGCTATTGGGTCATTCACTGGCATTATTCCTGTCATTGTGTAAGTTCACGAGCATGCAGGCATTTGTGCCCTGGTCAAAGCATTCACCCACCATGTAGGTAATTAATTGCGGTCAGAGGGGTGCTATATAGCAAATTACAGAACTATTGTGCTCTACAGCATGTTTAAATGAATTTTGCTAATCAGTGTCATTTTAAAGTGAAACAAAAGTCATGATTTTGTGCCTATGCACCATTAAGAGTTACAAAAACATACCCATTTGTAGCTACAATTAAGAATATCACGGCAGTGGTTTAAGTTTGAAACATTAGTTGACCATACATCTTCTTAATTTCATGGGCCGTGCCATACTGCTAGATAACCCTACGTCATGTCGAAATCTAGCAGAATTCGTCCGCCAAATGAAAATATATTTGTATACACCTATTCCTGTGCTTCACAATAAAATATGACCATGCTATTTGCGTCAAAACTCAATTTATCTAATACATGTTGGCCTCTGTTTTACTTTCTTTTCGGCCTTACTTAATACGTCACGCTTAGTCTATTTTACCCGATTTCCAGTAACTATGATTCCCCACCCACCCCATGTACACCCGCTCTATTGTATAACAAGTACAGTAACTAGATTCCCCACCCATTTCGATGTACACCCGCTGTATTGTATATGGAGTACAGTAACTAGATTCCCCACCCACCCCCATGGTTAGTTTATGATATTTCCTTTTAGGTGCATATCCACACAACTATGACATTTGTTTCGCTATAAACAACCAATTGTCTTGTAACAGTGCCATAGTCAAAACCATCATTTACGCCTTGAGCTAAAATATGGTGAAGTAGGTAAAACAGTATATACGGTTCCATGACATGAATATACGTTTCCTCGGGAGGTAGCACCAAAAAAATGTGGTGATTTTATTCGGTGTGTCCCCATCAAGTTGATAACATACCTGACTATGTACACTAGTTAAAAACGAAATATCCCGACGCCTACCACCAGATAGTAGCCATTGCGAAAATGGTAGAAATTCCCGTGGGAGGCAGACTTACAAGTCGAAACACTAACACTATTTTACAGAAAAATAATTAAAGGTAAAGTGTTGTAAGAATCCCTTCGCGAGAAATTGCTACCCACTTCCGTTTAAACATAAGGCCCGAAAATAAAAATTTTGAAATAGCCAGATGGAGCCACATGTCGTCATGTCCATCTTATTAAAATACGGCTGCAGAAAACGCAAACCACCACCTTACCAGCTATTCATGTAAACCTTGTTAATGTTAGTTTAATAAGTATACAAATCGTTCTTGGGACACAAGACTACATACAATAGTTAAAAACGAAACATCCCGACGCCTACCACCAGATAGTAGCCATTGCGTAAATGGTATGTCCAAATAGAGATTCCCGTGGGACGCAGACTTACAAGTCGGAACACTTCAGAAAAAAAACTTATAGGTGAGGTGTTGTAAGACGTCCCTTCACGAGAAATTGCTACCCTCTTCCATGTAGACATAAGGCCCGAAAAGAAAACGCAAACCGCCACCTTACCAGCTAATCATGTAAACATTGTTAATGTTAGCTTAATAAGTATACAAATCGTCCTTGGGACACAAGAAGTAAATGCATAGAATATGCTAATGCGATTATAGTAGTGGCGTATAATCGGTTGTGTGAATTCTCTACCGCATACGATTTCCTCTCAAGAGTGGCTCCATACCCCCACGGTACCCTACATGTTTATGTATATGTATGTACCACTAATCCAGGTTTCAATAACGCGAAACCTCTGCAATGTTGGCAGCTTGAAGTAGGGGAAGGAAGTGTTTGTTGAGCCATTTTTCATTCTTTTTGATCCATAGAGCACAGTCATATTCATAATTAAAATTGTTTTTTATTCACATAAACTATGTTTATTAACGAATCATCTTAAACCAAAAATAATATATCTAGCACGCATTTATAATTATATGTAACTGGTTCAAATATGGTTGGTAAACTGGCTCAACTAATACTTGGTGTGGGGTAAGTTGAGGTACAGTGCAGCGTAAGTTTGATTAAATGCTTCATTTATATAATTTACGTAGGCCTTGTACTAACATTTCTAACTCAGCCAACACATCTACCCAATGGGTACAACACGTCTCTGACAAGTCTGACAAGCACACTTAATTAATATAGACCAATCGCAACCAGTGTAACTAACTTGTAATATGTTGCCTTGTAGATATCCGGTATCCCAATTTGCTTGCTCTGAAAATGTAATTACTTGATGTATGTTAGGGTAAAAAACATTCATCTTCGTTCCATAACCGCTACTCAACTAACTCGACATTAAGCTTTTTAAATGAACTTCTACTTAATGCGCGAAGTAATGTAAATCGTCTTCTTCCCTGTGCGTAATTAAAATATTAAGTAACCCTGTGGCTCCACTAACACTGCCTTCCCGTAACAATCTCGCGTGAACTCTTGATTTAGAGCGACTCACGCAGTTAAAAAGTTCACATAACAACAATTATCTAACTGGAACTACAAGGGTGCTGCGTGTACTACTACATTGTACGTAACATTTTAAAGCGACGTTTGTCTTTCAGAAATATTTAACGAAACCCTCTCTGACACGTGCGAGTGCCCGAAAGCGTGTGATGAAGTGCATTACAAAACGTCCATGAGCTATGCGTCCGCCAACCAGAACCACGAAAACAGATTCGATTTGTCTGAAACATTCCTCAACAAAACGGGGAAGAACTTGAACGAATCGCTCGACACGAAGGAGCGTATATTGCCAGACAGACGGCGAGCTAACATAGACGAGGCGGAACGAGTTATACGTGAGTTACCAAAAGCGGTATCGCACGAAGAATATAGGAGACGTTACTTGTTGTTTTCCAATCTACTCGGAAATATGGCAGTAAAGGAATCACGAGGCGTTCACACTTTTGTAAGTATGGGATTGGACAAAATGCAGGAAGTCTTACAAAGAGATTTTATTGCCGGTTGGGACAGCATGCATCTTTATGATTGCATGTCTGATTCGTTCGAGCTCACTCAAATAGTAAACAATTCAGCCAACGTGAGTGAAGAAAAACCTTGGCGAGCAGCCGTACAGCTGCGTCTAGAAGAAAAGCTCATCGCTTCTAAAAGAGCTTCATACAATCTAGACCGAGTGCACGACGCTTACTGTAACGCTACCCTTTTGGTAAACAACATGGTTACACCGAATGGCAGTTACGACTCGCTCTATCTAACTGGAGCATTGTTCCCCAAAACCACTGAAATAAATCAGACGTACACTCGACTCGGTAGACACATTAAGAAATATATGGAAAACATTGATGGGTTGCTTCGTAGCTACATCGCCGATGGTCACGTAGCAGAAATAATTTTAAATTGCAACGAGATCTTGAAAGTGTCATTCGAATACGAAAGGGACATGAAATTGTACGAGTCGCTCGTCATTCGACAACCGCTTCAACGTGTTATAGATGAAAAGAATAAATTTACAGAAATTAACAAAAAATATTTCGATAACACAATAGGTCGATATAGAGATCTAATAGGGAGTATTTGGAATAACCGGTTCATTACCTTGGATATCTGGCGTCAGTTCGACCGCACACATGCGTTAGATACAATTAGATCATACTTGGAGAACTTGAAGAGTCAAACAACCGTCAGTAAACTATCCCTTGCCGCCGTGTTTACGTCAGACAAAATACTGAAACTGGTTGACGTATTTCAACGATCGGTTTCGAGATCACAAGACAATATCCGTAAATTGCTTACCGTTACACAGGAAATATCGAAAGCTGCATGTAAGTCCTGGATCCCTCTATCGCAATCTACGTTGCTGTACCAATGGGTAACTAAACAGAAGGACCACTACAGTAGAAGTACCGATTACAAGAAAGCTGCCATGGAAAGGTATTTCATGCCTAACATTAACAGTTCGATCTATCGGAGGATGCTACGACAAGATAGGAGTATATGGGATAATTGCTATGATATAATCCCAAAATCAATACCATCGTACAACTTCGCGCCTCTCTCGCTACGGCAGCTAACCGCGTTCAAGAACAAGCTGGACTCTTTCCTTGGAAAGTCTCGATTGGACGGAACTTTTTTCAGGTATGTTAGAGTCGTATAAACCATTGCGCTTCTGCCTATAGCTATGAACAGCAACATCCATAACTACAAACCTTTTCAATTCAGCCAGCAAACAAACAACACGCTTGGTTACGCATTTAAAATGAATCGGTTCAACTTGTTCGTGCATTTTATTACATATTGTGTAGCTGTAGCTTTACATGTGCATAAATATGTGCGTCTCCAAAATATCATGGTCAGATCCAGCCATAATAGTCCAGTAGAATTCAGTATATTTTTGACAAAACCTGGATATTTCGGTTAAAAAGCGAATTTGAATAACATCATAATTAATGCTGTTAGCATGTTGTTGTTGCTCTCCTCTTTATCCCTGAAGTACTGAGTGAGGCTGGCACCGATACTGGTCGTCGATTTTTGTTCCCCCTTCCTCTTCGTCACTGATCCCGTTTAACTACCGTCTGCACCACCAGTCTCCACTCCCCATATACCTCGCTCTAGTTCTCCACTCCCCATCCCTCCTGCCAAATATCTCTTCACGCTCTCCTCCAATCGCTGTCTCGGTCTTCTTGTCTACTTCTACCCTCCACTGTAATAGCATCAGCAATAGATGGTAGTATCGCACGTATTTATATACAATCAAAGGATTTTGACGAGAACTAGATCAGGGAATGTTGGATGTATTACTTCGTCTTGTTTGTAACATAATATTGACTAGGCGCCAATGGCCAAACATTCACTTCCATTTAATTTGGCGTGGTGACAAAGGTTTGACCATTAGTTTTATGATAGTCTGACCCTTGGTGGTCATCAGCACGGTGTTAGTTCAACAATAAGCAGAGCTGTGCCATTTCTTTATCACCCACCCTGTAACTAGTGAGTGTAATTTTTGTCAATAAAAATACACAATTAAAATGTTTTAGCCAAATTTATTTGGGACTTTGCTATTGTGATATCTATTGACATTAACTCCGGTCATGTTGAGCTATTGGTAAAATACACACGTTCGTTTATTGTTTGTCGTAATGAATCAGACATTCACACCTTCGACTAAATGTGTTTCAGTGCCAACTTTCTGGAGCTGAATATCTACATGCGCGACCTGCGTGTCCAGGAATACGAGCAGCTTGAGGCCTACACTCTCATTGATTTACTAAGTAAGGCTCATTTGTATTGTTAAATGTCTAAGAAACTAAGAAAACCTCAGTTGTGTTGTTGACAGATCATCGACACAGTCCAGTCGGCTTTGCTGTTAAAAAGTCACAGGAGATATTGTAAATGTAAGACACCCTTTAAAATATACTATTCTGCAATTATAGTGGTCAACGATAGGTACATAATTCCGTAACATCATAGCTGAGTTCACGGTTAATTTTTGCTCAAAGAAAGTACGCGATGCTGTTAAATATAATTAGCAGAATCACGCCATATTATTTCATGGTTCTTGCTGCCAATATATATATATATATATATATATATATATATATATATATATATATATATATATATATATATATATATATATATATATATATATATATATATATATAGTGAGCGCCATTTATCTTTATTTGAGCTGTCCTATGAACAAAACAAGAACCTGGCAAAACTGGTCCGAATTGGTTCTGATTCAACAGAAGTTAAATCACAGAATTAGGCAGCCCCATCAATGTTGATGTTTTGAGGCATCCGCGGACGTTCGCATTAATATATTATGTTGTGAAGTGATATACTTTTACATCATACGGGGAAGTGATTAATAGTTGTTCATGCGTGTCACAGGTGACATCGGAGGTTCGATGGGACTGCTCATTGGCGCGAGCGTCATCACCCTCTTAGAGGCAGTAGACGCCTTCGTGTTCACATTGGCCAGTTGGCGGCGTAGGAAGAAAAGGCGACAACGGCGATCACTGAAAAAGGAGACGGAGAACTGTGAACTGTGATAAATGTGTCCAAAAACGGACATGTACATCAAATACAATCTTGCAGTACTTAACATGGCGTCTACATGTGCAAGAATGACTAATGCCATCTAACTTTCGCGGAGACTATTATTTCAATATTGTCTAATTTGCAATGTTCCCACGTTTCTTGATACTGTTTTGCTGAACCATTATTTTTGCCAGCGACGCATCAACATTCTAATTGTAAAACCGAAATAGTACTTTTTATACCAACAAAATTATATTGAGTAAGTCGGTTTAAATAGCAGCAAGAACAACGCAGGTGGTTTTCGCGTAGAATACGGTACACGTATTCGCGGTGGATTTGATTACCTTTATGAAGCTAGAATGAAACCATCATTCAAACAACATATTTTCTTAGTAGAGCAGTGTTTTATCTGGGCATGCATAAATGTACACATGTTTCGAGGTTCCAAGAGATCAGACCCTAATATATTGTGATCATACTAGTTTTGGTAGAAAATGGAGAGGTTAATAATTGCACATATTTCTGCTGATTATGGCAATTCATATTTTGAATTCATATGTATGTATATATATATATATATATATATATATATATATATATAAATATATATATATATATATAATATTTTATGTGTGTATAATATATATATATAATATTTTATGTGTGTATAATGTATATATATATATATATATATATATATATATATATATATATATATATATATATATATATATATATATATATATATATATATATATATATATATATATATATATATGTGTATATACATATATATATATATATATATATATATATATATATATATATATATATATATATATATATATATATATATGTATATATATGGGTCGTGACCTGTTTCATATCTATATATATATATATATATATATATAGATATAGATATATATATATATATATATATATATATATATAAATATATATATATATATATATATATATATATATATATATATATATATATATATATATATATATATATATATATATCTATATATATATATATATATATATATATATATATATAACATATATATATATATATATATATATATATATATATATATATATATATATATATATCTATATCTATATATATATATATATATATATATAGATATAGATATATATATATAGATATATATATATAGATATATATATATATATATAATATTTTATGTGTGTATAATGTATATATATATATATATATATATATATATATATATATATATATATATATATATATATATATATGTGTGTGTGTGTGTGTGTGTGTATACGTCGTAAAATTGGGTCGTGACCTGTTTCAGTTGGCTCGGCGCTGCGTTCATGATTACGGGGTAAACACATTCCTGTTTGGTCCAGTGCTCCCCATGGGACCCGGGCGTTTTCGGGCTAAGACGCTAGCTAGATTTCTTTGCAGAGCTGTTTAATGCCTCCCTAAAACGTTGAGTGCGACCGAAAATAACATGGCTGTGGTAAAACATCAGCGAAACACGACCAAGCTGCCGCATTGCTGCTGGATGGGGTACACCTCAGCGATGCTGGCCCCAAAATGTATTACTTTTCCTTGCGTACAGTCATTGTAGTGGGTTTGAAGTAGCGTTGGTTAACGTTTCTTTTGCAGTGAGCTCGTTCCAATCAATTCAAAACATTTTCTTTATATTGGCGGCGCTCCTATATTTAGCCAAGCAAACAGCTCGGCCTGTTGGCTTTGCCCTTTGTTTGCACGGCTACAGCGGCGTCTAATTAGCATGAAAACGGGCCATGCCTTATAGCCCTTAATGAGGGCAGGTTCCAAGTCGAATTATTTGCACAGGCCGAAACACTGCAAGCTAATCAACAAGTTGGCTTTGGGCTAAATTACTGCATAATTACTGTAGGTATATTTGCTAAGTGTCAGCACAAAAAAATTACATGGATTAGGCGTGGCATGTTATTTTATTATTTATGCTTTAGTGACTATTGAATTTACAATGCCGTGTAGTTAGTGGCTTGATTAGATTTTCCAATACGGTCCTTACAGGATACTCTGTCAGACAAAATATGCTGAGTTTACGTTATATATACGATGCCCTCTATGTATGCCCTGGGGGCAGCAGTATACGTGTGGCTGTATTTGCAATTTACAGAATAGAATAAATGTTGTGAAAAGAATTCGGATTGATTATATGAATCTATATAATTTGGAATATTCACGGCATCACAAAGTGATTGATCAGTTCACTCACGTCTCAAGCATTATAGGCAAACAACAATTCACTTGTTCCTACTATCTGTGAGTAAGACCTTGAATTGCTTTTATGCATCATGCATTGCCGTTATTTCCATGCCGAACTACTGCACCATATTCTACTGGTGGTGTTGGTGGGTTAAATGAAGCTGGGTTCCAGATCATGTCGAAACAATCGACGGCGCAGGGGCGGGTCAAGAAGCCTGATAAGAGCGGTCCAGGCGGTACGCCTGATGAACAAGCGCCGGCGGTCCGTACTCCTAACGCACCCAATACGGAGGGGAGGTTCTCCTGGCCATCTTGTTGGCGAAGAATGATGAGAAATTCGAAGCCTAGCGCAGAGAGCAGTCAGTTCCTACCACTGCTGGCCCATCTTCACAGCCAGACGAACAGCCCGATGAAGGTCGACTAGCCCAGCCTTTGTGTCGTCATCGCGCAGCGAAACGAGGACGCAGCTCGCCATCACTTGACCGAGTGGTCAACTTATCTGACTCTGAGTGCATGGACAGCGACTCTCCGGCCGTGGAGATTGAAATGCGTACCCACGAGAAGACTTCAACATCAGGTAATACCGCTTCTGACATGGGTTGGGCTTAGTTAGGCGACGAAGTAACAGACAAACTCAGACAGCGCATATATAGCAACGAGTACTTTGCCCTGCGCATTCTGCGCACAGATTATGATCTTGACCCACAGGAGGATCCGGCCGCTTTCACCTTAGACGTAAAACGGGCAGTCATTCCTGTCGATCTAATTGGTGAATGGCTGCACATCTCTATGACTTATGTAAATGTATGCTGACGAGGGCAGCCAGTTGATAACTTACATGGATCACATCCTTACCATACATGCACAGAAGGGGCCCCGGGTGTGGTAGGATTATGATTACCGTTTCCGTGTGAGGAGGGATAGGACGGATACTCATTTGAATCTTTTTAACTACCCCCTCTACTCCAGCCTTAAAACAAAGTGTTAGGCAAAAACAGCAAACACATCTGTCTCATTCCAGTCCTTTCGTGAATATGCTTCTGGTGAAATATCAAAGGCCAGATTGCCGATACATACATGTATGTTCCTTCTGCAAAAACGAGATGCATATTCAGCTCGTCTGCCGGTACAAGGCAAAGCCCCCTACAGCAGAACTCATTACAGAGCCCCCCACAAAAATTAAAAATAAATATCAAACAGGTTGATATAACTACATAGGCCAGCAACGATCTATTGATTCCTGGTAGATTTACAAGGAGCAGTAGCGTGATATCGACACCAATAAACCTAATGTCTTACAATTGCTGTTGCAGGGATGTGACACAAATATAACTAACACGTTGGTTACATGTTTAACTGAGTTTTTCGGATCCCTTCCACGACTACTTCAGGTCCACCTAAGCATCACTTTGAAATTCACAAATCAGTCAGGGATAACCAGGGAATAGTGCAACGGAAGGTGAATAAAGAAAAGGCGAAACACAACATTTTACATCAGTTCCCTTCCCAAACATGGTCTACGCGCCATTAGGCTTAATCCCAAAGAAAGAGGCGAATATCGGCTCATTCATGACCTGAGTTTCCCCAAACCAGTTCAGTCAACCCACACATACTGCCTGAATTCGCTACTGTTGCATTTCAAATGCGAGAACATTGCGTCGAACAACTTGTGAAGTTGGGAAAAGACGCATTCATCGCCAAAGCCGAATTACAAGATGCATTTCGCATAATTCCTGTCTCCCCCCTTGATTACAGATTGTTTGGTTTCAAATGTCAGGGACTGTAATATTTTGAGTCGTTGCCGATGGGATGTAGTCATGCATGCCAATTGGTTGAGCTACTTTCACAGGCCCTACAATGGATATGCCAGTATAAGTTTCACTTTTCCAGCATGAGCCATATCCTTGACGATTTGTTTGGGCAAAACAGCCTGAATGTCATTCCAACCTGTCCCGCATTTTTATGCTGAGCAAAATGATTAACTTACCTATAAAGCAGGCTAAAACAGTGTTACCTGTCACAAAGGTCACACTCCATGGGATTGAAGTTAACACCTTAAATGAAACGCTGGAGAAGGTGGTATCGCTAGGTCAGAAGCCAATGAGCCTAGCTAAATGGAAGAAAGTTACCTTAAAAGAGCTACAACAATTGATCGGCCCCTTAATGTTGCATGTCGGCCGTAGCTCCGGGTCGCGCATTCTTCAGGCGCCACGTTGACGAGGCCAATCACCGTATCCGTTTGACGCTTGAGGCTAGAAAGGACATTTCAGCATGGTTTGAATTTCTGCAGAATTTTAAAGGTCAGTTGTCGTTTTTTGCTACTAACTGGACATCATCAGATGTGTTATTACAACAGATGCAAGTGGTTTTGCTTTCGGAGCTGTCATGGGTGACTCTTGGTTTCAGGGACATTTTCCCCCTGGGACTCCAAACACATTTCCATTAAAGAGCTCTTACCAATCGTACTGGCTGCCAGGCGATGGGACCAGTGTCGATTAATCAACGGGTTTTGTTCTTTTCAGACAAAACAGCCGTGGGGGCGGTGATCAATAGGCAACATGCCAGGGACCCACAACTAATATGTTTATTTCGCCAACTCGTGGTTGCATGTCTCTCTTATAACATATGTTTCCGCGCCAGGCACATCCATGGAAAGTTCACTGTTGTTGCGGGTTTTATCTCACGGTTGTAGGTCGAACGCCCATGTCTCGTTCATCTCGGCCTAGAGGATCAACCGACTCTAATTCCTATTCAGTGGCTACCCTGGCATGCAACGCCATGAGTACCATGGAGATTTCCCTTGCACTGAGCAGTAATCGCCGTTACGAGGCTAACTGTAATAGGTTTGCAGCATTTTTGCCAACACTAGAAAGAAAGCGGCACTACTTTCCCGGCTCCCTAAACACTATAATAATTTTTGTGCAGCATTTCAAGGAGGAAGGGAAAGCACCCAGTAACATTAGGACTTACCTGTCGATCATTGCAGAAAGGCACACAGCTTGTCTCTACCCTATCACCACAGCGGATTATTTGTTCTAAAGACTGTTCAGGGAGTGGCGCGTTCACGCCCTCACGTTTCCCAGCGCCAACCTACTTCATCATGAGTAGGGCCCTCTTTTTTCGCTATGTTAATTAGTTGCCAGTTCAAAAAACTACATTTGTTAATACTTAATGCTCGCACCGAGTTAGCAAACAAGAACATATCCCCTCGTTGTAATAGAATAGGGGCAGTCACGTGGGCAGCAATGTCAGGTTTCTCTTCCGAACAAATTAAGGCCATGGGACGCTGGCATTCTGACTGCTACCAGAAATATATCTGAGTGGAATCAATCTCTAGCACGATATCCACATAAAGCCACCGACTACACCCGGTTACATACAGATACTGCCCCCGACTGTTTCTGTTTCATATCAACCACCATACACAGCCAGCCCCTGACGCCTGCAGTGATGATCGCTCCATCGAAGGGCCACAGCGGGACGACCGCAACAACGTGGTGATCGCAACGTGACGGGAGACAACAACGGGACGTGCAGTGTTGAGCACAACTACGGGACGTGCAGTGTTGAGCACAACTACGGGACGTGCAGTGTTGAGCACAACTACGGGACGTGCAGTGATGAGCACAACTACGGGACGTGCAGTGATGAGCACAACTACGGGACGTGCAGTGATGAGCACAACTACGGGACGTGCAGTGATGAGCACAACTACGGGACGTGCAGTGATGAGCACAACTACGGGACGTGCAGTGTTGAGCACAACTACGGGACGTGCAGTGATGAGCACAACTACGGGACGTGCAGTGATGAGCACAACTACGGGACGTGCAGTGATGAGCACAACTACGGGACGTGCAGTGATGAGCACAACTACGGGACGTGCAGTGATGAGCACAACTACGGGACGTGCAGTGATGAGCACAACTACAGGTCGTGCAGTGATGAGCACAACTACGGGACGTGCAGTGATGAGCACAACTACGGGACGTGCAGTTATGAGCACAACTACGGGACGTGTAGTGATGAGCACAACTACGGGACGTGCAGTGATGAGCACAACTACGGGACGTGCAGTGATGAGCACAACTACGGGACGTGCAGTGATGAGCACAACTACGGGACGTGCAGTGATGAGCACAACTACGGGACGTGCAGTGATGAGCACAACTATGGGACGTGCAGTGATGAACACAACTACGGGACGTGCAGTGATGAGCACAACTACGGGACGTGCAGTGATGAGCACAACTACGGGACGTGCAGTGATGAGCACAACTACGGGACGTGTAGTGATGAGCACAACTACGGGACGTGCAGTGATGAGCACAACTACGGGACGTGCAGTGATGAGCACAACTACGGGACGTGTAGTGATGAGCTCAACTACGGGACGTGCAGTGATGAGCACAACTACGGGACGTGCCGTGATGAGCACAACTACGGGACGTGTAGTGATGAGCACAACTACGGGACGTGTAGTGATAAGCACAACTACGGGACGTGCAGTGATGAGCTCAACTACAGGACCTGCAGTGATGAGCTCAACTACGGGACGTGTAGTGATGGGCACAACTACGGGACGTGTAGTGATGAGCACAACTACGGGACGTGCAGTGATGAGCAAAACTACGGGATGTGTAGTGATGAGCTCAACTACGGGACGTGCAGTGATGAGCACAACTACGGGACGTGCCGTGATGAGCACAACTACGGGACGTGTAGTGATGAGCACAACTACGGGACGTGTAGTGATAAGCACAACTACGGGACGTGCAGTGATGACCTCAACTACCAGACCTGCAGTGATGAGCTCAATTACGGGACGTGTAGTGATGAGCACAACTACGGGACGTGTAGTGATGACAAAACTACGGGACGAGTTTTGATGAGCACAACTACGGGACGTGCAGTGATGAGCTCAACTACGGGACGTGCAGTGATTAGCACAACTACGGGACGTGCAGTGATTAACACAACTACGGGACGTGTAGTGATGAACACAACTACGGGTCGTGCCGTGATGATCGCAACAACTTGATTTGCCAGTAATGAACGTGACGTGCAGTGATAATCGCGACAATGTGCCCCAGTAGTGATGGACATGACGCAGCAGTGATGAACGTGACCCGGCATTGACGAGTGCAACAACGTGTCGGTGACGATCGCAACTTGTCTTGACATTCATTCGCTCCCTCAGAGGCAGCAACTTGAACTTCGGCACAGCATAGTAGGCCGACCAAAACAGTTGATAGAGCGATGGTCGTGAGGCGACTTATCTGTCAGCGGAGGAAACGTAGCAGGGCATCTCACCTTCTGTTGACAGAGGGGGGAGTCGTTAGGCGAATTATCTCTCTGTCGGCGGAGGGTGGGTAGCTAGGCAAATTACCTTCTGTTGGTAGAGGAACGGTCGTGAGGCGACTTATCCATCTGTTGGCAAGGGGTCGATTGTAGTCAGGACTGACCCGACGTACTGTGCCAGCCAGTTCAGCATACATGGTTGAACCCCAATTTGGAGGTTTAATTGGGCTGTGCCCATCAATTCATGTGAATGTTAACCAAAACCACTACAATATTCGGTGTAGGGTATTGCCAGTATTGATTCTCCTATTGTTCTGGTTTTGGCCAATAAGCGTGTAGCCCTTTAACGGAGGATGGGGTCCCAATCTGCAAGCACATAGGGCCTGGGGGATTACTTACCCCGCTTTTTTATGTAGTGAATTTTAAATAGTATAGCTGTAGTTGGTACTGTATTTGTGTATTCTTAATTGAGTATGTTTTTCCTTGTAAATTGTTATGCAGGAACATTATATAACAGCAACAATGGTTTTTGGTCACACTTTTATGGCTAACATGTACCAGTTTGTCTTCTACACTGATGTAGTTATCCAGACTATTTATTTCTGACTGTGCACCCTATGCTGCTGGAGGTATTTTACATTTAATGCGGTGTGCACAGTTGCAATTATGTTGAAATACCACCTCCAAATAAATTGGGCGAATTGGCCATTTTCAACATACATTTGGTTTGGTTTTTTTTCTACACAAACTAAGAAAGGTTTGCACGTCCCCGGTATTAACCAAATACACCGGGGATTCTTAAGTAATAGAACTGTTTAGGCACAAGAAAAATCATACACGAAACAACGTTGATTTTACGTTGTTCAGATGGTACTAAGGTCTACCATCTTAGAATTTATATGGATATGTAGCATGAATTGATTAATATGAGTGAAGCAAAGAAGGAAAATAACATCAGGAAAAAGACAGTGGAAAAGACAAGAACAAAAGCATGGCGGTACTTCCAAGGATTATGTGAAACCACATCACGGATCATGAAGAAATACAATGTGAACACAGCAATGAAGCCTCACAACACCATCAAGAGGTCACTAGTAAGACCAAAGGACAAAGTTGAACCACAAAAGATATGCGAAATGGTGTAAGAACTGTAACACCAAATACATCGGAGAAACTTAACCTAGAAACCCACATCAAAGAACAGAAACCTCATCAATCTTCGCATTTGTAAATTGTCTCCAATACTCCTGTGGAACTTTAACCTGCTCGTAGCACGAGATAGCATCCTGTGAACTACATACGCCGCCGCACCTCCGCGCTGGATACAACTGCGAAACATTGGGACCAATTCGCTTTGGAAGTGAGTTTCCGTCAGACTGTACAGGAAGAAGTTGATGGCGTTATTGATAGGTGCATCGCGCAGTGGATGACAAAGTTCAAAGTGGATGACGGCATTGTCCAGCAGTGATCGATGACGACGAACACATTACTGGGAACGACACCGACGATGAACGCCAACGATACGCCCAGGCACATGAATGTCGTGGGCGTCACGGAGTCTCCTATTATTGCCCAGTTGCTGACGACTAGCACTGCCAATGGCACGGCGGTGGTAGCAACGAGGTTAATCCATGATCGATAATCGTTCATGTAATGCAGGTCGCGCAACACAATGAGGCAAACGACGTCGCCCGATCTGAAGATGGCCGGGGCGGATATGATAACAACGAGGATGTTCTTAAAAAAGGTTATTCACTAACAGCGACACGCACAATGCGGCGGCATTGTTCGGCGTACACAGCCGTAGCTTGAGTAAAGCGTGAAGCGGATGGCGATCCAACACTCGGCAGTGAACGCGACAATGGTCTACATAGACGTGTTTACAAGAATGTGGTGTACTTGTGAGACTGCGTGGCATGCCCTTATACTCGCTTCATCCAGTCACAAGCCCCAAGCGCAGAGAGGGTAGACCGCCACCATCAAAATCAAACTGTCCCAGACGGCCAGTCTTGCAGGAGTGAGTAATGAATGTAAATATACTTGTTGCTGTGTTTGGGACTTTACAGGTCATGGGAGGTGAATGACCCATCCTAGGGAAACTTTGCGGGCCCCTGTATTAGTTACAGGAGTTAGTTGATTCATACCCTTGGGAAACATCTACGCTGATCAACATAGTTTTGTTTATGTTACATAGCAGTAAGAGTATGTGTGTCTAACTGATTATGATAATAGTTTCATGTAACATGTATTTGTATATCAGTCTAAATGACTATTTTAATCATTGATGAATAACTGGGTCACGCACCTTTAGCATAGTATACCATTTACATATAGATATGGTGTAAAACTGTTTGTTAATAGTTTGTAATTTATTTTCACAATTTTCAAGGTGTTACAGAATAAACATCAGTATATCAACCAAAAAACGAAGTTGTTTTCAATATGGGGCTCGGGGCTACAGTGAAAAATCGACGTCTTCCGAGAACGATGACGCCGACATGAGAGGACAGAGACCCAAGACTTCTGATGGACGACGATTACGTAAGACGTCCTACAAGAATCCCATCGACAGTGATGACATTCGCCGATTTCGAGTGACCAAACTGTAACCACGGTTGCAAGTGTTTATGATCAACCACGAACATACTCAAACAAGTTGTGTGTGTTATGGTCATAAGGACCATAGGAACAGTCGTAAACAATACAAAAATTGGTTGCAAGTTGTTAGTTAAAGTGACACTCTACATAGAGCCGAAGATGAGGTCACAAAGGTGAATAAGAATTAAAATGAACATTTGATTTATATGTGGTTCATACTGTCTCATAATTTCTGTATTATAATATTCGGGTTATAATATAAACTGTAATAAGGCTTTCTTAGCCTCATAAACACATAAATTTATTCGTCCTAATTAATAGATGTGAGAAACGTGGCTTGGTTTGTGCATATTATATATAAATAATAAAATTGGGTTCCTTAACATTGGAATATGTTCCTCTTCCAGAGTTCGTAAATTTTTTTATGCAAAGATTGTTTGGTGCTTCCACGGCTGATTGTGGAAGGTAATTCCAGTCCTGGATTTGCGCTATGCGAGAATGTATATTTTTTTATGTCGAGTCTGCTGGGTGTCTTGTATACTTTTTCAAAATGGAATCAGCATAATCTAGATCTGGCCTCACTAACGCTGTATAGATTAACCTGCAGTCACCATGTAGATTATAAAAAAAATGTATTATCCGACCTTTCTGAACGTATAAAAGGCTAAATATTGATGACATTGACAGGAAGAAAAGATGTTTACCCTGACAATTCTATTGATGCAGCAGCACCATTAAAACAACTTTATTTAATTATTACTGTGGAGCATTGTACACCTCATGTCTTTGGTGTAATTTGGGCCTGAAAGGCATTACTTTTGCATAAACAATTTTCTTATAACTCTACACAACTTACTCCGCTGTTGCGCTAGTTACATGTTTGCTACAAATTATATTAAATATTTTAATACTTTGAGTAATGTGTCTATTGTAGTCGGAACTACGGCATCCTCTGGCTTTGAAGCATAAGTTCACATATATTTGTCGCTGCGTTCCTGCCCCAGGGAATTATAAATTTGTCAGTCGAATGGAAATTGCCGCATACGTGTGGACAAAATAACAATCCATTAGGTACTTGGCAGCGTGCCCTGCGTCATCATTTCACACATCTATTTATCTGGTCCGCCATGTTATATGACTAGGGAACGAAGACATGTGTGTCTAGCTACATCGGTCTCAAGCCGAGTCATTGTGCACTGTAGCAGTCCTCAATTGGTCAGTGACTCTGTAGCCGTGTCATTGTGCACTGTAGCAGTACTCAATTGGTCAGTGACTCTGTAGCCGTGTCATTGTGCACTGTAGCAGTCCTCAATTGGTCAGTGACTCTGTAGCCGTGTCACTGTGCACTGTAGCAGTCCTCAATTGGTCAGTGACTCTGTAGCCGTGTCATTGTGCACTGTAGCAGTCCTCAATTGGTCAGTGACTCTGTAGCCGTGTCATTGTGCACTGTAGCAGTCCTCAATTGGTCAGTGACTCTGTAGCCGTGTCACTGTGCACTGTAGCAGTCCTCAATTGGTCAGTGACTCTGTAGCCGTGTCATTGTGCACTGTAGCAGTCCTCAATTGGTCAGTGACTCTGTAGCCGTGTCATTGTGCACTGTAGCAGTCCTCAATTGGTCAGTGACTCTGTAACCGTGTCATTGTGCACTGTAGCAGTCCTCAATTGGTCAGTGACTCTGTAGCCGTGTCATTGTGCACTGTTGCAGTCCTCAATTGGTCAGTGACTCTGTAACCGTGTCATTGTGCACTGTAGCAGTTCTCAATTGGTCAGTGACTCTGTAGCCGTGTCATTGTGCACTGTTGCAGTCCTCAATTGGTCAGTGACTCTGTAGCCGTGTCATTGTGCACTGTAGCAGTCCTGAATTGGTCAGTGACTCTGTAACCGTGTCTTTGTGCACTGTGGCAGTCCTCAATTGGTCAGTGACTCTGTAGCCGTGTCACTATGCACTGTAGCAGTCCTCAATTGGTCAGTGACTCTGTAACCGTGTCATTGTGCACTGTGGCAGTCCTCAATTGGTCAGTGACTCTGTAACCGTGTCACTGTGCACTGTGGCAGTCCTCAATTGGTCAGTGACCCTGTAACCGTGTCACTGTGCACTGTGGCAGTCATCAATTGGTCAGTGACTCTGTAACCTTTCAATCTGGGAAAATCAGGTTAGAGGTGTCGTTTTTGTGATCGTCGTTGTCCCGTGACTGCGGTGGGCGCCTTCGCTGTTCCGGACGACACTGTTTACACTATATATGAATACGTGGAACTGGACGAACAATGGCCGAATGCTGACCAGCTGCACAATGGTGAATCACTGACCGCGACGTGCTGTCTAATGTCATTATATACAAATCGTGCATTTTATTAAATTATCATTACTACATATATTTATGATATTTAGGATGTTTGAGATCTATGCTTTCAGCGTATATTAAGTCGTATCAATATTTAACAACAAATCCCATTAGGATGATAATTGCGAACAATATCGCCGTGTTGATCACAGTACAAGTGCGTGCACATCGTTGAACAATTGCCAGGCGTTGTTCCCTGTTTTACTGTGCGATGTCTAACTTGCACTATTCGCCAACTGGACTTGCACTATTCGTCAATATTCCCCAGTATGCATATTTCGTGTAATAATGACAGTCCAACAACGCTATATATAACCTCCTTTCTCTAAACAATGAGAACTGGCCTGCGATCGGCCCCGACCCTAATGTGTTGGGAGCATTAAACAAAAATATTTCCGATTTCCTGAACGACCATGGTATATTGCATCGACCCTGATGTGTAGGGAACATTAAACAAAAATTGTTTCCGATTTCCTGAACGATTATTGCATTGACCCTACTGTCCTGAACGATCATTTCATCGACCCTAATGTGTTGGGAACATTTCACACAAAAAAATCCGATTTCCTGAATGACCTTGGTATATTGCATCGACGCTAATGTGTAGGGAGCATTTTAAAAAGTGTCCTATTTCATGAAAGACAATGGTATATTGAGCCGACCTTACTGTGTTGAGAGCATTTAAAAAAAATCCGATTTCCTGAACGACAGTGGTATATCGAGCTGAAACTATTGTATAGGGAGCATTAACAATAGATTCCGATTTCCTGAACGACCATAGTATGTTGCATCGGCCCTAATGTGTAGGGAGCATTTAAAAATAGTTTCCTATTTCGTGAACGACCATGGAATATTGAATTAACTATAATGCGTTGGGAGCACTTCTAAACAATTGCTTCCGATTTCCTGAACGACCATGGCATATTACATCGACCCTAATGTGTAGGAAGCATAACAAAATTATTTCCGATTTCCTGAGCGACCATGGTGTATTGCATCAACCCTAATGTGTAGGGAACATAAAAAAATCGATTTTCTGAACGACTGAGGTATACTGAGCCGAGCGTAATGTGTAGGGAACATTAAAAAATAGTTTCTGATTTCCTGAACGACCATGGTATACTGTCCTGACCGTAATGTGTTAGGAGCATTAAAACAATAGCTTCCTTTTCCCTGATCGATCATGGTATATGGCGTCGTCCCTAATGTTTTGGGAGCATTTCAAAAAAATAATAGTTTCTCAGTCGAGAAAACCCGAGTTCGAACCATCTTGCTGCCTTTTCGAAGTTTTGGTAATTTCGTTCATCCGACGTTGCTCCAGTTCACTCAGCTGTATAAATGAGTACCTGGCTACAGACATAGGTGGATATCTGAACAAACTGTCTTCGCAAAGTAATTGCAGCGTGGCTGAATGCTTCCCAAAGAAGTTGAGATGGTACTGGAATGAGCAAGTCTGCCAGGGGTGGAAGTGCAAAGCGCTTAAAGTTACCCTTTTCTTTCACGATAGAACGAATCACGTGGGCTTGACGGCTATTTAGAGCGTTTACTCACAAATCTGCGAAGACTGAGCTCGCGCAAGGAATAAGTGCAGTGGAACTATATAGACAAGCGTAAATAATTATGCAAATAACTTCGTACTGGTCGATGCCCCCTCGTCTCGATTCAGGGGGTTACCAACTCATGCCATCTGGCGAGCAGAAGAATAACTAGTCAACCCAGAATTCAGTTCCCGACGAAGGTTGTCGACCGTAGCCGAAACGTTGGGTAAATAAATCTCAACAGTTGTGTTTATAGGAGAATCGTTAATTTATTATTCTCTGTCGACTGTATGAATATTTTCAGGAATATATACATATTCTGTGAAATAACTTGCACAGACTGATAAATAGCGTATTCGCTAATGGAGGCTACTCTATCCGTATTTACGTTTGCGTATCTCGGCGCGATACGTATGGATAACAATGTGACCGGCAAACTCAGCTGGTTCCAGTTCGTACATGTTACGGAACTAACGATACGTAGATCGAAACACATATGACTGAAACTGTATATTATATCGATTTCCGATGCTCGTTACCTGGTTTAGCTGCCGGCAGTAGAAAACAACTTGTCTGGCGCATTCCTTTATTGTGATATACTGTGTGTAGAGCCAAAGTGATCACATGAATGGAATGCTACAGCTGTTCGCTGTGTCGACGTTGATGAAACAGTTAACCAAGTTATGAGTAAAATTGAACATATATTTTGTCTTCAACTCATCCATTAAAGTTTACTTATTACAATGTTTCGGCAACAATCGGTTGCCTTCTTCAGGAACTTAATGTTGGAATTACTTAGTTATTCTTCTGCTCGCCAGGTGGTGTGGGACAGCATGGTTGCCAAACAGGAAAACCTATTTATCATTTCCTGCACCCACGTCACGACTTCTGTTCCCCACCAAAGATCCAAGTTTGCTAGTAATTTACCGGATCTATTCACCACTGTTGTTTCTGTGTTGAATACTTGTGCGTTCGATCTTTTCAGCGTTGGTGTCGAGAGACCATTTCACAACATACTTGGCCCATCACCTGCGTCTGTCAAATATCCGAAGGCAGTGTAGATCATCTCACAACAGCATTTTATTTAAAACACTAAGTTTGACCTTTTATCTGCATCAGTGTCCAGAGTCAGGAATAAACTCCCCACAAACATCTAAAGACACATCTTTTATCAAAATTGTATTGTTATTATTGTTTGTTTATTATACGCGAGGCTCATTTTAATGACCAAAATATCCACTTCGTTGAACCAGTTAGCCATTTATAAACAAACACAACTCCAACGGCACTATGAAGACAATATGTTCGGGTCAGATAAATGTGTCCACTTTATCTGCGAGGAGCGACGCCACGATTAACAACAATGTGTTTAATAAAATAATCTTCCGTACCCTGGGCAATGCAAGTGGATGTCCGCCTTCTTTCACTATCACTTTGGTCAGAGTTTGATGTTTTGTGAATCGTATTTGAATTGTACGGCTGGTATTGCGTCACGTCCACTAGCGACCTTTATTCAGGTGTGGCTGCTTGTCTGGTCAGAGTTTCAAAGGGTTGGTGGTCGCCGAGAAACCGTCCAATTCATTAACAATATACTGTTATGGAAATTGTGCCAAATTTTTTTCCAGCTGCTGTTAATCTCTTCCCTCTACGGGTTGTTACTGGCAATAAAATCTTATTAAAGTTTCCGGTGAGGAATTCACTGACATCCCAACAGTACGGTTTACCAACAGAAATCGCCAATGCAGGTATGTGACAAAATGTAATAATCACTATTTGGAAAAACACTGTTTTTATTTCCCTCTAATCTCCCCATATATGATGGTGTTAGACCACAATTTTAGTCTTTTATTGATTAAATCAGCTTAGTTGTTATCCTTTGTATTGCTCTATATCCTTCTTATGATAAGGCTTCCAAGTATGTTATATTTCTCCTAATGATCCCAATAATTAACTTTTCAAACCAAAACACCACATTGTTCTGACATGTTCATGTCTCCATCATTTCATATGTTACGTTCTTGTGACCATATACTGTGTTGTGAGAATTGGAAATTTACGGATCCCTAAATTAAATAACATTTTAATGATGATTTCAATTTGTCTTGACCATCTTGCAATATGTGTGGTCTTCAACGTTTGAAAACGTGTTTATCGTCCGCAAATTTCTGTACTTTGGTTATGATACCATCTTCCTAGTCATCTGTGTAATTAATTAGTGTGTCACTCTGTACGTGTGTATGTTCCCTCGTATTTCCGTCAGTTTCGCTGGTAGGTGGCTGGCATTTTGTAAGTGTACCCGGGGGCCAATGGTGACGGTTGGTACATTAAATAGTATTTGACATTCACACGGGAATTGGGGTATTACGTTGAAGGAACCAACGTGGACGTTCTCCAGTGCAACGCCGGGCAACTGGGATAGTTGATATATATTACGAATAATAAATGATATTATGATACTGATCCTTGTGGTAACCCGCTCAACACTGAACTATCTGTTTTGTAAGACTGAATGATCAGTCCTGTCCAATGCACACACACACGTTGTGGCAGTATTTCTCTCGGATTAATAATTCTAATTTACTGCTGTCAGGGGCTAGGTTTAACAGTGCGGTACACACATACGACATTGTTGATATCAGTGAATGTTTCACCGTGTGTTCATAGCCAGTATGAGGGTCAGCGCTGTGGACGAGTGTCGCGGCCTGGTGTAATGGAGTAATGAATGTTTCACCGTGTGTTCGTAGCCAGTATGAGGGTCAGCGCTGTGGACGAGTGTCGCGGCCTGGTGTAATGGAGTAATGAATGTTTCACCGTGCGTTCGTAGCCAGTATGAGGGTCAGCGCTGTGGACGAGTGTCGCGGCCTGGTGTACTGGAGTAATGAATGTTTCACCGTGCGTTCGTAGCCAGTATGAGGGTCAGCGCTGTGGACGAGTGTCGCGGCCTGGTGTACTGGAGTAATGAATGTTTCACCGTGCGTTCGTAGCCAGTATGAGGGTCAGCGCTGTGGACGAGTGTCGCGGCCTGGTGTACTGGAGTAACGAATGTTTCACCATCCGTCCATATAGCCAGTATGACGGTCAGCGCTGTGGACGAGTGTCACGGCTTGGTGTACTGGAGTAACGAATGTTTCACCGTGCGTTCATAGCCAGTATGAGGGTCAGCGCTGTGGACGAGTGTCGCGACCTGGTGTACTGGAGTAACGAATGTTTCACCGTGCGTTCGTAGCCAGTATGAGGGTCAGCTCAGTGGATGAGTGCCACGGCCTGGTGTACTGGAGTAATGAATGTTTCACCGTGCGTGCGTTCGTAGCCAGTATGAGGGTCAGCGCTGTGGACGAGTGTTACGGCCTGGTGTACTGGAGTAACGAATGTTTCACCGTGCGTTCGTAGCCAGTATGAGGGTCAGCGCTGTGGACGAGTGTCACGGCCTGGCGTATTGGAGTAATGCATGTTTCACCGTGCGTTCGTAGCCAGTATGAGGGTCAGCGCTGTGGACGAGTGTCACGGCCTGGTGTACTGGAGTAATGCATGTTTCACCGTGCGTTCGTGGCCAGTATGAGGGTCAGCGCTGTTTTACGAATGTCACGGCCTGGTGTACCGGAGTAATGAAAGTTTCACCGTGCGTTCGTAGCCAGTATGAGGGTCAGCGCTATTAATAAAATAATCTTCCGTACCCTGGGCAATGCAAGTGGATGTCCGCCTTCTTTCACTTTCACTTTGATCAGAGTTTGATGTTTTGTTAATCGTATTTGAATTGTACGGCTGGTATTGCGTCACGTCCACTAGCGACCTCTATTCAGGTGTTGTATCGTGTGCTGTGGCTGCTTGTCTGGTCAGAGTTTCAAAGGGTTGGTGGTCGCCGAGAAACCGTCAAATTCCTTAACAATAAACTGTTATGGAAATTGTGCCAATTTTTTTTCCAGCTGCTGTTAATCTCTTCCCTCTACGGGTTGTCACTGGCAATAAAATCTTATTAAAGTTTCCGGTGAGGAATTCACTGACATCTCAACAGTACGGTTTACCAACAGAAATCCCTAATGCAAGTATGTGACAAAATGTAATAATCACTATTTGGAAAAACACTGTTTTTGTTTCCCTCTGGCGTTGTGGTTGCCAGTGAAGCGTGTCCGACCGAGTCACAGTCTTGGCGTGATTGCTGTCTTGTACAAATTCCGATTCTGATATGCGTCGGGGTGGTACGGTACGATACGTCGGGGTGGTACGGTACGATACGTCGGGGTGGTACGGTACGATACGTCGGGGTGGTACGATTTGCCGAAGCTTTCGCGCTGAAACAATCAACAACGGATGGAAAGTACCTAGCTCCAAGATATTATATCTCTCTCTCTCTCTCTCTCTCTCTCTCTCTCTCTCTCTCTCTCTCTCTCTCTCTCTCTCTCTCTCTCTCTCTCTCTCTCTCTCTCTCTCTCTCTCTCTCTCTCTCTCTCTCTCTCTCTCTCTCTCTCTCTCTCTCTCTCTCTCTCTCTCTCTCTCTCTCTCTCTCTCTCTCTCTCCGCGCAAATGTATTATAGAAACACTATATGCATTTAAAGTAGCCCTACATTACTAACGTTAAACTAGATCATTATATACATGTACATTCTTATCTGATTACCCCCCCCCGAAGAAACTGGGAATGAACTTTAGTCTTATGGATATCAGTGGTTTAAAGATAACTTTAAAATGTAAACATATTTGAAATGTTAAGTGTGTCAATGTGTTTTCATGAAATCCTCAAAGCCCCAAAACAAACCTTTGTGAACATGTTAGTACTACATTTGATATTGATGAGTGGAATGCCATATTGTAAGTTTATATTTGGTTATTATTATTCATATTGACTGACAATGTTTATTGTGAATAGCATATCAAACCACGTACTCATACTGAGCAACATTGACGTGCAACTTGTTGGCCGACCATATAAAGCTAGTGAGTGCGAGCAACAGGGTTATAAGAGGGTGCATTCTTGTTTTCCACCCAAGCGTGTCCTGCCACTCATAATGCTTTGGTATCAGCTTACGTTTGGACTCCCTGGTATTACTCACACATTGTGTTGGCATATCAGTGGTTGCAGCCGATACCCTGGTTTTGCAGGCACGGTTTATATTATATGCTATGACATCCTAGTTTGCACACAAATTGCGTTCCGAAATGCATGGAAATATAATGTAATAACAGTGGCCCATTTCGCAGCGTCATTTATTCTCTTTCCAGATATGTAATACATTGCATTGTACTTTTATGACGAGATTAGACAGTGTGACTGTGACAGTCACTGACGCGTCGTCGTGGTCGTTGTCGCATAGTTAAGCCCGCCGCACGCTAGACGACGCGACGGCGACGCGATGCACCAAGACGTCTTTTCTTATTTCATCGTGAGCAGCCGCACATATCATGACAATTCGTCGTGGACCCGTTGTGGACCCGTCGTGGACCCGTCGTGGACCCGTCGTGGACCCGTCGTGGACCCATCGTGGAACTAACACGGCCCTAGCGGTTTCCCTCAAACTCATCCAAGAAAAACGGAACTTTGAAATAAAAATAATAACTAAACATGTTCTTCGTCAACTGGCGGGTTTCTTAATTTTACTTTGCATTTTCTATTTACTCATTGTTTAGTTCATCTAGTATTCCAGTGACATTGCTATATGATATATGTATATATGTATATATGTATATATATATATATATATATATATATATATATATATATATATATATATATATATATATATATATATATATATATATATATATATATATATATATATATATATATATATATATATATATATATATATATATATATATATATATATATATATATATATATATATATATATATATATATATATATATATATATATATATATATATATATATATATATATATATATATATATATGCAATATGTGTGTGTGTGTGTGTGTGTATATACCGCACCAACACTTTGACCTTAGTGCTCCAGTTGGAATAACATTTTGACGAAAGATCAAATAGACAGGGTTGCTCACGCTAGAGGACAATTAATTGGGTTTCCTTTTCCTCTGACCACATGTCTGCCATCTTTATTCTTAGTGTTGCATTTTGTATGGCTGCAAGTAACATGACTGAATGCATGTGTATGATTGACTACTAGTCTACGATCGTCGTCAACGATCGTAAGGTGCCGCAGACTACAATGCAAGATGATGTAAGACTGTCAAAGACGAATCGTCGTAGATATTGAACATGGTTAATCTCTACGACGATCCACGACGTGGCGAAAAACCCGTCCTCGACGGTCGTAGACCCTTCTCGAAGTGCCGCACACTATACTTTGAGTCGCCGTCGCGTCGTGTAGTGTGCGGCGGGCTTTTGACTATATGTCCACTTGGTGGCGCCACTTTAGCCTGTCCGTGGTTCTCCCTGTTCCTACATGGGTGATTCCATTTATTATGGGGCCAGTTAACATTATCATGGGTATCCAACTGGAATGCTTTCCATTTCTTTCTTTTGACTTGAACACACAACTTTGATTTATATAATATTACAGAGCACGTGTCAGAGTCTCATCTGTGTATTTCATATAAAAAATATACTTGACAATTTTGCTGGTAGCACCGAAATTGTCTGTTTTGTCCCCTCATTTTTTCCTGTTTTTTTGACATGACATTCATCTCAACTTTCAAGTGGTCTACTGTTCCCCATAATGCTTTAACTTCATTTATTTTATCATGAAATAAAACAACAATAATAAACAATTGTTTCATACAGTACTTAGTGTCTAGGTGTATACAGTATTTGTACCGCGGCTGACGCAAATCTGTTACCACGACGTAAATGTTTGTGTCCCCAAATTTACGAATGAAATTACAATTTCAAGGCTAAAGAATAAAAAAATAAAGTGCTGAACTGTAAAATTTTACATCTGTTAAATTTGGAACTAAACACATTAAACTGATGATTCCATTAAAGCTCAGTAAAAACAGATTTTGAAAAAATCATAACTATCGTATGAGGCAGCGAAAACCGTGTCTCGCAAAAAAATTACGTTGGAATTTTTTCCCCTAGTATCCAACCACTTCCGGTGAAATTTGTGAATGAATAGGTCACGTTATCAAATCTCCCATG
The DNA here is from genome assembly GCA_033239005.1 of Lamellibrachia satsuma. Lineage (NCBI taxonomy): Eukaryota > Metazoa > Annelida > Polychaeta > Sabellida > Siboglinidae > Lamellibrachia > Lamellibrachia satsuma. The sequence continues at coordinate 352,600 of BSQZ01000032.1, forward strand.
TGTATTACACGTGCCGAGGAAGGTTGAACCTCCCCATTTTTCCACTTTCCGAGAAGTTGAAGACTAAGATTTCGTGTCCCAGTTTTACGTCGTGTTCCTTTTTACGTCTTGCCTTGACATTGGGAAAGGAATTGGAATTATGTAGAAACATTTTAGCCACTTATTTATTGTAAAAATGAAGTTCGTAATGCTCTTGAACCATTGCAAAACACCGGTTTTTTAGTTGTAAAATAAGTTATTAGTGCTAGTGGAAAGTGCGTACAAGGCTATTGGGGGGAGGCGAAGTTTGTCGTGGCCCGTTTTACGTATGGGATAATAAATGGCCAAATTGGACTCATGCCCCTGATTTATTGCGTGTTGGCCACATTTGACGGTTTGATTGTACCTATTGTACAGTGTTTTTTAAAGAGGTTAGTTTTTATTATTCGGCAAGTTGTAGCATAATTCCATGCAATGGTTTCCAACGAAACCAATTCAACGGGAAACCAAATTTATCGAGTCCCAGTTTACGTTGTGTATCTTGGCTCAATTTAGCCACTACTCATGTGTTCAGATGCATATTTCTTGCTTCAATTTACGTGATAACATTGTTAAAAGAAGTTCGTGCTTATTATTCGTTTAAGGTACTGCAAAATGTCATGCACTAGTTCGAACGTACACCAATTTTAACGGGAAACCAAATTAATCGTCTTCTATTTATGTTGTGTATCATGGCTCATTGTCGGAAAATTTAGCCACTATTGTGGTGCTCAGATGCACATTGTTCCATAATTTTCGTGTAAACATTGTTTGCATGTAGAAATAATTAGAAAACTTTGGTTTAGTTCAGTAAAAAGCTTTACTGAGAGTTGTATTGCATCACAATGTAAACTGGGACACCATAAAACAGGTCGACTGTAAAGACCAATAAATGGGAATCCTCCATTTCTAAACAGGGTGGTTCATAAGCGGCGGCATATTTTATCATTTTACAAATGCTATTAGTCCATTTTGTAGATAATCCAAACACTTCTTTGTTTCATATTAGTAGACATGTATTTAAATTAAACATAATAATAACCTTATAATGTTTTCCTTTGACAAAGAAGTTTTAATACTATACCTGATGTTCATCATATCTCTTACCTAAATAGAGAAGCCTTGAAGAGGGGTGCATGCATGGTTTGTTGCCATGGCCCATGATCATGTTTTTGTAAATATCTGTGTTTTATGTTACTATTTTATTTTTATTTTATATTTTATTTTAATATTTTATTTTATTTTTTAGGTCACATAAAATGAGACTGCGTCTTTCAGAAGATGCTGCAGGTGCATCTACCATCAAGAAAAGTTGTAGATGGCCAGTCTAGAAGGATTGAACAAACGAAGTTTATGGAGAATTCAAAGCGGAGAAGTACACGGCACAAAAAAGTCCTGTCCCAACAGAGAAACCAAGTTATGTCCCACTAAAGAAAAATTTCCAAGACCCAAGCATGGAGAAATCGACAGAAAGAAGAAGATCCAGCAATATATGCAGAAATTCAAGATGAGGAAGTAATTTACAGCATACTGTACAGACTGAATATGTCAATGGCTAAAAATAACCCGATAAAGAGAAACCTAACTGAAAAAGAGAGAGAAAAAACAGAAATGTTGGCTGATCGGAAGAAAATATACAAAGCTGGTTGCAATAAGAGGATGAAAAAACTTAATAACAGGAAAATGGCAGAAGCTAAAGAAAAACCTAAGAAACATCTGACAAGGAATCAATTTGAACAGAAGACGCAGAAGGAACGACTGATAAAAGAACGTCAGTGTGCTAGTCAAACAGGGGAAAAGAAGATGTGAATTGTACGCTGAAAATAAAGCCAAGGAAAGAAGTACAGCTTTACAAGAAGAAGAAATTACGAGAAGCAGAGGAAAAACGGAAGAAGATGGACGAACAGTTGAAGGCCAAGGAGATAGAATAAATGAATAAAAACCAAGACCTACTGATCACGAACGAACAAATGCAAGAAAGGAACAGGGAACTTACAGATGAAGACATGCTAGACATGCGATCATGCCCTTGAGCGTGTCCGTAAGGCCTTGCCAAAGATACAAACCCATGATGTAACCATAACACTGGATGTAATACACAATGCATCGCCAAGGAAACAGGAAGTTTTCAATTTCAGATGTCTACAAGAACCCAAGCAGAGCACAAAGAGAAAACATTACCTACAAATAAAGAACATTAACCTGTAAAGAGCTGCAACAGGAAATTTGGCATCAGTAGAAAGTTACTAGCAAATGCTAAAAAGATATGTGCAGGGAGGAAAAACAATGTCTGGAGAAACATTAAAACTGATGGAGGGTTTTTATGAGGCAAATTCTAAAATATGAATGGTATATTTGAATTCCTTGAGAGATTCCCTCTTAAGATGCACATAGCAGTTTTAATTTTTTTTTATTTAATTTTCTTGGGATATGTCAAGAAGCTGTCAAAAAGAGATTAACCGTTAAGCGTGCCCTTAAACGAGTGTGAGAGCGTTCATTTGGATTTATAATTTAAGCAAAAAAATTAGTATTATATGTGTGCACCAGTTTAATAGGGCAAGATGTGCCCTGGTTATACCAGTTTCCTGTAAAACGTTAGTAGTTTTGTCAAATTACTGTGATTTAAAGCAATAAGATGGTCATTCTTGAAAAGGTTCACTCTCCGGTCTTGCTTTGATCACAGTTTTTGAGTTAGTACAACTTAGTGGTGTTAGAAAAAGTAACTTTGAGAACTACACAGAAAACAAAGCCACAACATGTACGGAATCCAAATTTGAAAAATAAAACAAACAAACAAACAAACAAACATTCTAATAAGTGAAAACTGGTAAATAAGTGTTAGCAGAAGTAACATTGTTAAGTTGAATTCAGAAAATAAATTGTATATCTGGTATATATTGTTAACATTGTTTAATTTACTGTTCTGTCACAGTCTACATGTATACCTAAATAGTTTCATGTGTGCACTTTCAATTAACATTTTCTGTCAGACTTGTTATTAACCTAATTCATGTCACTTGAGAAAGGACTGAAACGTTTCCAGTACTTGGTCCCCCACCAATAATATTTTGGTAACTTTGTGTCCCCTTTGCACGAGGAACCTTTCATTTTGGCTTTCGTTCTTTCAGATAAATTGTGTTCAATTATATTTCTGGTGTTACATTGGGTAAACATAGTATAATGGGTTTCTAGCACATACATGTTGTTTTTATTTCAGAATCATTTATTGTTCTAACAATTGCTTGCTGCCAATGTGAGAGAAATGTAGTGTTTCGGAACTACAAGAAAATGTACAAATTAATTATTAGCCCAATTCACAGTATTCACAAGACAAGTCCTCACTGTATTTATGCTCTTATCAGGTTATCTAGGACATGTACAAATGTCAAATGAGCATACTTTGTTTACAACAAAGCATAATTTTATGTGTACACCCTGTGGAGTTGTTGTTCCCCGTGTAAAGGGACACACATGTTGGTGTCCCCTTTACACGGGGAACCTCTGCTTTGTCCTTAAATTTTATGAAATTTCATTGATACAATTAGTTTAATGCATTGAACTATGTTTCAGTAGATCCTATGTCTCAAATTACAATAACTTTTACTCACTTAAAATTCAAGTGTTTACTCTTATTGGTTTTTTGGTTCCATAATTTATACAAAAGTTAACCATATTCGGACAAACCAACATACAAAGCAGACGCCAAATTATAGTTTAGTCAAACGAGACCGTATCCAAGCAATGTTAGATGTAAAGTAGTCATGGTGTTGTACCAAATGTGTGGCAACATTGATAGAAATCAATTGTTTGGACCACTCGTGAAGAAAAACACTGTTCAAGCTTGGTGTCCCCTTTACACGCAGAACTGTGCTGGATGCGTATGCTGATGCTTTTTCTGGTCAGATATATTACATTTGTTCAGAAAATGTTTATCAATTTCTTAAATTTAACATGTTTGAGCAATAGTTGATGACTTAGTTTTAAAGATTAAAGCATTTAAAAATGTGAGTACCAATGTCACACATTGGCCCCCTAATAAATGGAACCACCCACATACGAATCGTACCATGTCGGCCTCTGAAAACAAAAATACAGACCGTGGCTAGTTGTGGCCAAACAACATATTTTCAGATCGAAAAAGTGTTAATGTCAAACGGACATTGTCGACGCATGGGTGTAAAACACAATTTGGCGCCTCTAACCTACCCCCCTCCTACTACATGTTTCCTCTCAGAGCCAACTAAACCGGTCACGCCATAGTACAGTATGAAAATGACTTCCATGTTTATATTAAACTGTAGTTGGTGTAGTACACTATTACAAATAATTATGAACACCAGAGGTAATGTTCACATTTTGTTTCGATATGAACTGTGAATTGTTCATGGTAAAATCAATAATGAATCATAAATAATCAATGAACCCATTTACAAACACAAACAAGTACGAGCAGCCAAGGGCAGCTTCACACCAAAACCGTTTTTCTCGCATTGATTGCTGCAAACTCGTCAATGACTTTATCTATTCTACTGTCTCCCTCTCTGTGCCGAGGAGGGCTTAGCCACTTTGGCGATCTTGTCCCATAGACGCTCGCTGACGCGTAAGGATTAGCTTCAACTTACTGAACAGTTAGCATTTTACACCGCTTTCGTGATCAGATTCGGGAATACATATTCACCGTATGATACGAGTCATATGGATCATATGTCCTGTGTGATGTCATCACGCAAGACGCCCGCGGAGGCTTCTTAACCCATAAGAAGGCGCGTCTTGCCCCACTCTTGGTGGGACAATATATTTAATTAACGATAACATATTTTCGTGTTGTCAATCGCCACCAATGTTTTGGTATGACATACTATTACCACACAACAATCGTATGCCCGCATAGATACCTAAAAATAATACGCTTATCAATAACTGTAGCCATTATCCATTGCCCCAACCTACCCTACAGGTACTGTCCAATTTGTTCAACCTTTCGAACAACGTCAACTACCACCTGATCAACGATTTCTTTGTGGTGTCTAGTTTGCCCCAACTAAACTGCACTACACTACACCTACGTACTTGATCTCTGATGCAGATGCACCTTGCCGATTCGACAGCACGTCGTCAAGTAGAGGGATGTGCATTTTCCCCTGCATGTGTACCAAGGGCTGCGACAAGGTCACTGGTCAGTGTTTGGACGACGGACAGTGTAAGGATGGCTATCCGAGTGGCTACAACTGGAGAGGGACAGCCTGCCAGATAGGTGCGTGCTAAACGTCTTACATCTGCCTTGTACTGAAGTAACGTAATGGTAGACATTGAGACGCCAATATTTACTACCGTTGAATACTCCAATTAATCGATAAACTGCTGGAAAAGTTGTAAATAAACATTCTTACTTTATTTGTTCACTTCATTTATTAAATGCCGGATGATCTCGCGTTTACCTAAATACTTTTTTTTAGCATAAATTATGTACAAATCGTAACAAATCTGTATAATTCTGGTTTTCTGAAATTAAAATAAATTATGTTTATCTTGTAAATATATCTCACAAGAATAAAATTGAAAGTGATTGTACGCTTAACATAGCTAAACTAGGAGTCTTACAGTTATAAGCAGCAATGTTTAAAAGTGAGCAATTGGAAAAAGTAGATATTGTACGCTAAGGGATGCTTTTAAATATTAAGTAGTTGAATTAAAGCAAATAATGTAATTTTATTACAAGTTACAACGGATATATAACTTTTATTGCTATGATCAGTTTGCCTGCGTTTTATGCCATTAAGCTATGTTCCAGGAAATGTTGCATTAGACAAGGACACAAGCCAGAGTGCGGCTAAGTGGGGTGACAAGTACCCCGCCAGCAAGGCTGTTGATGGTGCTATCGATCCGTTGTCTTAACAACACTGCGCAGTTCCTGACGCCATGCCTGGCAGCAGTACGTGGTGGAAGGTAGACTTTGGAGGGAACTACCGGATATCTCGTGTTATCATCTATAACAGCGACACGGGTGAGTATTGCACTTATTCGTTCGGGCATAACTTTGTTTCACCGCAAACGTTAGCGAGATATAAGTGCAAGCGAAACACAGAAGTCACTTAATTTGTCTCAGATATCAAATAAAAAAAACATAACATATAACATATAAATACAAAAGCATTATCAATGATTAACAAAACAGTGCACTCCAAAAACAGAAATACAAAGTATGATCAGCGATCCATCGAAGCAGTAAATACACGTAATACTGAAGTGTGACCACTGATCACAGTAACAGTGTACAAAAGATCATAATAACAGTGTACACGAAATCATAATAACAGTGTACACGAGATCATAATAACAACATATCCTGGGACGGGAGACTCCCACTAAGACCAAAATAGATATCGTGGGAAGCACCCTGTTTTTATAGTATACACTGAAATATAAACTATGATATCCTTGTCAACTTGCATAAAGCATTTCTTAGCAGAAAATTACAATATATTATTACAAATATAATAATTTGGCATTTCGCATGTATCATTATATGTTTGTGAGTAATGTGTTTAGGCATATGCCAGAAATAGTTTTTAACAATGGGTTTGGATCTTATTTTTCAATAATGTTGGGGTATTCTTTTGTACATGTGGTATGTTATGTCGTATACATATTATTGCAAATTCGTGATGTGCTCTTGTCATATGTATATCGTTTTGTCTCCGTGTGTTGTGATTGTGTACACCTTGATTTATATATAGTGGTAAATTTTGAAGGTAACGAGGTAATTTGTTATGCATAAATTTATAATAAAATTTAGTTCTTGAATTTGTACTTGCTTAAGTGTACTGCTGTTTTGAAGTTTAATTATTCTATATGATATTTATTGGCAAAACAAGTTTCAATTTATTAAGTACTTCTAATGTTTTGAGCATTTCTTGTAGATGTTTTCCATGCAGGTGTTTAAAAATGTTTCTAATTTAGTGTTTAGTCTACGTTGGTAAAGCAACTATATATTTCGCTATTTTAAGCCGGTTTCTTTAAAATAAACTATGTTATTCTAGCTGTGCAATTGAGTTTTTCTTAATTTTAGAGAACACAATAATACTGAGATAACATAATACATAATTAGTAGAAATAACTTCTTTTCGGTTAATTTATTTAACAACATTTTCTCGTTTATTAGTCGTTGTAGAAGCATCACAATGTCCCGCCATAGATATGCGTGCCAGAGACCGCTGTGGCGCTGCAGGAAGCAATGAGCTCGACTGTCAGGTCCGAGGATGTTGCTGGGATGGAGACACCTGGTTCAGCGATATCTCGTGTTACAGAAAGCGTACGTACTCTCCTGATAATCACAAGACTGCATAGTCGTGATCGGTTAACACATACATGCATGTGCGTGTGGGGTGAAGACCTGTTACATTTCTGAAATAAAAAAAACTGGAAATTTATTGCCGATGCAGAATCACGAGTCAAGCCACCAAACGACGAATTCGCTATTCGGGGAACGCTTGATTTGTTTCGATGTTTGCAAACCACGTGATAACTTCCATCCAATTAAATTCAATAGAATGATTCAGAAATATGCAATGTCACGAATATTAATATGTTGTTATCCGGAAAGTTTCCGTCACAGCGGAAATATTAATTTTTAAAACGGAACGTGGTCAGAAAATTTAGGGGAAAATGGTAGGAAGCATAAAAAACAGGAGGAATCATGAAAAACGGGAGTTTGGTTTTGTGTGTGATTGTGTGCGTGGGCGCTTGCCTGCATTTGTATGTGCACTTCCTAAGAATATGTGTGTGTGTGTGTGTGTGTGTGTGTGTGTGTGTGTGTGTGTGTGTGTGTGTGTGTGTGTGTGTGTGTGTGTGTGTGTGTGTGTGTGTGTGTGTGTGTGTGTGTGTGTGTGTGTGTGTGTGTGTGTGTGTGTGTGTGTGTGTGTGTGTGTGTGTGTGTGTGTGTGTGTGTGTGTATGTATGTATGTATGCATGTATATATGTAATGGGTCAGAGATAAAGCAGGGGTTGAGAAAGAAGATAGTCTGCTGTGTACCATTAAGAGAAGAACGATTACTAGGTACGGCCACATTTGGGCACTTGCAGAGACACCACCAGCGTTAACTGATGCTGTGGCAAGAGAGGTTGCTAGAGAGGTTCTTAGAGAGACACCACCAGCGTCAACTGCCTACATTATATGTAAAATGATATCCTATGTATGTATTTGCCTTGCTTTATCACTGAAAACCCGTCCTAGAAACTAAATTGCTCTTTCATAGAACAATGTGCTCTGTTTATTATTTAGTAGGACGTGGGGAGGAATGGGCTGAATTCCCCAAATTTGCATGTAGCAAATGCCCTGCGTAAATTCATGCCTAAACACATGGATGCATGCGTAAACACACAGCATGTTTCCTCTCCCGTTACAGAACGCAAAGACGGTCATTTTGGAGTGTACTGTGACGTCACGTGCCACTATAGCTCTGGCAGCTGCAATAAGACGACTGGACACTGTTATGTTCACCAATGATTTCAGACAATGAACTTAAATGTGTATGCTTAAATGCCTGGAGCATAGTAAATGAAAAGTGAGTTAGACATTATGGTAGCAGATATTGATCCTCGTGTAATAGGCATGACAGAATCATGGGCAAATAAAGTTATAGTAATATGCTGAGTTAGCATTGACAGGCTATGTAATGTTTAGGAAGGATAGACGAGAAAGAAGGGGAGGTGGAGTAATTCTATATATTAAACAATCTATCCAAGCATATGAAATAACACTGAAAAGTGAAGCAGATTGTGAGGAAGTAATTTGGTGTAATATAGTTACCAGGAACTCAACATTAACAATAGGGGTAGTTTATCGTAGTCCTAACATAGGACAAGAGGAAGATGTAAAATTACAAAAGGCGATAAGGGATGTGAGCAAGGGGAAAGTGTTATAATGGGTGATTTTAATCATGGCAATATGCAATGGAAACCATTAGAGACTACTGCAGGTGACAACCATCAGTTTCTACTACTAACACAGGATTGTTTCCTTACTCAACATGTCTTGGAACCAACCAGAGATGGGAATGTGTTAGATTTAATTTTGTCTTCTCAAAATTAAATAGTTGACAATGTTAAAGTACATGAACCTTTGGGTTCAAGTGACCATAACCAAATCCATTTTAATATAAAAGTAAAAACAGGGAAACATATAAAAAACAATGGAGGAGGAACTTCAACAAAGGCAAATATAAAGAGATGAGAACATATCTAGCAAATATAGAGTGGAATAACTTGCTGAAGAACAAGACAGCAACATAATGCTGGACTTATTTAAAATATGAGATTGAGGGCATTATTGAGAAATTTGTTCCATTAAGAAAACAAGGGAAAAGGTCCAGGAAGAAACACCTGTCAAAAGAGGTTATTAGAAAAATTGCTTACAAACAGATGCTGTGGAGGTACATGAACACACTGGAAATGTAGAAGACTACACAAACTACAAATAGGCACTTAACCTAGCTACAACTGAAATTAGAAAATCTAAAAGAACCTTTGAACAAAAATTGGCAGGTAATGTAAAAATGACAGCATGAGTCTCTATTCTTATGTAAGGAGTAAACAGAAAGTTCGATATAAGGTCGGACCACTGGAAAACAACAGTGGAAACATAATTTCAGACGGGTTTCAAATGGCAGAGGTCCTGAATGAGTATTTCAGCCCAGTTTTTACCGCTGAAGATATCAGCTCAATTCCAGTTCCATTTACTAAATTTTAGGGCAATAAATCAGAACATTTAGGGCAGTTATTTGTAACTCCTGAAATGATAGCAAAGAAAATTAAGAAGATGAAGGATGAAAAAATGAAAGATGTTTAACATGTCACTAGAAGAAGGAATAATTCCTTCTGAATGGAAAGAAGCAAACGTTACACCGCTATTTAAGAAAGGATTGAGGAACATACCAGAAAATTACAGACCAATGAGTTTAAGTTATAGCGCTATGCGTTGTCAAATGTACCAATGATATGACAGCTGGCGCCAGTCCAGCCTGGAGCACATCCACTTTTAACAAGATTTAGCAAGATTGCCATCCCAAACAACAAGTTCCAGATGGCAAGTGGACCAGAAAGCCATTGGCTTATCGAGAGTCCAACAATTTTATCATCTATTTTATCATACAGTTGTATGTAAATTACTCGAAACATTAATTAGAGACAATATGGTGGAATTCCTTGTAAACATAAATTACTAAATACATCTCAACATGGGTATATATATATATATATATATATATATATATATATATATATATATATATATATATGCATTAAAAACAACATAGGGCCTAATACTGATCCGTTTGGTACCTTATATATATATATATATATATATATATATATATATATATATATATATATATATATGTATATGTATAATATGTATATGTATATATATATATATATATATATATATATATATATATATATATATATATATATATATATATATATATATATATATATATATATATATATATATATATATATATATATAAAAACAACATAGGCCTAATACTGATCCGTGTGGTACCCCACTCAAAGCAGATATATATATATATATATATATATATATATATATATATATATATATGATTTGGAAGCTGACATATCATGTATTACAACAGTAGAGACAAGGAGACTAAGAGGAGACCAAATAGAAGTGTTTAAAATAGTGAACGGTTACCAGGATGTTGATAGGAATATGTTCTTCAAACTTAAAGAAAGCAGTAGAACCAGAGAACATGAAGCAGCATTAGTTAAGGAACAGTGTAGGTTGGACATGGAAAGTACTCTTTCTCACAGAGGGTGATAAATGAATGAAACAAACTGCCAAATAATTGTGTTAATGCTAGTAGTGTGAATATGTTTAAAAATAGAATTGACAGATATATGGTAAGAGCGGGCTACACATAGATGATAAAATTGTTGGACTCTCGATAAGCCATTGGCTTCCTTGTCCACTTGCCATCTGGAACTTGTTGTTTAGGATGGCAATCTTGTTAAATCTTGTTATATCTTGTTAAAAGTGGATGTACTCCAGGCTGGGATGGCGACAGCTGTCATATCATTGGTACGTTTGACAACGGATAATGCTATAACTTATTGCTCTTCGAAAAATAACCCACTATTAAATGATGTTGATGGTATGTAACAATTCTGGAAGGACGAAGACTGCGCAATATACAAAGAGGCATACAAAATAGCTCAAACCGACTACATAGAAGCGAAACGAATATATATATATATATATATATATATATATATATATATATATATATATATATATATATATATATATATATATATATATATATATATATATATATATATATATATATATATATGTATGTATATATATATATATATATATATATATATATATATATATATATATATAAGCAAAAACTGGACAGCAATGCAGCAAGCGTTTATGTGCTTATGTATGGATTAAACAAAAGCAGTGACATCCCGGAACGAGACACATGCTTGAAAAAACGATTCAAAGAATTCACTCGACATAAACAAATAGGCAAGCAAGCAACCAGAAATTTCGAGATATGGATGGAAAACAATAGCACGAACATAATGTCAGGCTGATTTATAATGATACCGAACATAAATTGATACTTCAGCTCTGTGTTTACCTTGGATAATATTAGTTCGCTACCAATGAGTACCATCTATAAATGGTGCCCAAGAAAATAATAAATAAAACATGTACCATAGTGAAATTGTTTAAAGTCATGTCAGTCTCTAAAGGCTTTGATAAACAAGACAAGTTGCCAAAATGGTCCGAAAATTGGCTGATGTTATTCAATAATTCGCTACACGAAAAGTAAAATAACGACACCAGACAAGTAGACACCGACTCTGCCATATATGGGACGGCCTGTTTACCATGCAAACTGGCGAGCAGAGGAAGAACTAGTCGTCCCAGAATTCAGTTCCTGGTGAAGGTTACCGAACGTGGAGCAAGTAAATTTCAATAGTTGTGATTAGACAAAAACGAAACTTCTTTGTTCTGTACCAACAATTTTCACGAATAACAATATAATAACGGAAACCACCAATCCATGATGGTTTTTGCTGTTGTTGAATGACCACTGCATTATTTCAGATGAGCGGCGACTAAATGCAATCACACTGAGCGTTGGCAACAGCTCAGACATAGAGGACCACTCCCAGTGTGCAAGTCACAACGGCGCCGTGGCTGCTGGCGCGACGGTCAACGAGTCGTGTACAGCGAAGGGTCGCTATCTGTCCTTCAGGCGGAGTGGAGGCGAAGACAATCACTTGACAACCCTGTGTGAAGTGGTTGTCATTGGCCATAGATATGTATGTAAGGAACCGTTAGTTATTATACTTAGGTGGTGTCATGCAATAAAGATACAAACATATACATATATACCCTGAAACGTTTTGTCAGCTTGTTGTGGCTGCTACGGAAATATCTGTACAGAGTAATCACCCTTAGAACATAACTGTACTCAATATTTGCCTATACATTTGCGTATAATATACATTTTTAAAGAATATAGTGAGAAAACGTGTATTATGCAAACATATAGGTCATCGTAATAAATCAGTGTGTTAGTAGAACCATCAACATAACTTCGAAATTAATATAGCTACTACCCATTATACAATAATATATTATTATGAATGATGAACTTTGACATTGTGCCAGTTCGACAACTTTGTTTGTTTGGTATCCATGCCACATTAGTCCTGTTTCTGATGATTAACAGCTTGCCAGCATTGTCCTTCAACTAGTACATGCAACGACGTCATCGGTTGTGACGCATGCGCACCAGGCAAGAGTAGTTAGTGGAGGTTTTTGGTACCCCCAAATTCGCCGCACAGTCATTGGACCAGACATCAAAGGAACATCAAAGGCAAAACACCCTAATATCGCCCACCGCTTGTGAGTGCGCGCAGCCAATCAGAGCGCCCCCTGGCGGTCGTAGTCGAGCGCAGTGCAGTCATGCGTAACCTAAGCGCCCCCCCTAGGTACTGGAGGAGGAACGAACATTGACCTAGTTACGTTTACCGAAGGGTCGTTAACCTAGTAAGGAGACGAACACAATCGTACGGTGCACACGTATTTTATTGAATACAACAAAGCGGCAGCAGTACAAACGAGGCGATCGTATGTGATTGGATACAACGAGTCGGGTATGATGAAGATGAAGATGAAGTCGAGGCAACTTGCGAATGGTGACCATCGCGCCAGAGGTCGCGAACTTACGGGTGTCTCCACCGCGCCAGAGGTTCGAGGGCGAGCTTATGGGTGGAGCGACCACCGCGCCAGAGGCTCAGTATGGTACGTGATAGTACGGTATACCCTTTTTCAGCAGGTTAATCCAATCAAACACACGACAATCGTTAGCGACCAGATCGGTGTGGAAAGCGTTGACGAAAGTTCTCATAGGAGCGCCGTTACAACGAAGCATGATATAAGTGACGCAATATTGTCCGCAAACGTTAGACACACCACTCTGAAGTCTCTTGCTATTATGAGTCCACTCGGAACAGTGTTTGTTCAAGAAGGTGCGGAACGCCGCGTGGCGAGGCGGCAGACCGTACGAACAGAAGTATTCGCCGCGCCCGTCGGAGGACAGGTACAGCGCTATCCAATGTTCGCCCGGTTCGTCGCCGTCGTCGGTGTTGCACACGAAGGCGATCGGCAAAGCGTCAATTGTTGCAGGCAGTCCATCTCGGGGTACGACGCCGCCAAAGACGGACGCGGTGTTCGGATCCATCGCCAGTAGACGGGCGATCTGCAGGGTGTCCATCTCAGTAGTCGTAGATGACGTTGCGGTTCTTGTCGATTTCCAGCACGGACTCGAATTCGGCGTAGGCGACGACGTTCACGGTGGTCTGAAGCGCTGCACGGAAATGGAATTCTATGCGCAGGTTGCCCTTTTGTACCAGATTAAAGCAGGGACCGTCGCACTGGTCGGGGGTCAGGTCGAAACAGAAGAAGGTGTAGCCGTCTCGGTACTCGTCGCGAGTCAGACCTTTCCCCTCGTCCTGCCATATCTTGCCTGTCGAGGTGAACATGCTCGCGTAGCTCCTGGCGAAGAGGTATTCTGCGAAGTTGGGCTGGAAGGGTTTGGCGGGTATCTGACGACCGTCCACGTACACGGAGACGAAGCTGATGGCGTTGTTCTTGGCGTGAAAGGGGTTTGTGGTGTACGTGCCGTTGTAGGCGTCGTTGTCGATGCAGCACAGTACGAGACGTTTCGGCAGGGCGCCGAGGAACAGGTTCTCGTGCGTGTGCGACAGAGCGCCCGTGGGAATGGAGTACACCTTGCATTCGACGGGTCGTAACGGATACTTGACCGTGGTCCGCTCGAGAGCCATGATGTGAGCCTTCTGCACGGCCGGAGTGATGGTGGCCTTCTTGACGAACAAGGACGCGTTGACGATGACTATCTTGTACTCGTTGTTTCCAGCAGCAATCAGCGCAAACTCGGGCTTGCTGCGCACCAAGCGTAACTTGACGTCGACACCGTTGATCAGGAATTTATCCTGCAGAAACATATCCACGTGGAGACGACCCATCATGTCGACCACGCGACTGCCGGCTATGTACTGTCGTCGAGTCACGAACCCGGGGTTAGGATCGGGTCCGGCGGCTAGCTCGGTGGCATGCATGCAACTAGCCTTGTCTTGTACCACAGCTGATTCGTCAGCTGCGTCGACTTGGCGTCGAATCCGTAACTCAGCAGCGACTCTATGAAGGATCGATACGGGTACGAGTTAAAGGACGAAGAGGTCACGAGCGTGCCGTTCAGGGAGAGGTCGACATTGCTGAACAGCGAATGCAAGAAGTTGTTCACCGGTCCCACGGGTTCGCCCGCGTCGATAGGGTTACCGTTGGCTCGCGTCACCTTCACCTGCACGTGTAGTATCGTGTTGGCGAGATCCATGTAATCGTCTCCCGATCCGGGGATGAAGAATTCTATCGGTCCTCCAGAGTCCAGAGAGGCCATGGGTTGATGTTCCACCACGTGACTTTCGGCGATGCAGTTCTGAGTGGAGGGTACGGTAAAGAGATCCAGCTCGGTCTTGACTCCCTCGCACGACTGTCTATGCACGAAAGCCATCTTTGTCGTCGAATATGTCGGCAGCGCGTTTCGTGGACGTCCTTTTCTTGCGGCGTCGCTTTACTGCAGTGAATGTCGCCTTTGCGGCCGCTCGTTTTATACGTTTACCAGGGGGGGCTCGAATACTGCTCATCACGGCGTCGGTGACGCGTCGTTTGGCAGCCGTTTTTATGTTCTGGCCTGATAAGACATCGCCGGCTATGCGAACGCCGGTCTTCAACGCTCCCTTGCCCAACGCCACGGCACCTCTCTTGATGAGCGGCATGGCGCTGCGCAACAGACTGCCGAACAGACTGCCCAGTCCGTGACCTCGCTGGTATTGCGCACCGGCGAAGTAGGGCAGCGCACCGCCAGCCTGGCCGTGTACAGCACGACGACCTGACACAGAAACACGATCTCCTCTTTGGGACACGCGGTACCGAACAGATGCCAGGGAGTGCTGTCTGGCTCGTTCGGTGCAGCGTCAGTACAATCCTCGTGGTCGTCCACCTCCTTCTCCTCCTCGTCTATGGTGGTGGTGCAGGTCGGTGGTGGTGGTGGTGTCGCGTCTTGTGTCATTTCTCGAATGCAGTGTCGTCATGTGCGCGGCTAGTCTTTATAGTTGACGAGTCCCCTGGCATCGATCCAGCTGTTGAAGTAGGAGGAAAAGCCGAACCATTTCACCAAAGCTTCCTTTCGTCTACCAACCGTACGGCGTTTCAGTACCGCTTCAACACGGTACACTTTATCAAAGGGTACCGTCACCTTCTGCAGCTCTAGTTCGTAGAAGGTACCCTCCAGCACTTCGCCGAGATCGTCCCGCAAGCGATACACGGGTGGATCGGAGGGGTGAACCTCGTGTATCGTGAACAACTCTTCGCTCCAGTTCGTCTCGTAGCCCTTTTCGAACGTGCGTTTGTACTTGCTGACACGCACGCGATCTGACACGTGCAACTTGGGCACGCCCTTACCATCGTGACCGTACAGACGTTGCCACACCTGTTCTTGGTTCTGTGCATTCACCTGTGACGGAGCCATACCTATCATGCGGTGGGGGGCATTGTTATACGATCGCATCAAGTCCGGAAGGATGTCGACGTACCGCCACGTCTGGTGTTTCGTGAAGTAGCGCCACATGCGCGTCTTCAACGTTCGGTTGAACCGTTCCACGACGGCTGCCTTCGTCTCCGCGTTGTGCGTGTAGAAGTAATGGATGTCGTAACGCCGCAATAGCGCCTGAACGGATTTGTTCCGGAATTCTGTGCCTTGATCCGTCTGCAAGGTCTGGGGGCAAACGTCGACGAACGTGGATTGCAGCGCTGCCACCAACGACGCCGCGGACTTGTTCTTCATGGGAACACACCAGGCCACTTTCGAGAAGACGTCGATCATCGTGAGGAGAAAGGCCATACCGTCGTTGACGTCTTTGACCTTCGACATGTCTACGAGATCGGCCTGCCACTGCTGAAGCATACCACCCACGATGACGCGTCGTCTCTTAAAATGACGTCTCGCTGGTTTGTGTAAGGTGTAGGCGTCCTGTTCCGACAACCATGCCGTGACGGCCTTCCGTGGCAGGCGCGTGACGCGTCGCAAGCCAGCGACGCCTCCATAACTGCCTACCCTCGTGGGATCGAAGTAGACCTCACTCAAGGAGCGTTCTCCCCTCTGTGCCATCAAAAGAGGTGGAGGACCGATGTGTTGACGGGGGCGGTGACGTTGACTCCGGAGTCCGACTGCTGACGAATGACGAGGAGCACGCCGACGTGAAGTAGGACACACACTATGGCACCCACAATGACAGCGGTGGAACAACAACGGTCTAGCGGAGTAACCATAGTCGGAATAACACCTGGCGTATAAGAATGTCGGCTGCAACGTCTCCCAGCACGGTAAATCCTTCGAACAATAGCGCAGCGACGATGGACCGGTACGCGTCCTGTGGATCGAGGAGCATGACTGCTACGGATACGCGTCGTACCACCTTATACGGTGTTCCATCCAGCCAATGACGACGAAGCCTTGCGTGATGCGGGGGGAGGGTGGGTGGGTGGACAAGGAATGTTCCATTCGACGAGCGTGGGGGGTTCGAATAACGTCTGTGGCATAAAACTTAGGACTATACCGTGAGCAATCATGTAAAGTCCACTGATAAATATCGCACCGATGATGGAACGGTACACGAGGTCCTGTGGATCGGGCGACATGACGAACACTGTGCTACGGACACGCATCGTACCATCCTATAGGTTGTCCCAACC
This sequence comes from Lamellibrachia satsuma, assembly GCA_033239005.1. Lineage (NCBI taxonomy): Eukaryota > Metazoa > Annelida > Polychaeta > Sabellida > Siboglinidae > Lamellibrachia > Lamellibrachia satsuma. The sequence goes on from BSQZ01000032.1 coordinate 370,001, forward strand.
AGCCAATGACGTCAAAGCCTTGCGTCTTTCGGGGGGTGGGGTGGGCATGGTATGTTCCATTCGACGGCTCTGACGGGCGAGGGGTGTCCAACTTAGCGATCTTCGTGCACTACCTGATGCAGCACGCGGAGGAGTACTGGACCGACGAGAGGGAGTGACCGTCGGCTCCGGACGTATGTAGGCTCTTCTGGCGACATTACCGACCAACGTCATGGGTAGGTTGATGGCACGGAGTTGTCGTGCGAATGGCTGCCAACCCGTCGGAGCGGTCTTGCTCTTACGCAACAGATCATTAACGAGATCCACCACGTTACTTCCAACAACCGGCACGCCCTCGTGTATCAGTTCACCGCGAGCGGTCCACGCGATGTCTCTCTTGAGATGCTCCATCAAACGGCTGGCTTTGGCCTGCATGGTCCTGGGAACGGTGGCCAAGACGGTGGTCTCCAGTCCGCTAATAGGAGCGCGGACTGCACCCTCCGACCCCGACTCCGACGCCACCTCCGACTCGTTCACCGTGACCACGCGTAGCGGTTCCTTGATGCGTTTATCGGTCAAGACGTTGTACCGCTGCAACACCTGATTATACAGTGTCACCTTGGTCCCGTCGTCTAGGTCCTTTCTATCGAGGATGGTCTTCATCTCGTCATCGAGGGCTTGCACCTTCTTACCTAAGGTGTCGGTCGCGGGTGGGGATGGGGGTGACCGAAGCGTGTCCAACAGGCGCGGGTCTACCAAGGCCATCTTGCGTGCGTGTTCCATGTATCTACCTTTTGGTCAGCACCTGTTGGAGCAAGGGTATCAAGACCGAACTTGCCAACGGTGCTAGGAAGGCCGATAGGAAACCGCCGCTCTGTCCCTCGCCAACCTGCGGTTGCAGCAAGATGCGTCTTCTTCTGGCAGCGAGCGTTCGTCTATTAGCCAACTCGCGTAACTTCGTCCTGTATTTATTCAATCGTCGCCTCTGTAAAGCGGTCAATGGAATGTTCTTTGTTAGTATGTTGTAGGCACACTCGGCTAGTGCACACAGCAGATCGGCGTCGGCGTTGGCGATGATGGCCTTTTTAATTTTGTTGTTCTTGACTCTGGCCAGAGCCTGTATGCACACGATGTGTCTCTTCACCAGGGCAGACATGATGCGAATGAAGAGACTATCCTCACACTCGGTTGTTTTATACCTTCGGCAAGTACACGTACTGAACACCGTCGTCTGGAAAGATGGCCGTGCGTAGACGCATGTCCTCGGGCGTGTCCTGTTTGAGATCGACCAATAGATAACCGTACGGTACCGCCGTGGCGTCTTTAAACGCCTCTTGCACGAACTTGCCGCGTCCCGGATACATCTGCCGAGCCAAGGTCGCCATCTGCGATGCGTCACGTGGATTCTTGAACACCACCATGTACTGCGAATTCAGACTGATGGTGCGACTCTCTTTGTTTTTAGGGAACAGGTTCTGTACGAGATACAGCACGGACGTGTTCCTGTGGTGACTTTTTTTTAGTGAACAAGGTCGTGACCCGTTCGTCCGTTTCTGCCATGAGATCGTCTATGACGATGAGGTTCCTCGTTGTCGGATCGAACATGGCCGCCGTCGGTAACCCTTCCTCGAATCGCACGTGACCCAAGTTCGTCGTTGCGTAAGCCTCTTGCCATTCTCCGTAACACCACGTTATTTGTTCGGGCGGTGGATCGATCATCGCAGCGGCGTGACGCAACATACGCGTCACGAAAGTACTCTTGCCGCACCCCGTCGGTCCGGCGACGATGCACGTGAAGGGGTGTTTCCATCGTGCATCCATGATTGCGTATGAAACGAGTGCAGCGTGCATCGCCTTTTCTACACGTCCACCGGACCCGTGGTCTTCCCGTCCTCGTGCACCACGCGTTTGGCGTAAAAGTAGGTGAGTGCATCCCGTGCCTGCACGTACGTCATCACGGTAGATTTATGCACCCGGAAACCATGGTTCGATCCACCTCCGCTCCGACGATTGGTGAGCACCGCCAGGAACGCGTCCTTGTCGATGGTGTTGTGCCGTTTGCTCAGTCCTTTGGTGCTGTACTTGTCGGTGGCTCCGAAACAATAGTACGTCTTGCTACACAACCCCACGAACCCGGCACCGGACCACTCGACCTTGAACAGACCCGGTGTCCTCTTGTCGAACGCTCTTCGCGCCTTACAGCACGCCTCGTCTCCGACCCACGGTCGATTGGCGAGACGACAGCGCACGTAGTCGTTCCGATGGTCGTCGCAACATTCCGATGGGAGCCATTCGGAACGATGTCGGAAATAATGTTCTCGTAGTTCCGGGGTCACGAGGTCGTCGACGGACTCGCCGGCCAAGGCCAAATAGGCGGAATCTGTATCCATCTCGCAGTACTCGAACAGAGGGCGCTCCACGTATCTGATGATGAAGTCGTAATAGAACTGCAACATGCGCATCTTGGCGTACTGCAGAAAGAAGAATCCCACGTGTACGGGTAGGGTGTACTTGAGGATTTTCTTGTTCAACTCTATCTCGTACGCGTCGTCGACGACGATCTCGAGTTGTCGGAACCGTTTATCGTTGACCAGGAGCGATGCCGCCTTCTCCGTGCAGTAGCTGACGTCACGATGTCGGTCAACGTTGGTGATGGTCTTTCCATAGCCTGAGTTCCCCAGCAACTTCATGGTATCCGCGATGATGGTCTTGTCTCGGTGAACGTCGCCCTCGCGTCGGGCCTTGGACACTGCATCGCCGAACCGCCGGAAACACGGAATAGGATCGTATTCGATGACCTGGTACACGTAGAGTACCTCGAGACCGTGGTCCAGATACCATCGCAGCAGTGGCGTTGCGAGCAGTATCTTATCACCGCAATAACTACCCACGAGCATGCGTCGCGGAGTCTTCATGATGTCGTGTTCTTCGGCGTATCGGCGCATGAACGGGCCGAGATCCTCGCGCATCAGACTGATGTTCTTGAACACGGGCTGCATCTCGGCAAAGTGCGCGCGCAATTCTTCCGGTACGCGTATGTCGCACTCGATCATGCCGAACACGGTTCCTGCACGCACTCCGTTCAGGATCTGTTGCGACGTCATGGTCCAGCGCACGTGTCGACGTCGGGGAAATGCAGCATCCAGACATTTACGTACGGCCGGGGTTCGTCTCATCTCTTTCCACTCGCATTCCCACAGCTCGACGACTGTGACAAAGTGACCTAGATAGGTGGTGGTCTTTCGGGTCTCGGCGAGCAGTTCCGCCATTGGTCTCCCGTTGACGGCGTTCACCTCGTCACGGTTGCACGAGCAACCGTGGAAGTAGCACCCTTGGAACTGATAAGCCGTCTTCGTCTCGCTACACCATCCGTCCACCCGATGTTTGCCTATTCTCTTCTCTCGTCCGTTGATCTTATGCCGTATGGGACGTCCCGTGCGTTCGGATTCCCACGTCAACCATTCTCCAGCCATCTGTCCGTACAGCTGCGCCGATTCGGGGCGGAAGTCCTTCTCTGCTCGTCGTCGCGTGTACCATCCCATAGGCATGTCTTGCATGAGCGACCACAGGTACAGTGCGTTCGCATCGTATCCGACGATCGCTCGGCAAGGACGAGCCGCCTCTCCGTACTCGTTCTGACGTAGCGTGGTGACCCCTTTCTCGTGATAGCGATGAAAAATGATCGACGGCCCGCCTACAATGTTCTCTTTGACGAGGTCGTGCAGGTCTTTATTCTTCTCGTTGAAGATGGTAAAGTAGGTCTTCTCTGGAAGGTCGTTGAACAGGTACAGCAGGGTCAGACCAGGTACGCTGATACCTTGCTTGAACATGTCTATTCCCCGTTGTCGATAGAACGCGAAATGTCTGTCGATGGCCTGTAGAAAGGGAACCACGTCCCTGTTGTTGTACCAGACGAGAAAGTCGCGCAACGTCGTCATGCCATTGACGCGCCAGGCCTCCTGACAACTGGCGTAATCCTCGTCTGAAATACCTTCGTTCTTCAGTCGACTGAAGAAGGCCTCTTTCGGTGGAAGAGCGGTGTCGTCGAGTCTCTCCAGACGGTCCATGTACTCGTACGGGAAATGACCTTTCGTCACCTCGCATCCGTACGCTTTCAGATACTTGTCGTAGCTGAACCCGGGGGCTATGTAGTTGATCATGTCGAGGAATTTCAGCTGATCCGTTGAAAGACACATGAAAGTGTTGTTGCGTTTGATGACGAACATTGACCCGACGCCGTCGTTCTCGTCTTTCTTGTTACCCTCCTGCTCCCTCTCGTCCTCGTCCTCGTCTTCGGCTTGTTCCACGGTCTTTGAAGTCGTCAGGAAGTATGGTATGAGGAACTGTTTGATGGCGTTGAGATCATACTTCCCCGAATTGAACCCGATGACAGGTAACTGACGCATCCATCCATACAGTTGTCCCATCAGCGTTTTGTACGGATTGGTTGCCGGTCGAGCGTCCTTGTCGGTGGCTGTTCGTGCAGCCTCCTCCCGTGCGTCCCATTTCGTCAGCTCTTCTGCGAGTTGTTCCAACACATGATCGTATGAGTCTTTGATCTTGTCGTACGCGGCCTCACTCATCGATTGCAGGATAGTCATCATGGTGCTCACCAACTTGTTGGTGTCTCCGTCCGTGACGATGCATGTCACCTGTTCGTGTCCGGGTACGTTGGATGCCACGCTGACGCTCAGCGGGACGTGACGCGCAACCCAGTGAACCTGGGCACTGTCAGACGGAAGGTGTTCGGTGTCGAACCAACACTCGAAGTCGAAGGTGGCTCGGTACGGATAGTACTGCAACGCTTCGGCCACTCGAATGTTCTCGTCGGCCAGTCGGTCGAACACTGATGGAGTCGAATGGTACACGCCACCAGGATAGACTCGGCGCACACCCCCCGTACACGTGCTCTCGTGGTTGCGTAGATGCCATGCGTCTTTCCACAACGAGTCACCACACTTCCGACATCTGTACGAGTGACAGTACATGCGTCTATCCTGGATGAGGGAAAAATGTGTCCCGTGAAGATTGAGGTAGAGCGTGTCAGGGTACTTACATACCGAGCGATGAACGAGTTCTGCAGTTGACTTTCCATCCTCTCCATCCGGTGGTACGAGACTGTACACGCACACATTCGTTTGGAACGTGGTCTCTACACGATAGAGGTCGTCCATCGTGACCCCGGCAAATGCTGCCATGGGTACGCCCTCTTGGGCGTAAGTCTCGTACAGCGTCTTCACAGCTGGTTCCAATCGACGACTGTCACATCCGCGATGCAGGGCCAGACATCGGAAGAGACACAGGTTGTCATTGTACCTTTTGCTATACTTGGGCTCCTTTTCCAATGCGATGATGGATTTGTTCCTCTTGATGTAGGCTGGAAGGTCGGTCATTCCTACACATCCTATCGGATGTTCGATGATGCGATTGACGAAAAATGTGACATTGGTCACGAGTTCACACACCCACGCCGAATCCGGTCTTTGATTGATGGCCCATTGCAAGACGTCGGTTTCTCGGATGCGTTCGAGGAACTTATCAAAGTCCTTGCTGTTGGTGATGAGACTGGGTTCGTCCAGGTAGCGTCCACAGCAGTTGCACGAGGGATGGTAATACTTGTATTGACCCGTGTTCTTGTTCCTCAGAATGAACCCGTAACTGAGGTTAATCTTGAAAGCGTTGGTCTGTTCCTGGAACATGTTCTTCAACGGCGTCTCTAGAACGGTCGTGTCTAGCGTCGTTAATCTGTGATCGTACCTGCACTGGAGAGGACCTCTCGATACCCGTGTCCGTATGGTGGACCAGTGCGCTCGTACGACATCTAACAGTTCCGTCGACAGGTTGTCGGCGAAGGGGAGTCGAGCAGGTGGGTCGATGGGGTCTGCATCGGTAACGAGTGGATGGTGGGGTGTGGTGGCTTCCCTGATTGATCTCTTCGGCGATGGTGGCTTCGTGACGTCGTCGTCGGTACACGGTTTTCTTGCGTGTCTGGTCAGGTCATTGCGTCTAGTGAACTTCGTTCCGCATTTCGCACATGTGTACACTGTGGTCTGTTTTCTATTACTGCTACTGCTACTGCTACTGCTACTGCTAAGACGACATACGGACCTCACATGTTGTTGCAGATCGTCCCATCTCTCAAACGTTGCATCGCATTTACACGAATATTTCGTTCGCTTTGCCTGATCGCTAGGTGGCACCTCTAATTGTTGCGCCGCTGCATACGTGTGTTCGTTCGCTGTCTGTGTCGCATGCCTCGCTACGTGGCGTTTTAGCGCTGCATACGTGTCGAGCACCAGTCCGCAGTGACGACATTGATGACGTTTCATGATGCTCTACGTTTCTACAACTGAGAGACAGCGGTCCTTAGTACAGCTATATAGTGCGTGTGGTAGTGGTGGTGGTGGTGGTGGTTGGTGCCTGGTGATTGGTGAAGGGTGTATGACCTAAAGTGGGATCCTGTGGTATTGGCTACTGTGTGTCCGCTATCGATGGCTACGGGTTCTCTTTCAACTATGTAGACCGTGGCAACACCACTTACAACACGTTTCAATCATTGTATGACTTTTTATTGAGTATATACTGACATAGACATAGACATATACATAATATACATATACATATACATATACACGGTTAGACTTATATAATTACTATGACGACTTTAAGGTTTGTGGGATTGTTACATCCTCGACAGTGACCCTAGCTTATGATCGATTATCGACACGCCAGCGGCTAGTAACATGATTATTAACTTGTGGGCTTTTACACCGTGACAGAGGTTACGTACAATGATGGTGATGATGTACTATATAAGTCGGTATGTATATATATATATATATATATATATATATATATATATATATATATATATATATATATATATATATATATAGAGCTATTACTCTATGTAATGCAACTACAATATGAGAGTGACTAAATACAATAAAAGAGAGAGAGAGAGAGCTACTAATTACCATACAGTTCAACACGTTACACTAAGCTACTGTTATTCCGTTGCAAACGGTGCTTCTTAATATTCCTTCGTTTCTACCATAAAATCAATAATTGTCTGTAGTAATCTATGTAATGCATGTGTCCTCTCGTCTCGTGCTAGTACGGGTGCCTCCTCCTCCTTCACCTCCTCCTTCACCTCCTGCTCCTCCTTCACCTCCTCCTACATAAAGAAATAGACCTATTGTTCATCGTGTGTCGATATAATATATTCTAGTAGTAGCACTACTAATTCACGGCTTGCTCGCCTACGCGCTTCAATCGGTAGCACAGGTACGTCATCATCCTACAGAACAAATTAAAAGATACTAATATTTCACTCCATATTACATAGGGTGGAGTGATTGTACGTTGGTCGGCGATGTACTCGCACCCCCCGTCTGGCGTCAGGACGATGGTTGAGTTCGGGAGGACGAAGAGTGTAGTTGGTGTTGTTGTTGATGTTGATGTTGTTGTTGTTGATGTTGTTGGTGTTGTCCTCTCGACCTCTGTACTTTGCGTGAGTGGTGGTGGTGAAGCAGGACTGAACGTGAAGTCCTTGTCGTCGTCGTCCTCGTGAGCGGGAGATGAAGCGATCGCTTCTCCATCATCATCATAATAATGCGGAGGGGTATTGAGGATGAACCCATCGTCCGCCTCCGAGTCCGAGTCCGAGTCCGACAACAACTCCACCGGTCCCCACGGTAGATCCACCTCCTGGTTTGCTGGTGGCGAGTTGCAGTAGTCCTGCGGTGTTACCGTGCACCGGTGCTTCACCACCACTCTCGTATCGTCGTCGTCGTCGACCGGGGCTTGGCGTTTGTAAGCCTTCTGCAGCTGCGGTAGACCAGTGCTCTGTTGAATAGAAAGAACTAGTTACATTCGGCATATTCATCCGCATCGCCCTGTATATCGTTGTATTGGGCGTACATACTCTTTCTAACCAAGTCTGTCACTTGGTGACGCCATTTTATGTTCCCACACGTTGCGATGACATCTATCGATAGCCACCGCAAGACGTGCATGACCATGCTGGCCGATGGTACGTAACGATCCTTATCATCCGTTAAATTCATTATGCGATGCACCTCGTCACAGGCATATCGCACGCTGGCGACCTCTAGCGCCTTATAGAAGGTATTTTCGTTCGTCATGGCTTCGGCTCGATCCCGTATCCTATCTAAACCACTCACCGTAGCCTCCATATCATCGCTACTGCTATCCTGTGACGCACTATTCTCCCCCTCGTCATCTGATATTATAATTAATGACGGCGGTGAACAGCTGTCCACCGAGGAGGAGAATTGTATCTCCGAACTATTAGCATGTAACCATTCCATTACCTTAGAGCATCCCTCACGATCGATGACGTCACTGCTTCCGGTAGCAACTGCAGTAGCTGCAGCAGCGACGGTAGCGGTAGCCTGTCAACAGATTGATTCACACTGTGACTACTTCCAAGTCTGACACCGTGTAATTTACATACTCTCCCGCCTCGCGTTTCCTAATGGTCACCATGACTTGGGCCCCCCGCAACATGTCCAGTGCTGCATACCGCTCGGCGTCTGACTTCATGTTCATGTAATCGTTAGCCGTGAATCCCAACACCTGGACAGCCTTGGCATTAAATAACGTTGCCCACACTTCACTACCGATGGCGTCTTGTAGGAGGATACGCATAGCGAACTGATACACTACACCACGCTGCCATCGATGGATCGGACACACAAACCCATTGTTTTCAGGACTCACACGTTTGTTACACTGCTGACATGATGGGTATACGATATATTTCTCTTGTACAGCACATTGTACTATGGTTAACGGCCGTCTAAATATATAAGTCCCGTTACCTACCTGCCTCTCAAGTTGGCTGACTGTCATCATCATATCGGCTTCTTGGACGGCCATTTCTTTCTCTGCTGATGCTGGTAGTAGTCTCGACGTGTGCTGTGGATCGGAGTGTGGTTGTGTGCCTCGTTCACTCTGCGTTAGGTTTATATACACCTCCCACTGCCTATGGCGCGCTTTCTTATCACCGACTCTTGGTCGCGCGCGTGATGCTGCTATTGTACGCTGCTGGATGTCTGGTATCTCGTTGTACTCTGTTCACCGGTCTTGTCATGCTATCTTGCTGTACTCTGTTCACCGGTCTTGTGATCGTCTCGCGTTACGTCTGGCCATCGTGTCGCTGTGGGGGGAGTCTGATGCAATCGAATGAACTCGCGTACTCGCATGAGTATATGTCCTAGCATGTTCTGACCGGCTTGACCACTGTATGTCAGTGCACCCCAGTATCCTTCCCGACTCTTGACCCATTCCTTCAACTGGGAATACCCAGTGTCTACCAGTCGTTTACGTATGGTTGGATCGCGATATTTAACAGCAACTAACGCATACATTAGTGAATATCGTTGTTTGTACCATGCTGCTCGTAACTGTTCTTTTTCTCGTATGCTCTTGCTGAGGTGTTTCGCCTGTAGACCCGTGCGCGTGGACAGCATTTTTTCTGCGGTTTGCATGTCACCATGATGCATGCATTTCCGCCATTGGTAAGCGCTTTCAACACTGGTAAATTCTCTGTTCCACACATGTATCCTGCACACGTAGAAATTGGACAGAAATTGTTTGCCGCCTCTGAAGCGTATAGCACGGTTCATGGTGACTTTATAACGTTAAAATGTACAGTTACTGTCTTAAATACATGCCGTTCTAGCGCTCTCGAGTACTCGTAACCCCCACTTTTTTCTTGGGTGATGGATGCCTGGTGTCGGTAAGCTGACAGTTGCCGGTCGCTTATCTGTTTTCTGATTAGTGTGGTATTGTTCCTCCTAGCGCTATCGAGTACTCGTAACCCCGTTTTTTCCTTGCGTGATGGATGCCCGGTGTCGGTACGCTGACAGTTGCCGGCCGCTTATCTGTTTTCTGATTAGTGTGGTATTGTTCCTCGGGTTACGCCAGCTGTCTGGTTTATTTCTAGCATGGTATATATAGCTGCTGCGATCGTCGTGTCGTCATCACAACCGCCATTGCCTTCGTCGTCGTAGTCGTTTACTACATTATGTCTCATCTTCTTAGTGTTGTCATACCGATAGAACGTTTTGACGAGTTCTTGGTCTTTATGGATCTCGTGGGGGATTCACTGCTGCCTGTACTGCTTCGTGTGTGAGTATTTATATTTAATATTTATATATATATATATATATATATATATATATATATATATATATATATATATATATATATATATATATATTTATACTTTCATAGCTCTACATAGCTCTACATAGTTCATAACTGTTCACTTTACATACTGTTCTATCGTTCCTGTGTATACATGTCTCGCTGAGTGTTCGTCGAGTCCACGTTCCAAGTTCCATATGCAGCGGTTTGCCTAGCGATAACGCCTGCCAGTCGATTGGTTTCGTATTACATATCTCTCGTTGCTTGGTTACGTCTATATATATATATATATATATATATATATATATATATATATATATATATATATATATATATATATATATATATATATATGTCTATGCATATTCTCACTCTGGTTGTGTCCTTTACTTACAGCATACCTCGATTTCACTGGTCTCACGTGATGGTCGAACTCCTCGAGGTTGCCGTGAACCGTCGGGACCTACCGTCCTATTACGCGAACAAGTCTACGACGCCGGTCTCATGAACGCTTTCATGGATCACGTCAGTCGTTGGCGTCACGTGCTATCTGACATACGTCACTACATCGGCGGATATCGCGCTCCCCCGGTCACCGAACCTGAATCCTGGAACGAAGAATGCGACTCCGCTGCAGCTCTCATCGACCATAGGAGACTGTGGGGGAGTGTCATGCAACAGTTGTTGCTGTTGCATGTACCATCGCCCCTACCACACACTTTCGTCCACCTTCACAGAGGTCCCATCGATCACGCGGCACTGCGCCGTCTCCGCAAATCGGTTCCGCTACGAATCGCCTTGGCTCGCAAAATAGCAGCCCGTTGCGTTCGTCGTTCCTTGTTAACGGCGTTCAATCGCTCGTGTGAATACGTCTAACAATGCACATTTTAATGTTTACCTTCTTTTTTATTTTATACTGTTTTAATTTCTATTTCATTGTACTTGTGCTTCTTTTTCGTGTATTAAATTTTACATCGCCTTATATTCCCGTCTTGTATTGCGTTCTTGTTCCAACAGCGTGTTAGCGTATTATACACATATTCATTGTTCCCCTGCTACATTTTCTTTACTTAACGGTCCGGTTTCCATTCATATATATATATATATATATATATATATATATATATATATATATATATATATATATATATATATTACATTTTGCTTGAGTTTATATAAATTCCCGTCTTGTATTGCGTTCTCGTTTCCCTTGCACTGGTGTGTGCATATTATACACATAGTCCATTTTTCACCCTGCTACATTTTCTTTAATGAACGGTCAGATATCCATAGTCCAGCGGTTATATTATAGCCATGCATGTCGGCTAATTAATACATATTACATCATCGCAACGAACGCCTCGTTTGTACTGCTGCCGCTTTGTTGTATTCAATAAAATACGTGTGCACCGTACGATTGTGTTCGTCTCCTTACTAGGTTAACGACCCTTCGGTAAACGTAACTAGGTCAATGTTCGTTCCTCCTCCAGTACCTAGGGGGGCGCTTAGGTTACGCATGACTGCACTGCGCTCGACTACGACCGTCAGGGGGCGCTCTGAGGCGCTCTGATTGGCTGCGCGCACTCAGAAGCGGTGGGCGATATTAGGGTGTTTTGCCTTTGATGTTCCTTTGATGTCTGGTCCAGTGACTGTGCGGCGAATTTGGGGGTACCAAAAACCTCCACTAACTACTGGCAAGCAACAGCCGGACTGCGTGCGCGGTGAGTAGCCGACAACAGCAGATATAACGTTTGAACGGCGTGTTGGTGGCACTATTAGTTGCTACCCTTGGAAATGCGTTAGGCGTGCATAATATACAAAACAACGCATGTATTCCAGTAGTATTCAGCTACACGTTTTCAAGAGCATTTGTTGTTTAACATATTTGCCGGCAAAGTGTAATGACATTTTCTTTGCATTTTGTTTGCATCATATTTGTTCTATTCGAAACACGTCACGTCATTCACACGTTTGTCAATTAGCATGTTTGGCAAATCGTTTATACAACATTAACATCCGTTCTATGGTGTATGAATTCTTCGGATGCGGTGAATAAAACACATCGTTGTTATAATTGGTGTACTTACTGTAATTGTCTGCAATATTCAGTTATTTGCAGGCATATGTTTTGTCTTGATACCGCGTCCTCGATTTCGTTTTCTGCAGACTGCGACGACGGAAACTACGGAATTAACTGCAACGAAAGCTGCGGACATTGCAAGGAACAGTCCAAATGTTCCATCACGAACGGAAATTGTCCCAGCGGATGTGAACCTTGGTATATCCTAGACACCTGTAAGACTTACATAGGTATGTATACTTGCATTAACTTAATTGAGTTGTATCGAAACATTCTACCTAGTAGTTTTGCCAATATTCCTGACACGTGTCTGTGTTTTTAAGTAGAGGGCAATGAAAGGGAATCCACCGAATGAAAGTTTTACATTATATTGTCACGCGCTGCTCGCATGATTGTGAGCAACATTGGTCATACAACAACGACAGAGTACTGAATTCTAAATAATTGTGTAAATATACAACTTTGTTCCAGGTGTGCCAGGTTTCCATTCGTCCATCAAGCCACACATTGACGATGTCACCAGCACGTCTGCCACAGTGACTTGGCCTAAAGCCAGCAACATATCAACCGGTCTGGAAGGCCACTACCTTTACATCGTGTGGCTGCAAGCACACGGAGAGTTAGAACAGAACACCGCACGAGTAGGACAGGGTGCTGGAGAACAACTGATAGAGGCTCAAATCACCGGGCTAAAGGTCAAGACGAACTATTCGCTCAGAGTGCAACCTTATCGTCAGCTCAGTGACATTGTAGAAAGCGAGGGAGGCATGTCTACAGAAATCGTTACGTTCAAAACCAGATGCCCAGGTATAGTGTGTTTTTGTCGTTAAATACAAGTTAACTACATATAATTACTCACTAATTTAGGGTAAGGTAACACACAAATTGGGACCGTTTTGCCAAAATTTTTATTTGTCCCTCTCTGCCTTAGCTGACTTAAATTTTATTGTTAAATCACAAAATGCCTCAGCTGCCCCTTACATAGTTTGCATTTATTTGTTTGATCAAATCCGTGATTTCATATCTAAATTGACCTATGTGTGTTGGTTGTCCACGTGTTCGTGTTAATCAGTTTTTACTGATGTGGCCCATTTGTGCACATATTTAGAACTACGATCAAAGCAATATGTAAATTGCCTCTATATTGGAAATAATTATGTCCCTTTTTGACAATGAATCGGGACCCAATGAGTCGCCGGTGTGCACAGTGAGGTGGAAGGTCGGAATGCCCTCTACGACTTTAAACATACTCGATCCTAAAACCGAGATTACTTATGATAATATTGGAGCACTTTTTGCAGAAGTATTAGCCGATTAACTATTGCAAATGTTCGTTATTACACCAACGAGAATATCGCATCTACTAGCGCCAGTAAATTCGTCGACCTCAGGACTTGTGAGCTATGAACATGCACACTTGCGCGCACCCACGCACGCACACACCCGACACGCGTGCATGCAGGCGCGAGCGTTTACTCTTTTACCATTGCCACGCTTGTGTGTGTGTGTGTGTGTGTGTGTGTGTGTGTGTGTGTATGTGTGTGTGTGTGTGTGTGATGGGCAAACGAACGAGCGCACACACACACATACACACACACACACACACACGCACACACACACATACACCACACACACACACACACACACACACACACACACACACACACACACACACACACACACACACACACACACACACACACACACACACACACACACACACACACAAACACACACACACACACACACAACACACACACACACACACACACACACACACACACACACACACACACACACACACACACACACACACACACACACACACACACACACACACACACACACACACACACACACACACACACACACACACACACACACACACACACAGGAGGGAAAGAAATAAAGATAAGGAGAGAGGTAACAAGGAGAGGGAAGGGGACATGTAACAGTACGACAAGAGGGAAAGAGATCTGTCACAGATATACTGGCGGTCTAGACTGAGGGGCAGAATGTGTAGAAGGTAGAATAGCGGAATTTGTAAAGGGAAGCGAGCACGATTAGGGGATTCCTCATTTACAAAAACTAACATAATAATTTGGGTGAGTCCAATCTTGTGCACAAACAACGCAAAGAGGGAGGGTCCACCCGCCATAACAAGTAGAGGCAATAAGTGAGAAAACAAAAGCACGGGTTGGAGATATGCTTTGGTTCCGGATTTTATCAGTAAGGGAAGGCAGCAGGGGTCAGGAATATTTGAATATATATGTATGTTTATTGCCATGCCACCCTCACAGGTCAACGTGCGGCAGCTTTGGGGACTGGTGCATGGATCGGGATTGCGGTTGGAATATTTCTACTTGGCATTGTGCCAATGGCAATCATCCTTATTCTGAGGTCAGTGGCTCATCCTTAACGCATTCGGGAACCAGTCGTGATACGCTTATTGTTTAATATAATATACGCTTATTGTTCAATACTATATATATATATATATATATATATATATATATATATATATATATATATATATATATATATATATATATATATATATATATATATATATATATATATATATATATATATATATATATATATATATATATATATATATATATATATATATATATATATATATATATATATATATATATATATATATACATATATGATGATATGCCATATAATGCATAGTTTTGTTACCATCTAGCAATGTGCAATAGCATGGTCATTGCACCAACAATATTGCTATAGGTATGTGCGTGGGTGCACGGTGTCATAGTGGTTAGAACATCGGACTCTCAGTTGAGAGAACCCGGGTTCGAATCCTCTTGCTGCTGTTTCAACTGACAGCGAACGGCAGGGCATGGAAATGTCGACACAGAACGCCGACGGTAAGTTGGCAAGACACCACCAAGCGGTAGTTGGATGAAAAATATTCTCTACTGCACATGTAGTTTGTATGTCGAGCGAATAACATCTTCAAAGCATAAGCTAAAGAAGAAACTTCAAATTAATGTGCATTCCAGGTTAACACATGAAGCAGCGATGACGATTCTTGTCGGATGTGTATGATACATTGGCCTAGTAAGGGAACAGTCGAAGAAAAGAAGAATGTCTGCTGCTATGTGTTTAAGAAAACCACCAAAGGAAACGTGTACCTTACATTCGACAGGTACTATTACTTTAGCGTCAAAAGTGGAACCAATCCAGTACAATTCAGCCAGCAGACGACACAAACGCAGTCCTCAGACTCCATAAGTGACTGACAAAGTTCAGTTGATAGACTTAATTTATCAGCAACTTATTGAAAAGGACAAACTGAAATACACCCAACCACACACACGCTTGTCATAACTGGTCTGGTTCCTGTCCCCGTAGAACTATTTCATGGACTCGTGGTGTTATGACAAACATATATGATCTTCAGATGACACGCGAAGAGACGAACGTGATCAGAGTTCAACAAATGATACAATCAGGACATGGTGGAGCAAACAGCATCAACATCATACGTGATGGCACTGATGTATTCGTCCTCCTCCATTAGTATGCTGAACTCGGTCTTACCTGCAGTATTACAATGGAGGATGCCAAACATTGATTGACATTACAGCAACAGTTTAAAAACAGACTGGTATGGTCGCTTCTAGCAGCACATACACTTTCTTTTTATGCCACAGCGGAACTGCTATACAGGCACTTGTCGCAGTCTGAATAAACTCGGTGATATACAGGCAAGTATGCATCGGGTAATTGCAGAGGCTGCTGAGCTCACTGTGACGATAGCAAGAAGACCGAACACATGTTGGAGGTTCGTGAGGAGTTCTGCTCCCCAAAGATGGGCAAAGCAAAGGTGACAGCAGAACCAGGACTGAAGACTCTTCCACTGACTACTGAGGCGTTTGAAGAAAATGTTCGATGGGCCAACATCCAGACAGCCATCAGGAAGTCAGCCCTTGATTCCTCATCTCTATCACTGGATGCCGCGAAGTTTGGATGGACACTTGATGAAGCAACCAAATCATTAACGCCTGTCACACAAGTGATGGTGTTGTGCAGCTCGATTACCATGCATATTTTATATGGCTGACTGTCAAAATGAGAACACATCAGTTGTTGCCACAGGTGTAACAGCTTTGACAGGATGCCGTCAGTTTTTACAAGTTACAGTAAAGTACATTATGTATATGTCGGGTCAAGCTTCAAAATTGCTAATTACTATTGCTTACCCAAAAGAATATAGATACAGACACTTCGTTTGAAATGTCATCATTTTTATTTCAAATGTTTTTGAGAAAACAATTTTTTTTCTTAATGGCGTTGATTTGCGTTTAAAACTAGAGAGACTAACTATTAACTTGGAAATCATTTTTTAATGCACCATCATTTGAAATACTGTCGTAAATAGTTCCAAGGTTATTCATAAAAAACGATATTCGGCAATGATGGTTATTATTTGCATATTCAGTGGAAATTGGCAACAGGACTACTATGTGAATGTCCTCATCAATATTATATACCCTCAAGACATAGGCATATACACCTCATTTATGTTGTTATTAAGCATACTTACGTTTATACTGAAGAAATTCAACATTTTTTTGTTAATGGCGAGACCTAATTTGCATACTTCGGGATGTTGAAGTGTAGCATCATTTCGGAAACACCCTGAGCTGTACAGCAGACCCTCAACACATTTTATTAACAGCAAATTTTTGGTGCTATTGTCAATAATTAGATATTGACGAACATTTTATATTTGGTAATAGCGATCCTAATTTGCATATTTCGAAAAATGCTCAAGGGTGCAGACACCATTATCAGCACACCTTAAATATATAGGAACTGCAAAACAAATTCGTGGACCCTACTGCAAACTTTTCTGGCCTACTGCCGGACTAATACAATAGATCGCATTCGTGGAAAGAGCAACAGTGAAAGAAAAAACGTGGGTAAGGGTAAATCCACACTTGCATGCACGAGTGTAAAAACAAATGAACAGTTCATATCATGCAGGACGGTTACACGAATTAACCCATGTTTAAATATCATAATTGTTTAAACCTGTTTTTGCAGAAGCCTTGGAGGATGCGCAAGGCTACGTCATCCAACACCCGATAGTGTCCGAAGAAGAGGAAGGTAAAGCGAGTTTACTACAAAATATTATACTAACTTACACAAATTGCATACACAAATACAAATATGGACATGTTAACGTTGATACAGCCCAGATTTGATACAGGAGATTTCCAATATTGGAAAAAGAAAATGCATATGCACAGGACTTAGACGGATAACATAAAATGGGGATCTTATATTAGGTACCCATCTATCAAAGAAGGGGACATGAACGTATAAGATAAACAGGGGAATACAATGCTAAGTGCAACTATCAAAGAAGGGAACTTAGGATTAGACGTTTGTGGTTAATTGACAATTTCCGAGCAATGTTGGATTTCGGCTTCTAAGGGTTGATAAATTATGTGGTTAATCAGGAAAAATATAACAGATAAGGAGAAAGAGTTTAGAGTCCCTGCTAATACCAATAATTGTGCTAATTTTAGTCTATTCATTGTCCACAAACATAGCAAATTAACTCCTGATTGCGTGTTAATCAGCAGAGCTATTACATTTTTAATTAACATATATTTGTCAAGATGCAAAATAGTTATATTTTCGATAAGCCATTGGCGTACATGTCCTCTTGCCATCTGTGGCGAGTTCCTCTGGATAGCAATCTTGTTAAACGCAATAATTTTGAAGATTGTGGTATTTTAGCCAGGTGTTTTTTCAGGAGTCGTCGAGGATGCGAGTGGCTACTACAATGCGACCGAGTCAAGCCAACAAGAAGGCGACAACCCGTATGACGTCAAACAGACGTAGGCGCGCACGGCTAATACCAGAGCTAGTGTATACCGAGCTGCGTCACTCTACGAATTAACATGGAGAAGCCATTTTGTAAATTGACGTCCAGCGCCACCAAGTAGAGGGCAGCTACAACTTTCACCAGCGCCTGGTAGTTCTAATCCGCATGCGCCAACTCTCTAGTTACATTTCCGGGTGAAAGGGCAATCTGCATAAACCTCTGTCGATTGGGTTTCATCCAATCTGCTACACATACACACAACATTTCTCGAATATTTTTTATTACTAACCTATTGTATATCGAGTTAGGTCACATTACGAATTAGCACGGAAGCACCATTATGTAAATTGACGTTCAGCGCCACCACGTAGGCGGCAGCTACAACTTGTTTGTAAACAATCTTACAAATATCACAAGAGTACAGTGACGTAAAGGTTTTTGTAACTGTCGGTCTGGTAAACTGGTAATATATCATCAAAAATACTTATTATCAGGATTATATACAGTTATTTTGAATGTTTACTATAGTTGCAGTCATTTGTGTCAGAGACAGAGTAGTCGGTTCAACTCCGAGGCTGAGCAAAGACAACACAGTCACAGACGTCACAGTGCACTCGATGGCTGCGAAAATATTCTGTGCATTGTAAATTAACAACATTTATTTGTGCCGTTATTGGCTCTATTTGTATATTACAATGTAGATGGCTTACGTAAGTATGATTAATTTTTTAGATAAATGAAAATCGTAGGAAATTTCGTTGTGGAACGTATGGATGTTAAACTTGTGTCGTTGATACATAAGTTATAACTAGGTAAATATTCTCCATACCAAGGCAATGGCACCGGTAATTTTCCATGCACAAACGTTTAAACATGCAATAGTTCTGGAAACGGCGCTTTTTAAAGAAGAATTACAAAATATTACATGTGATATGACATGGACATTGTCATTGTGTCTCATTACGGTAACCATGGCTTAAACAAAACATATCCATCAAGTGCACTGACAGTGACATTCTGGTGATGAAGGGGACATATCGCTCAGTCGTCCCGCTCTGTCTCTTACAACATAATTTGCTATTATTCAGTATCATATTATATTGAATGAGAAGCATTATTTTTTGGTATTTACCAATGACTGCAGCTTGTATATTTTAATGTGCTATTAGTTATTTCAAATGATCCCTTATTCAGGCTTTATGTGTTGTTGTAATTATGTAGTTTTACTTAGTCTTACATTAGGAATTAGGGCTGTGTTTTTACAATTTGTGTGTTACAGATGGGCAGAACAAAAAATCAACGGCCTGGAATTTTATTCATATCATGCCTATGGGGTCTTTCTACTGTTTTAAAATGTAAGGTTGAATAGAGGTACGTTTCTTGTAATGTGGCATATTTGTGCAGTTTGTATTATTCACATAATGTAATGCAAGTGTAAAGTGTAAGATGTAATGTTATTTTTCATGTGTCTGTAGTTACAAGTTTCATGCTACATACTTGGTGTGATTGAAACTGATTAACTAATTTGCTAGTATTTACTTACATTTTTAGTGGTAGGTAGGGCAAAGGCGAGATTTTATTTTAATACTTTTATGCATGTAGCTGATTTTACTATTTGTGTTTTACAGATGGACATATCATAAAATCCACAGCCTCGAATTTGAAGATATATTCTTATTCGTATCATTATGCATATGGGGTCTTTATGATGTTCACATTCTTATTTACTGGATGATGTCATAATTTGCCTTAATATTACTGTAGTTGCTCTGGTAAATTATATTGAAAATGTGTTACGACTATTTTAATATATATGTTTACCCTTTGCAGAACACTGCACAGCCTAGTATCATGGGTTGAGTATTGACACAGTGTCATTCGCTTGTCACGGAGCGAATGGCATCAGTGATGGCATCCAAACATGATACATGCGGTTGTTCATATTGCGCAGTAGTCAACTGCCACAATCGAGGGTCAGGGTTCCATTTCTTTAGGTTTCCAAAGGAACCTGAGAGGTAAGTTTCAACGTAATTCATTTGTTGATTCCTGTTTTATTAAACATGTTTTGAGCATGTGGATGTGTATAAGGGTTGGGTTAAATTGCGATTGTTAGTTGCAATTACAGATTAGTAATACATTTACTGTAAAATGCAAATATAATTATATAGTGCATAGGCTGGGCACAACTAATTGTTTTTATAAAATTGAAGATTATATGTACCATTGCTGCTCATTTTTAAATACCTGGTCTGGTGAATTCATACTTGGCTGTAGGTGAAACAGGTAGAACATACATTTTCACGATACATTGGTTATTTGCTTGCCATCATTAATTTGTAATTACCACAATTTAATTGTATTACATTACATAAAATAATATATGTTATCATTTAAATGATGTCATCGTTAGTTAATGTTTACATTTACTTGTATATGTTTTTGACTGATGTTTCTTGATGTGCTTTATGAAGGGTCTTTATGGGGTCATGCATTTTTGGTAAATACGATGTGTGCACAGTCAATGATGTGGGGCACTATGTTTATGATAGAAGTAAACGATGGTTGCTTAACATTCAAATATGTGACCTTGAAAAAACTACTGTGGAGTATCGGAGGCAAAACATCCGTGTCTGTCAAGACCACTTCTCCATACAATCTTTCATGACTCCTGAGAAGACAAATTTGACGTGGAATGCAGAACCGACGCTTTTCCATGGTGCAATTGAAAATGTGATGAAACTAATTCCACATCAGCGATCTTTGCCAACATGTAGCACCTCAGCCTGTCCACTTGTACGTATGCCTGTACATGAACATAATGATCACAGTTACTATAGGGCGAGGAGTAAAGATGAGGCAAAAAAAAAAGAAAACTGCTGAATCTGTCCTGGTGGATTGTGTGGTTTCTGTAAGTATACAAATCTTCACTTCATTAGTTCCCAACACATACAATCAAACAGCAGGTGGTGTATACATGTATAAGTATTTGATTTTATAAATTGGTGTTATAATTATCTCAATGACTTGCAGGAACTAGTTCGCCTTCAAGGGCATAAAGGTACTACTAGTAGGCCATTGCAACCCCCTGCAACATTACTCATCTCACCAGAAAGTGTGTCCGATGCGGCCAGATCTTTGGGAATGAGCAAAAGAGCGTGTGATTTCTTTTTGTCGCAATTAAAGAATTGCAGCCGGTCCAGTAAAGGTATTTTTTTCTTAATTATTTTACAATGGTCTAAAGTAGTTTATAAATACATTCACCAAATGTGTCTATTTAATTAAATACTGATGTTGTGCATTGTAAAATTCAAAACTACATCTTAAACAATGTGTAAAAAATATGTATATTTTTCTGAATGAATCCATGTCAAACTCTAGTAAGATGTTTAAAGTAATTATACAAACATGGAAAGGAATTACATTTAGCTGCAAGTATTTGTTGTATGTTAATGTAGGGCATCGGTGGAATAACCATGACAAGGCTATTGCACTGGCTTTGTACTTCAGGAGTCACCAGGCATACAGTGTGTTGAATAAATTGTTTTCCATGCCGGCGGCAAGCACGTTGCTAAGATTTGTCAGAGGTATTCGAGTTACAAGTGGAATGTCAGACAGCATTTTCAATCTTCTCGAAATTAAAAGCAAAGTAATGGATGACCAGTCAAAGTGCTGTGTGATTGTTTTTGATGAAATGAGTCTTCGGCAACATCTATGTTATGATCGTTCGCGAGACACAGTTGATGGTCTGGTGGAGATGCCGAAAAAGCAGGCGCAACCCTGCAATGAAGCAATGGTTTTCATGGTGTGGGGTCTGACTGTAAATTGGAAGCAAACTATTGCTTTCTAGCTTAGCAGAAATACTGCATCGCCTGCCGACCTTGATCGATTGCTAAGGATTATAGTTGAAAAACTTCTTGAAATCAAATTGCGACCAGTAGCAATGGTCTGTGACCAAGGTTCGAGCATTCGGTCATTGTACCGTTACTTGGGTATCACAGTGGATAAACCATATTTTGAGGTAAATATGCATGCCATTCGACTGAGTGTCATATAAGATAATTAAATAAATAGCATTTTTGTTGTGTGAGCAAATACATAGTAAATTGTAATAACATTGCACATGTAAACATTTATAACATTAAACATATGTTAATACATTTTATGAGTAACTGTACAAACAAATACATTTTAGTGTCATGGAACAATCATATATGGTTTATATGATCCACCCCACATATTGAAAAGTGTCAGAAACACGATGAAGAAACATGACATAATCTTCAATGACACGAAGTAATATGCATAATTAACAACAGAGCTATCGTATACACTATCTATGTTAACATGTTAACCTTGTTGTTGCCATTACATATTGGATAAGGTTGTGGCTATATGATGTCCATTTTGCATTTTTAATGATTATCAACAAAACTGCTTACTATACACTTTGAATATGCCATTGAATTTGGTACGCACTTATAGCAATGTATTCCATATCGAATCTTATTGCACTTCTTATTGTTATACGAAAAACACATCTTATACTATGTTCCTTTGCATGTTATCTGCTATATATATATATATATATATATATATATATATATATATATATATATATATATATATATATATATATATATATATATATATATATTACAATGTGACACAATTTCTTAACATTGTTATCCTAAATAAGCATCCATTCATTCATTATTTAAATCCTTCATTTATTCAACATGTCATCAAGTTGAACAATTGATATATTTGCATGGCTCACTACTTTATGAATCATGAACAAAGAAAACTTATATATTTTGTATGTGCAGGTAGCCTCGTGGGAAGATGTAAAGCAGTTTTACCTGGCAGACTGCAAATTGTCGGTAAAAGTGGCTCCAAAACTAACTTATAAACATATTTATCTGCCTCCCTTTTCACCGATGAGGGTAAGGACATTGCCAGTTTATTTACCTAAATATGTATGTATGTATGTATGTGTGTGTGGGTATTGGTGTGATGACCTATGTCTAAATTAATTAATATTCCTTTAATGCCGTTGTGATATGTTCTAAACATGTTGTAAATTTATAAGGAACTGTCATGGACAAATATGTAATCTGTGCAATTTTTTTATTAATCACATTAAAGTTTGCAGCACAGGTGTTTTCTAACACAGTACAGAGAGTTTCGCTTTGCATATAGAAATTTATGTTCAACTTTGATGCTGGCTAGCATTCCATCACAAACTGTGAGTATGACGAAGATGTCATGCTCACAAGTTTGTCACGTCTGTCCACTGAAGCATCTAGCGATCCTGCAGACAGTGATGGATGCAATCCAGCATCAAAGCGGCTTACAACAGAGCCTGACATGAAAGATCATGTAATTTCAAGTATTGATTTTGAAAGCACCGCTGCAGTTACTAATGTGCTAACATATATAGGTGCATATTTGGTGCATAAAATCCATGATTTCGATTTTTCTTGTGATCACTGTATGAGGGCACTATTGACTACAGAGACAAATGTAGTAGAAGAAGGACATATGTACATGCATCTTAAAGCGTACAGTCATGACAAGGGTGCATTTGGTGGTTTGACTGCACCATCAGCACAACTTGTGCATATTTTGAAACAAGTGGAACATATATTTTTACTATACATTGTTGATCTGCTTGCCAGCAGTGGTCTTTTAAAAGGATGTCGCCTGCATTATTACTTCAAATTTGAAACTAGACGACTTATGCAAGTTACACACAAGCGAAACCGAAAAGCTCAGGCTATTTTATATAAGTGAAATATGCTACCATAACCATTGATCAATGGTGGCCAGTATTATCAAGTATGTTGTGGGATATTTTAAGTGTGGCAATACTTTCTGTAATAGAAAAGTGTTTTGTGTGTTATGTTAAGAGGAGATATGACAGGTGTAATGATGTTTTTAAATATGTTACTAAAATGTGCTTAATTCGTATTCCAATAGCATTGTAAGTTTACTATAAATAAAGTTAACTTTATTGACATACATCTAAATTAGTTTTACTAATGGATACAGCTTGCATCTACCGTGTAATCAAATAATTTATTTGTAAAATTTAGAGGGTTAACAAATAAAATGTGTTGAAAAATTAACATTTAAATATATCTTTGAAAATTAGGGGAAACATATTCTAATGTGTTGTATTTTTTTACAGGGGCAATAAAACTTTGATACATAGACCATTTTGGTTGTTGCCATGGAAACGAGGGTCTGGCATAAATTGTTCATAATTTATTTCACTCAGAAAAACCAATCTATATTTTGGGCATACAACATTGTAGTAACTATGCAAAAAAATATCCTATCCAGCTGTCACATCTCCCTTTAATCAGCAGTTTAAAAATCACATTTATGTATTTTTTGTTTCACCTGACTCCAATTTCAATGAAATAAAAAAATCATATTCACTACATATTTCTAATGCAGATCAAATAATATTTAAATTTTACCCAAATTAACACAATAACCATTACATCCACGAGTGTAGCAAGGCATACATTCATGTGGAAACACAAATCTAAGACGGTGTGGCTGTACATTTTTTTAAAGCAAACTAATTTGCAATCTGGCGCGTATTAGTATTCATAGTGTTAACATGCATTAATGACCTGTTTACTATGTAATAGCACAATTAATTATAACAGCTAGTGAAGAACTATTGCTGTGCATGTACATGTAATACAATATCACTCAAAATCTTTGAATGATATATTGCAATCATCAAATACTGGTTTGTAGTTAGTGTAGATGGTGCTAGGTAGACTCTATCAGCTGTCTTAGCATTTATTACTTTAAAGTGATTGCATAGAAATTATAAATGGTTTATTGAACGATATTGAATATTGCAACATTGTTTCATATTTAAAATGTTTAAATATTTCTGAAATCTTGGTTTGCAAATTAAAAAAAATACATGACTTGGTGGTAAAATATATTCCTGTTTTTCAACATATATATATATATATATATATATAGGTCACTTTACAGTATTAAAAGGCAGAACAATATATCTTTACCCCTAACGGTTAACTATAACTTTTTAATAAGTTTTCATTTTAGTTGTCTGTAAAATTTCATGTTTACTACAATTTCATATGATGGGGAATAGACAGCAGTAATTAAGAGTAACAAATGTATTTCAGATGTACGTTTACAGAAAAAAATTATAATGGGGGCATTTTTAACCCCTAACTAGCTACGTATAAGTTAGCTAATTAAAACATTTGTAAATGTCTTTTAATTCTTTGCTGTTTGTTACAACAGCAATATTTTATTCATTGCAGTGAAATGTTTTATAAGGCAACATTTCAATGTTATCAAGAAATAATCGTTTCGATAACATTGGTGCAGCAGCTGTAACATTATTCAATGTGATGATTAGTCATTTCAGAAATGGTACACGTTATGCTAGTTCACTGCATGCAAGTAGTAACCACTCTTTGATGTGTCTACTATATTAATAAACATTTCTGTATGTTTCAGTTTGCATGTGTCTTTCTTGCATGATTAAAAATACAGTCAAACCTGCTTAAGCGACCACCTGTAGACTAATACAAAGAGACAACCTGTCACTAACAACTAATCAACTCCTCACAGGAGCAGATATGTTAAATGACCTGCATTAAGCTGCAATTAGACCACTTTTCAACCACCCTTTCAGTGGTCGCTTAATACGGGTTTGGCTGCAGTAAATCGATATTATTAAAATACACCAATTTCATATTGATTGTGCAGTGTGGCTTTGACAATGTTGGTCGACTGTTATGGTAAGTAGATCATCTTTTTTATAGTACAGCTTGCAGTAATACGAATTGCGTTATCAATGTCTATGCAGCCGAGAAAAATCATGTTAGTTTTTCAATTTGTAATATCTTCAAACATGATTCAATGTACTGTTTTTCTACTAATATGTCGACTTGCAATATATACTAGACAATTTATATATACATATATATATATATATATATATATATATATATATATATATATATATATATATATATATATATATATATATATATATATATATATATATATAATCTACTGATAAACACATGACACACCTAAACAAAACACTTCTTTCAATTGAAGATTTCTAATGTTCTGACACTTACTTTCAGCTTCATCTGCAACTCTCTTGTCAAGTCTATCTGCAGCTCTCTTGTCAACGTCTTAGATGTCACTGGTTGTTAACGTGATCTTCATGAGCGCTCATCTTCTCTCTAGATCTGCATGTCCTCTCATGGACGGTGTTGGACAACTGGTGCATCATCACAGTTTGTCAGCTAATGTGTATCTGCTTCAACTATGACTTTTTTCATAATAATGACTCTCACCTGCTGCTCAAGTGACAACCATGTCTATGGAACCATATCTGTGAAGTACACAAAGTGCCATGTGTAAACTGGAAGTGAATTATATTGAATTTACAAGGATACATGTGCATGGATCTCATAAAGAATAACTATAAACATCACAAGAACTGTTAATTTAGTCATGAAAATACATTAACTTTCATATATTATTTGTGTGTGCATAATTGTATGTGCATTTGAGTCCACAATTGGGGTAAATTACTGTTACATCAATTCAAATTACAAATACCAACTACAATGTAACCTCTTAAAAGACCAATCTAAATTCCGTATTTAAATATAAGTATATCAACAGAGCAATCACAGCCATAGCGTAGCCATAGGCATAAACATTATAGACATAGTCACACACATGATAGACAAATTAGACGCCAAAAACCAACACGTATTTTAGAGTTATCAGCTTTATTTGATATCTGTATAATATTATCATACATGTAATGGTAAACATATATGACACATATAATGCAACACACAAAACAAAATATATATGCCAATGTGAAATATTCATTGATATCCCAACTTCAATCAATGTCAATGACAATGTCAATTATCCGATACCGATGTGTCCAATTGTTCGTTTGTGTTCTTGCCTTCAACGGATGTCCAGTTGTATAACCGCGTCAGTTGTGAAGACTACATTACCAAGTTTGAGGAGGTTTGTAATAAAAACGATAACATTCGAGAAGAGTTTGCGTTTGTGCAGCAGATAGGATGAGACATAATCGCATCGTCAACAGCGATTTAAGTTTGCCCTCTCACCCGGAAATGTAACTAGAGAGTTGGCGCATGCGGAATCGAACTACCGGAGAAGCTGAATGTGAAAGTTGTAGCTGCCCTCTACTTGGTGGCGCTGAACGTCAATTTACAAAATGGCGCAGGTCGGAGTGACGCAGCTCGGTATACACTAGCTCTGCTAATACCAAACTTGTTGGCAAGTCGTAAACTGGCGAGTCTTGTCAAGTCTCAAATCAATGATATCCAGTTCCAAGTCAAGTCTCAAGTCATTTCTCTGAGTTCCAAGTCAAGTCAAAGTGGGCGATTCGAGTCCGATTCGAGTCAACAAATATGGCTACTACGGGACTCACATAAGATATATATATCGCAATGGGATCAAACACGACAACATTTATAAAGCCGTTATTTGTATTGTCCAAACGCCGTGGCGTAGTGGTTAGAACATCGGACTAGCAATCGAGAAAACCCGTGCTTGAATCCTCTTGCTGCCGTTTTAAAACTTGGGCAACTTTGTTAACTCCACGTTGCCACAGTTCACTCAGCTGTATAAATGAGTAATTGACTAAATACAGCGGTGGATATATTATGTGAATGAACATATACAGCGCACGTAGTATCGTTATCGTATTTTGGGTGGCGCTTTTAGCATTTAATTCACAATTGAATGCACAATCATTAAACTCTGTCATACTTCAAACCGCAAAGCGACATGACATAGTGTGCATATACAGTGCCCAGGTATCTCATTGTTTTGCTACTAGCGCACATTTGCATATATTCACACTGAATAACCTACCTTATCCACGTTTCCATACTGGGACACAACGACACAACATAGCTTATCCACGCTACACACTTTTCTATTTGTCCTCATATCACCAGTGACGTAATTTCCTCACCCACTCACTCTTCCATCCTACACATTTCATTCTTTCATTTTCCGTCTCAGCTTCAGTCGTCAAATGTTTGCCGTGTAGCGTGCTTTATTGCTACCAAGATCCAGCTTCCTGCTTACACAATTGTTGGCTATGTGTATTGTAATAATCTGTCACTCTGAGGCGTGCGATTAACATCGTTAATCCGGACACCGATAATCCTGAAACCTCGGCATCCGGACATTATTTCACGGGAACGGAATTTCCAAACCCTAATATACCCTGTTAATAGTATGACTCGGTTAGATGGAAAACACGTAAATCTGGACACATAAACTCGGGACCAAGGTGTCCGGATTAACGAGGTTCCCCTGTATTAGTAAATTGTATATGTGACATATAGATGAAGGCCAACATCATGAAACAAAGTATATGTGTAATCGGTCAGGTAAATCATAACGTGTTTTGTTTTTAGTGAAATGTCAATATAGCAAGTTGTAGAAGAAGCACTTTCAATGGTCAAAATAGCACAAGTTTAAAAAGGGGTTAGTAAAAAAGGATTAATTTGTGAATTAAAAATTGTAATGTAGCACATATGAGGGTAATGTATTCATAGGTACATTAATGGAATTAATGTGTAATATTAGCAAGCTTAACTAAGTAGTTATTAATGTGAGTGTTATGTATTTGTTAGACATAATATAGGCGTATTTGATTATCGTTAGTTCATTGTATGCAGACTTCGTCACCAAAAACTTGCCATTTTAACAGTTGCGCAGTGTAGTGTAATTTAAGGCATATATCTGTAAATTGATGTACCAATATCTTTCTGCTTTGTAAATCGATATAAATTGTCTAGTTTGAATAGTAGTGCGTACGTACATGTTCGAGTGTGTTCTTGTGATACTTTGATAAATTGTTGTGCAGATTTTGACAAAGTTTATAGCATTATCACATTTTTACGGTTTACTGGGTATTCTTATTAACCTGTCTGGCTATGTCATATGAACATGTAGAAAATGAATCCAATTCCACATTGAAACTTTTGAAATAGTTTGCATAGGTTACTGTGTCTATGAATGCCATCTGAGATGCCTAGACGTTAGAAGCAGGTCTAATAAATTGAAAAAAGGCAACCAAGTACAATTATAATCATTACGTCAAGCTGCAGTTGCAGTCGTTGTGTTACAATATGTAGAAATGTAGCAAACACATTAAAAAGTTGTAATGAAAAAATCAGATGTATGTCTTCTGTGTCTACTAAGCTTAGTTCAACCACATTGAGACCTATGTATTCACATGTAGATGTTCACAATGCTCGGTGAGGGCTGATAATGATACAAATTGATGAATGTCATATTAATAACATTTGTATGTATTTGTAAGGATAAAATATTAGGTATATGGATAAGATTTGCGGTACATCTAAGTAATTATTTAACATTACATTTGAAAACGTTGATGTACACGCTTCATATTGTTCCCTCGTAACTCAAAAACGAAGTACGGTGACTAATATCTTGACCTTGCTGTCGCTTCCACAATAGTTGAAGAACATTGTAAAACAGTCAAGATTTAACACGATTTGCCATCCAAACAAAAGGCCCAGATGGAAAGTGGACAAGGAAGCCATTGCCTTATAAAGTCCAACAATATACATCTGCGTGTAACCCGCCCTCCTGAGATATGTGTCAACATTGTTTTTAAACATATTCACGCTGCTAGCAGTTACACGATCCGTAGACAATTTGTTCCATTCATTTATTGTGAGAACGAGTACTTCCTGATATCCAATCTAAACTTATCCTTTACTAATTTAACATCATGTCCTCTAGTTCTAGTATCTTTCTTGAGTGAGAAAAACATATTTCTTAACCTCCGTGTCTCTACAGTTGTTAAGCCAATTTTTTTCAGACGTTCTTCACAACTAAGGTCTCTCAGTTCCTATTTCCTTTTCGTTTGCAGTAGTACAGTAACTCCCATATTATAGTTTATATCCTAGTTCCCGTGTCCTGTATGTAGGCATTTACATTTCCCAAAATTGAATAACATCTCCCATTTTTCAGACCATTTAACTAATTTGTCTAGATAGTTTGGTAAATGTTGTTTATCACCATAAGTTTTAGCCTTTCTAAACATCTTTGTGTCATCCGCAAATTTCAGTACGTTGCTTGTTATACTGTCGTCCAAGTCATTGGTATATATTAATAATAGTAAAGGTCATAATACTGATCCTTGTGGTACTCCACTCAAAACTGATTTCCAGTTTGAAACCTCTCCATCTACTACAACACGCTGTCTTCTGTCAGTCACCCATTGTTCTATCCAGTCTATTATGCCATCGCCGATACCATGGGCTAATTTAAGTATTGGTCTTTGATGTGGCACTTTGTCGAAAGCTTTCTGAAAATCTAAGTAGATAATATCTACTGGCGATCCCTCGTCTATCCACTTAGTGACTTCTTCAAAAAAACATAGCATATTTGTTAAGCCTGACCTCGCTTTTAGGAATATATGTTGAGATTAATTTAATAATTTATGCCTAACAAGGACGTCCACCATATGACCTTTAATTAACCTTTTTAATAATTTACAAATCAATGACATTAAACTCACTGGTTTGTAATTCTCTGATTTATTTCTCGAATCCTTTTTAAATAATGTTATGATGCTTCCTTCTTTCCAGTCAAGATTGGGCAGTTATCATTTTAATGTTTGTGGTAACAGTGACATTATTATTAATAGGCACTTTTATATTATGCATTAAAAATATCCTTTTTTTTACAGGTTTGACATGTTTCTTGTCGTCTGGTTACAATGTATGTGGCCAGCGTTCTTTTATCAATGTAGACTGCTGCACGCAACACGTGCTGCCATCTGGGGAACAAAACGGAACCAATGTTTTACGAAATCTCTGCTACAGATGGCAGCACCTTTCGGTGTGTTTGCTGCCGTCTGTTGTATCTGTAGTGAAATCCTTTTACCTTTAACTCGGATATAGTTCTAAATCAGCCAATGCGCTTTATCTATATAAATTAATAGCATGTTTATTTTGTATCTGTAAAACCTGCTTGTAAACGATCCCAGGTCTTATTGAAGGTCTCAATCGACATTTTATTCACAATTGCCATGTATTATAATTGTGCTCTTATGTTCATGGTTTGATCTTAATACATTTCTCTCTTGGAAACAGTATTTACAATTTTCTTTCTGTGATCACATTTAATGATTTCAATGCCAAATGGTTTTGTATTAGGTTTGTTAGAGTAGTGGTTGTGTTCTCAAAAGCAAATTTAGATTTCAACGATTTGTTCTCTCTGCAGTAATTTCAACTGTTCTTTCTCAGCATGGCTGCTCTACACTCACCGCCACATGTACATACACTAACTCCTGTAGATGTAAGGGTGTCTTCACCAGTAACAAACCCTCGGAGTTTTGAAAAGGGGTGTCGGGCGTACGCAATCAGTCAGGGATTTATGTGATGATTTTTTTTACAGTTAAACAAATTCTCTCAATCAGGGGGGTTCGTTTGAACCCCCGAACCTCTCCGAGGACGGGCATACGCACCCACACATATACAGAATATACACACAATATATACACAATGCACTCGCACATACTCACACGCACGCACGCACGCACGCACGCTTACATGATACAGACATACATAAATACATAGTATTTATTCGAGACGGCTTGATCCACACTGGAACATGCACATTTGATGCTAGAAAAGTATGGAAAGGTCTACGACTTGGCGACCACAACTCCAGCAAAAACCTAGGCGAATGAACATTTACCGATTAAAACGTTCGACACTGTTAACACCGATCGCCGTATATATGGAGATCAGTGGTTATGGCTTACCCAGAAGCGTGTGCGTCAGGGCGTGATCTGTGAATGTCAGAACCTTAGAAACGTTTCGCTGTCTAGAAAAGACACAGTGAAGACCCATATAAAAATGTGTCTGCCGACAGTGTAATGCACAGTCACTCTCACTCGAGAAAGAAAGAATCCACTCGCCGTTTGATCATCGTATAACTACATTTTCGCAAATAAAGTTCACATACTGATCCAAGAATAACACATAGTATCATCAGTTGGATAAAACATTTCTCTATCAAGGCAAAACAGTTATGTTTTTATTTGGGGCACGTTCCCCTACCCACGGGGCACGTCCGCCTAGGGGGAGGACTTGCCCCACGACAAATAGGCCGGTGTACCCCAATTCAGAAACATATTTTGTATTGGTTCTAAATAGCACCTACATCGGATAGAGCAAAACGGTAGATCTGATATAAGGCGTTTACTTAGCACTCTGACTATATAGTCAATGTCACTTATAAATACTGAAATGTGACACTTTAAAAAAACACTTTCAGCCACCCAAATCAGTGTTTACCTCTCAAATTTCCAGCCTGCAACTCGTGGACGCCAGTTTCCCGCTATAGGTAGTTCAACAATCATATGAATTAGTCATGTGGCCGAAATGACCCAATACTGCAAAGGCACGGAGTAAAAGCCGGTTAGCGGAGTTGCCACGGGGTCGGACTAGCCCCGGTCTCCCTATGCCATTGTTTGGTTTAAACTTTGCAACCCTTGTCTTAAAGTCTACCTGGAATAGATACAGGCTACGTGCCTATATATAGTTAGGTTACGTTTCGGAAATAGGCATTATGTCTTATTAAACGGTAAGGCACGTGTTTAGTAAGTCATAAACCATCAATAACGTATCCAGCTCGGTTAGATTACGAATGCATCAGTCAGATGGAACCTAGTTCCGCCACGGGGGTGGTGTCGCAGAATAGAGGGCGTTACGCATGCTGTGTAGCCCGAATAGGCGATATTAAGCGCGTAATTTGCAAAAACAATTTCCTATTGTTTAGGTAACGTCATTAACAGCTATTTAAATAAAATCGTCAAATATAATTATGTTAACATTGCTTAGTTGAATATGACACGGTTAAGTCATGTGGTTTGCCTTTGCTAACCATATTAATGAACATTTTGGAGATATTTCATGTTGCATTTAAGTGGGGATTGTATTTCTAGTACGGGAGACGGGGGGGGGGTTGGTGCAATCTTCACTTAAATAAATGTTCTTGACAGGCCAAGAATGGGTTATCAAACATCAGAATCACAGATGTGGCATATGTAAGACCGATAACCACCAGTGTATTCTTCGTGCGACCATTAGCTACACGCAATTCTATTGGACCAATTTCTCCCCGGACCTATTATTGTCAAATGTCACATGGGGACTGTGCGTCGTCGATGGACTGAGCGTCACAGACGGGTCAGGCTTCATTAACGAATCTGGCGACATCTTGCATAAATTTGGGTTTTGGCCTGTCGGTAACATGCAAAATCCCCATGATGACGCATGCGCGAAAACGCCCCGACCTTGTTGGCCGATTTTTGCATGACACAAGACATAAAATATGGGGGGCAACAGGGTTTGGTTCCTTTCGATGTGTGCCCACATATAACTTCATCACGTTGTCCTACATAATGCATGACCAGTAAGTAGGGGAGACCGGGGCTAGTTGTATACAGGTGCACCTTGTTACAGAGTCGTTTAACGAAAATATAGATTCACCATGGACAGTCGTTGGTTGGAAGTCCATCAGCGGACATACTGTCCAAAAATCGGGAGTTAAGAAGACGAAATTAATGAGTTGTGGACAAAAACGACTTTTTAACCACCGAAAACGGTTCTGGTATGCCAAGTTAATGTCATATCACGCAGCCACATAAATGAAACGTAAAACATATATACTGCATAATATAAGGAGTTATTCCAAGAAGAAGTTAAACTAAAACTGAGTATTTGTTTTCGTCTACCTGCGTTCAACTGCAACAATTGTGTTTGGGGCAAGTTGTTACAACTGTAACAACGCTCGGGCGGCTCGTACCGTCGGCTCAGCCAACGAATTGTGTGCTGATAATGACTGAACCAATTAAATTGATTTAACTACGACGTGTGAATGCTTTGATTCACACTGGTTTATAACCAGTAATGTAAACGCAGCGAGTATATATTTAAAAACAAAATTGACAAATATATCAGAAGTGCGGAAGGGTATTGCTGCCATGTATAGAAAAAAAAGTCGAAATTTCGATTTATTTTTTCTACTCATGGCAGCAATACGTTTCCGTACAGAAGGGCGGGTTTCATATAAATAAAAAAATATTGGACACTCAATGAGTCAATGGTTTCCTTGTCCACTTGCCAACCGGGTGTTTTGCGTTGGGCGGCAATCTTGTTCTATGTTTTTAAACCTTTATGCACACCCCTATTTGAGCAATTAATAAATATTTCACAATTCATTGAAATTTGGATGTTCGTACGTGTGTGCGTCAGTGCTTACGTGTTGCATCATTCAATCAGATATAAGTTGCAGTATGTATGTATTACCATTCACTATTTCATACTCCATTCAATAATTTAAATTCCATTCACTATTGTTTGTTACGTAATAATCCGGGGAAACTGTTTCCTTTGGTCACTAACAATGAAAAGTTTAATATATGAAACTGTGAACACCTACATTGTCATGCGCACTGTGTATAACAGGTGTACGGGTGTATAATCCAATTAATGTAATAACGCTTATGGGGCAAGTTGTTACAGTCGACCGCGCCAGGGAAAGATCACGTAGCTATAATATGGAATATCATATTATTAATAGGAATAATAAATGTTATGTATACGTTGGCATAACAAATGCATCTCCTTTGCAAACACAATCATATATTCCTTTGCAAAAGCAATTACATATACGCGTGCATGCTTTGTCGATTTATAGCAATAATACTAATAATAATTCAGCTTTTTTAAAAGCGCTATTTCCCACTATATGGATCAATGCGCTGTACATGGTATAAAATACTATTCACATGGTATAAAATACTATTTAAATATAAAATCACGTGTACAAAAAATAGGCGGTAGGCTATTCTTCCGCGTGCCGACTTTATACTCCAAATACTTTAAACAAAGAAGGCGATTAATTATGAAAAAACAAGGAAAAGCATGAAATATATCAACATTTGCAATAATGATATTTTAAAATGCAGGAGACATGGCATTTCTTTTCACAAAATGTTAATTGAACTGAAC
Organism: Lamellibrachia satsuma; assembly: GCA_033239005.1. Classification (NCBI taxonomy): domain Eukaryota; kingdom Metazoa; phylum Annelida; class Polychaeta; order Sabellida; family Siboglinidae; genus Lamellibrachia; species Lamellibrachia satsuma. The sequence continues at coordinate 405,258 of BSQZ01000032.1, forward strand.
ATTGAAACAACTTGCCCCGGTCTCCCCTACCCATAGTGTAGAAGGCATTGATCACATTTCAAGTTTATTACTAAACGTGGTGAAAAAATTAAAAGCCGTAATAACTTCGTCTTTGTGGTTGCAATGTTCTAGTGTTGTACGCAACGCTACAGGTGTTTGTCTGGTAGAACCGCTGTATGATTGGCACAATGAAGTCGGTACGCGAAATAAGATACATGAAATCGGTAGCCTTCCGCCTAAATCGACAAGGCAGGCGTGTATGTAATTGTGTTTGCTTTATCTGGCTGCTTCAGTGGTTAAAACATTAAGAAGGAGATTTTCATGCTGGAGATTAAATAAAGAAAGGATTGCAGCGTACAATAGTGCTCTTTTTTTACACGAAGGCCTTAAATGTGCCATTTTTGCATTATGGGGCTACGTGTGAGAATTTGTTTAAAAAAAGAAGGATATTTAAATGAAGCTCGCAGTGGTGCCATCTGATGCATTATGTAGCCACGTTTTTTTACAAAATGTAACCGTGTAACCTTGGGAGCCATGCTTCAAGGAATTTGATAAAAAGAGAAGGCGATTAACTATGAAAAAAGAAAAGCAGGAAATATGTCAACATTGGCAACAAACATATATTTTATAATGCAGGAGATTTGGCACATTTGCTCCTTGCCTTTGATAACGTTCCTCCAGACCTTCACTTCACGTCAGGTATATTGAAAACATAATACTTTTTGTGAATTTGCGAGCACTATACCCCTTGTCAGTTTTTTTCCCTTTTCTTCGTTATTTTTTTTCCGTCCAATATCACGCGACTGGTACAATCTAGCCAGAGTTTCTAGAAGTAGTTGATCGGTTACGAGCCTAATCATCTTAGCACAGTAACTACCTGTTCCTTGTATAATGGTACCTAGCACCTCGATTTTACGGATAAGCACGATTCGCATCTATACTGCAAAGTAGTTTGTGGCTCTGTCTGTATGTCTCTTTGTCTTCCAATATTCTGCCTAGCCTCAACGTGCTGTATATTCCTCATATGTCCGATACTTTCGCATATAGGGCTGGCATGTTATTGGCGTACCCGAGGGCCCACGGGGACGTACCAAGGCACCACGGGGACGTACCGAGGCACCACGGGGTCGTATCCGAGGGTCCACGGGGACGTACCCGAGGGCCCACGGGGACGTACCAAGGCACCACGGGGACGTACCGAGGCACCACGGGGTCGTATCCGAGGGTCCACGGGGACGTACCCGAGGGCCCACGGGGACGTACCCGAGGGCCCACGGGGACGTTCCGAGGCACCACGTGGTCGTACCCGAGGGTCCACGGGGACGTACCAGAGGGCCCAGGGGGATGGTTCGTACGTTATTTTTTTTTACAATTTCCCGGGGTGAGGATATCACGAAGGAATCTATATGGGCGTGTGAGGTAGACTACGTAGGGTAACCTGGGGCATCGCGCCCCCAAAGAAAACCTAGCACACAATTAAACTACTTTAGCATGTCTTCAATGTGTTGATACATGCCCGTCCTCAGGTAGTTTCGGGGGTAGGGGCGGGTTGGACAGTTTCGGTGCACTCCCGAATCCCCCTTTTCGAAACCCTGAGGACGGATATGTGTGTTGCTCATTGGAAAACCATTTTCAGCAAGTAGACTATATAGGTGAGTTGCATTTGAAAATTAGTAAGAGTACCCAAAAACACCGTCTTGCCCTAGGGATGGGGCAAGACGGTTTTTATCTGGGGCAACAGGGTCAACAAATCCCTCCCCGGTGCCTTTCACTTACATGAACGAATCATTGCACGGAAATAAACTGTACATACAAATAGTATGATTTTGGTTGATATTATATGTTTATTGATATGTTTACCCCAAATAAAAAAAAGCAAAACGGAATTATGCAACATTCATATTATAGAAAATGTATTACACATAATTGGGCAAGCGTAATGCATTTGATACATTATAACTATATGCGTGTAAGGGCAATACATAGGAACCGTCTTGCCCCTCATGCGTGTGTTTTAACACGATTTGTAGAAGACACAACATACTATTGTCCATTGTGTATTGTCTGACCAGACCAACTGAATAATACTTTTTGGAAGTCACCAATTAAATCCACGCTTCACAACGTTATATAATTTTACAATTGGCGAAAATTAGATGTGCATATAATATTGCATATCACATTATAATGAGGGGTAAACATTCATATAGGTACATGCATACATGTAGGCATGCATACATGTATACGTACATGCATACGTACATATGTACGTACATACGTACACAGGTACATACGCACATATGTACACACGTACATACGTATATAAAAATATACATACATGCATACATGCATACATGCATACATACATACATACATACATACATACATACATACATACATACATACATACATACATACATACATACAAACATACAAACATACAAACATGCATACATACATACATACATGCACACACACATACATACATACATACATACATACATACATACATACATACATACATACATACTGAAAATGGGACAACGCTGATTAAACATGTATGCTTTATGCAACATTAGTTTCCCTGTCCCACCATCTCCGCGCTATCTTTGAAACCAAGCCACATTACGATTATTGAAAAATTAGTATTAGGTGTTGGAGGGTGTGTATAGGGTGTTCTGGTGCCTCATAAAATGTACGATTGTTCTGATATTTTGCTGTGGTATTTGAAATATCACCGCACTTAATTCATCCACGCCATAAACACACAGTCCTTGCATTACTTAATGAGTAATGCTACATTTTTAATGCCCAGTTTCACCTATCGGGACCACTTTCCAAAGAGATTGTTTTAAGTGGGTTTTAATTATTAATGTTCTTAAAAAGTGCGCCTTGTATAATGAGTCATGTGCGGTGTCGTGTGCGGTGTCATGTGAGGTGTATTGTTAGTTATCCTAATGTCGGCTGATAAACACGGACAACACTTAGCCTAACTTCCTCTTCGCACAAACCAATTAACGAGGTGTAGATTCTACAAACAGATATCTTTGCTCAAAGTGCTGTTTATAACCGGGCCCGTGTCATGACAGGGTGAGTAGAACAGGGCAAACCGGGTGGTTACTGTGGATCGGTGTCGCGGCTTACAGTCCAGTTGTTTAAGTTGATCATTGCCATAGTGAGCTTCTATGGCTACCTATGTCCTGCACTGTGGCACTAACATGACGCAGATCTTACTGGTGGCGCTGCTGGTCACGTTGTTGACGTTACACGGCATTTCAAGTGAGTTATGTCATTTATAGCTATGAAACGCCCTGCCGGCGTTGTGGAAATGAAAGGGAAACGTGTCCGACCGGGTCATAGTCTTGGTGTGGTTGCTATATTGTACATATGCGTCGGAGGCGGTACGATCTGCCGAAGCTGTCGCGCTGAAACACTCAATAACGGAAGAAAAGTATCTCACCCCAATAAATTCGCCTAACTTATCTTGACAACCATTAATCTACACTGATAGGGTAGATAAATGTTCAGGCTACGACGAACTCGTGCACATCTTCTAACAGTCGTACCACTCTCGTTTCCCATTGACTGGCTCTCTTCGCGCGTGCGCGCGCGCGCACGTGATTTAACGTGTTCTGAAGGTGAATTCACGTGTTTCAAGTGGTTCAAACACTTGTTTCCGTCGGTGAATTCACGGGATTGTGTGGATAAATTGGGTGTACCGACAGGTGTATTAACTGTTTAAGAACACGTGAAATAACGTGTTTCAATTTGTTCAATTCACGTGTTTCCGTACGTGAATTAACGAGAATCTGAGGACAAAAGTGTTTCTATTTGTTCATTTCACGCGTTTATAAACGTGTTTGAACATGTTCAGAACAAGTGAAAACACGTGTCCGTAGAGGTCGATTGATACATACTAAAAATCAAGAGACATTACATAGGATGCAACTCATTTATTGTACGGTAATGATGATGTATAACATCCTTTCTATGTAAGATAATAAGAACTCCCTACTTTTTATACACGAATCACTATGTGAGTACAAATAAAATTGTTTATTGAAATGAGCTACCACTAACATGTTTTACTTTTCTTACCAGATGATACATTTAATTGTGTCTATGCACCAAAAATAAAGGACAAATCCGGGAGTGCGTATTAACAATGTATTCACTTAGTGTCTCCACGTGACAGTCCTTCTGTTTTTACAATGTATTCACTCAATGTCTCAACACGACAGTATGTATGAATGGAGTGAGCCGTCGGACGACGGATCTCGTCCCGAGTCAGTTGTGCTTTCTTTGGTGACTGTGCAAGCCGATGCGCGACCCAACCGGTTTTCAGTTGGCCAGAACAGCGCCTTTCGGCATCAGTCATACGGACCAGGTGACCAGACCATCGGAGTTGTGCTCGTTTGCCGCGGAACTCGATTCCCCGTGTTCCGCAATGTTCTAGTACCATATCTTGCCATTTGATGCTTGCCATCTGTCGTAGGCAGCGAATGTTAAACTGATCTAGTCGTTTGATATGTCGTCGGTATGTGGTCCATGGCTCACATCCGTAGAGCAGGTTTGTAAGTACGACGGCACAATACACGTTGATTTTCGTGCTCAGGCACACGCCACGTTCATTCCAGAGGCGCATGGTTAGAAAAGAAGCACTTGGTTTTCCATGACGAGCAGAGATGTCATGATCAATCATTGCATTTTCCGACAACGCACTTCCCAGATAGGTGAAGTCAATAGTAATATTTAGTGGTACATGGTTGGTCCCAGGCAAGTAGTTCTGTAATCTTGGTCTTGGCTTTCAGGCGCTGTAGATTGAATATGTTTCCGAAATGGAAATGGAATGTAAACGCCGAAGTCGTTATCGCGGAAAGCATCTTGGAGCATGATGGAAAATATAATTGAGAACAGCATTGGCGCCATCACGCAACCCTGTTTGGTGTCATTTGATACAGTAAACGCATCTGATTCTGTCCCTTGGTCTTGTAGTCTGGCCATCATGCCATCGTGGATGGATCGTATTACGTCAACAAACGTGTCTGGACAGCCAACTTTTGCTAACAGTTTCCAGAGCCCTGTTCTGTTGACTGAATCAAAAGTCTTCATAAGGTCTATGAAGACCATGTAGAGGTCGTGGTTTTGTTCGCGACGTACCACGCCCTGCCAGGAAGCCACATCGGCTCTCTGGTATGACATTGTAGGCTATATGGTGTGCCAGCCGATTTAGCATAATCCGGGCGAATAATTTCCCAGCTATGCATAGTAGGGATATGCCACGTTGGTTGTCGCAGAAGGCTCTGTCACGCTTTCACTTGTAGATATGTATAAGCGATGCATCTTTGAAGTCCTGCGGGACGGATCTGCTGTCCCAAATTATGGTGAAGAGTTGGACAAATCGTTTAGTGAGGTTTATTCCTCAATGTTGGTATATTTCTGCAGCAATTGCATCTGAACCCGGAGCTTTTCCACTTCTCAGTTTTTTTTATCGTTTGAGTCGTTTCCGCGATATTTGGACGTGCTTCTAATTCATGGATGATTGGATGTTGTGCTACTTCATCGAGTGCTGCCAATGAGATGGTTGATGGTCGGTTTAGCACATCATTAAAATGTTCAGCCCATCGTTTGAGAATTTCAGATGCTTGTTGAATCTCGCTAGCTCTATCAGACCACCAGGCCTCCTTTATATCATGTAGCCTGGCCCGTGCTTGCTGCTTGTAGTGGCGATAGAATGTTGCTTTCGATGGCGAATTCTTATCGTTTATCCATGCGAGATGTGAAGTGTTCATGTTGTCGAGGATGTTCATTGCCTCTGTGTCATTTTCGTCGAACCAGTCTCTATGCTTGCGCTGGGTAGCACCGAGTATTTCATGGGCTGCTCCATATAGGGGATCTATCAGACGTGCCCTTTCGGTCATGACAGTCCTTCTGTGTTAACCACACTTATCTGGTATACTTCTCGTCTAATGCCAAAATGAAAAATAAAATTTAGTATAAATGCAAATAAGGGTATACATATAGATTATCTCATGCTATTCAATCGTCCTGTATTTCTACACAGTAATAGTTCATCTAGGTAATAACATATATGTTGTTGTCTACTGATACTAATCGCCTGTACCTACTATACAAGGGTAAAACGCGAATAAAGATCCTCCGACGCTATTCGTCCTGTGTATCTACATAGTAAATGCAATGTGTACAGTATAAATCCTTTTACTGTTTTCCAAGATCAAAGTAAAAGAAAGCAGAAAAAAATGCCAGCGTCACATATCTAATATAATGTCTAACAGACATTCCACACTAACCTACACATACAACTAAAATGTAAATGCGCTGTCGGCTTACCAGCTTGGAAATGCAGCTGCTAGGCTTCTGGTAACTTACCAGCTTGGTAGTGCAGCTGCTAGGCTTCTGGTAACTTACCAGCTTGTTAGTGCAGCTGCTAGGCTTCTGGTAACTTCGTCCACGGTTTTTTTAACTATTTATACAAATTGTGTCAAGATAATTATAAAATTATACGAAGTTCAGTATCAGCGCGTCTGATGTGGTATTATTTATTGAGTTAGCTAGTTCACCGCTAGCATTATACTGCCTGTGCGGTCAGACCTCATGCGTAATGTGCGCGTACTGCGGGGGGGGGGGTAATTTTCCATGGTGGCTTATACCTTTACAAAAATGTATACAAGTGATTTCGTAGAACCATAGAATTGCTGGATCATCAAATTTGAGATTTCAGTATAAATGTCATGCTGGAATGGCCGCTAAGGCTGGCGGAGACAAAGTGAGTGTGGACTCCTCTTTGTTCGAGCTTTCGTGCTTCACACGCTCGGACAAAATCTGCAAAACAAGGGCGGCTGAGTACATCATCCTCTGGTATATCGACCAACTGAAACGTGGATTTGACTTAGTTTACGTAATTGTGTTCGGCAACGTACAGTGAAAAGAGCAGTGGTCCAAGGACAGAGCCTTGCGGGACACCCGCCGTCAGAGTAGTTGTATTCGATGATTGGCCACCGATTACTATTCGCTGAGTCCGCTCTTGCAGATACAATATACTCCAGTCTAGCGCTTTGCCAACGAAGCCGTTCCTTAAAGGAAATACCCATCACATAGTCTGATTTGAATACGTCAAATATCTTTCGAAATAGACAATTGTATCTTAAATGAAATCCCCATCACTCGCATGGTTTACTAACGTAGTAGTCTGCATTGATGGTATCCACGTGCGAATACATGCAGTATCCCATAATATTCATACAAAATGTATTACACCAACTAAAATGTTTACGTTGTGACAACGTAGCGGTTTGTTTGCGAATACGTATTTCTGTTTACATAGTTATTACGCAAATCTGGAGGGAGGGAGCGAGGGAGCGAGGGAGTGAGGGAGTGAGGGAGCGGGGATCGAGGGAGCGAGGGAGCGAGGGAACGAGGGAGTGAGGGAGCGAGGGAGCGAGGGAGGGAGGGAGCGAGGTAGCGAGGGAGGGAGGCAGGGAGGGGGGAGGGAGAGATCGGGGGAGTTTGGTTGAGATAATTTAAGTAGTTAGAGTTTTAGTTCTGGTACAAGAAGACAACTATGCTGTACTACTACGGTGTGCTATGTAATGTCCAACCTGGTATTCTGCTATTAGAAGGGTAAGTTTCACTGTTACTATTTACTAGTCAATTGAGTCAGGACCTGGTAAGCTGAATGGAGTAGGTTCATCCGGGAACTGATTTCAATTATTAGAGCAATGGCGAAACTTACTCGAGAATGTAAAGGGTCATATTATGAGAAGCATGTACCCAGTGCCCTGTCCAGAAACGTCAAATATCGGATGTGAATCGCAGTGAAAAATGTCGCTGTCGTTTTGGATATTCAAATATGGCGGTCGCATAACTGTGAAGCTAAGTGGAGATGTTCAGTATATAGGCTTCACATTACAGTAGATGTGACGTAGATGACAAGGAATCAGGGGCATGGGTTTTATGTCAGAAAAATTTATTTATTCCAAATGTTTGACAGTTAACATATAGTTCAAGGGTGTCACCGTACGCGATATACGTTATTTAATGTGTACTCATTACACCGAATGTCGATATTGACTAGGCAATGTGGTCAGCCGATTTTGGCATGAGAACACTGGGAAGTATATTACGATAAATAGCAAGAATAAAACATTCCAATTTAAGAATGGTGTCGGACAAGGGTTTCTTTATAAAAGCACATATAAGAGGTTTCGTATTAAAATTTGTCTTTACCGAGAAATTCCATATGAAAATGTTTCATATATATATATATATATATATATATATATATATATATATATATATATATATATATATATATATATATATATATATATATATATATATATATATATATGACATTAATGTCATTAAATTTTCCGATGGCACTCCACCCAGTTTTGGTTCTCCTTTTAACTTCTTCTACATGGTTGTAATGAAATTGTAAAAACAGATTACAACCATTTAGAAGAAGTAGAGAACCAAAACTGGGTGGAGTGCCATCAGAAAATTTAATGACATTATGAAGAGTAATATGCCAATATGCCTGAAACGTAGTCTTTGACCAATGTATACTACCATCTATGACATATGGTGCAGAGACTTGGGCAACGAATGGAACAAACATTTATGACAACGCAAAGAAGCATGAAAAGATGTATGCTAGGAATTACCAAGATATATATAAAAACTAGCAAATGGTCAGAGAGCAAACTAAAATCCAGTATATCATGAAACAAGTTAAAATCAAGAAATGAAGATCAGCGGGACACCAGAACTAAAGGACAACAGGCGGACAAAGATAACAACAAAGATAACAACATAATGGAGACCAATGACATGTTCTCGAAGTCAGGGATGACAAAACAATAGATGGAGAGATGACATTTTGAAGATTGTTGGCATGACATGGATGAAAACGGCACAGGACAGAAGTAAATGGTATCAGCTTGGGGAGGCCTTCGCCCTGCAGTGGGCTGCCAATGGCTGAGATGATGATGAGATGATGATGTAGAGCAGTAGAGATATTAGGGAACATTTAAACAGCTATTTCCGGCTCTCCTTGAAGTGGTATAATGATTAATAACCCTGTGTGGTGACTGAGGCAGGGTATTGGATTATTCCCCTGGGACCAGTGCGTTAAGGACAATGGGCTATACAGTGACGGAATGTTAAGGTGTATATATATATATATATATATATATATATATATATATATATATATATATATATATATATATATATATATATATATATATATATATATATATATATATATATATATATATATATATATATATATATATATATATATATATATATATATATATATATATATATATATATATATACCTTTCGTTTGTTTCTATAATGCAATCGTTATTAACTTTAATTTGTTTTACTTTAGCGTAACTGTTGTCTTTTTCATGTTGATTCTTAACCCAATATTGTTACTTTCTTTGTTGAAATCATTTAACATTTCCTCTAATTCTTCTGAATTGTTTGTGATCAGAACAATATCATCAACAAAGCGCAGATGGCTCAGATGATCACCTTTTATGTCGATTCCCTTTCTATCTCAGTCTAACCTCCTGAAGATTCCTTCTAGGGCAGCATTAAGCAAATTAGGTGAGACAGTGTCCCCCTGACTTACCCCTCTATCTATTTTGATCTTGTTGCTATCTTTGTGGAGTCTGATGGCTGATGTTGCTTCTTATATATTGTGTTAATGATATAGATGTAGGATGAATGTACACCCTGGTTGACTAGATCTTCAAGAACTGCTGGGATGTCAATGCTGTCAAAGGCTATCTCATAATATATGAATCCCATACATAATGGTTTCCTATATTATTGATGTTTTGGGGATGATCTGGTTTATTACATGTAGGTGGTCAGTTGTTGAAAAACTGCTTTTGAATCATGCCAGTTCTCTGGGTTGGTTGAAATCAGGATGTTGGTAATGCGATTTGTTAGAACTTTGGTGAATAATTTATACAAATTTGAGAGAAGGCTGATGGGTCTGTAATTTTTCAGATCCTTAATATCCCATTTCTTGTGTAGTAGTATGATGATGGCATTTTTCCAGCTACCTGGAATCTTGTTTGATCTGATTCACTGGGTGAAGAGTACAGCAAGCTGTTTGCATCCTATGTCTGCCCCTTCTTTGAGGAACTCTATTAGGACTTAATCTTCTCCTGGTGCTTTGCATTTCTTTATATCTTTCAGAGAATTGGTACTTGATCCTCATATATGTTGATATCGGGTTTTGATAGTTTATTTTTACTGGAATTCAGATCTTGATAGAATTCTTTTGCCCTGCTAATGATTTCATCTCATTTATGATACTCCCATCTGGATTTCCAGGTAATTATCTGTGATTTTCCAGTGATGAGTTGTCGTTTAGTTCGTTTGAGGCTCCTATGCTCTTGGGTGGTCTGTTGAAACTTTTACATGTTATATTGGCGGATTAAATCTTTCATCCGTTTCCTGTTGGTTTTACATGTTTCTATGTATTCTGTCCTTTGATTTCCTTTTTTTGTTTCAATTCCCTTCTCTTTTTCAACAGTTTGAATGTTTCCTCAGAATGGTTTTCTGGTTTGGTGTGCGTCTCTTTCCCTGCTACCTTCATTGCACTGCTTTACATAGCCACATCATTTGTGGACTACAACGGTAAGCCAGCTAGGTGCGGGGCAGGAAATAATCGACCACTGGCCGCCATCGTGTATGACAGAGACAGTTACATCCACTAGCATAAAACATATACTATGTCTTAGTGTTTTTGTAAGGTGAACATAACATTAATTTTAGATGTACATTGAGAACCAACAATTAAGATAACTTGGTTTAATTGAATTGTAAAAATCATTATGTTTTTTACGATACTTTAAACCCTGCGCCGACATTTGTGATTCACAAGTTACCGTTTCCTAAAAAAGGTGTAATTGCTAACAGTTGTTTTATGATAGGCTTTTCGATACACATGCATTGTTAAATCCATGATTGTGGACATTGACTCCCCATTGTGGAATTCTTATGTTATCGCATTTATGTAGTGTATTGCATGAATTTACGATTTCAGCCTACTGTTACGTTTCCCATTGGTGACCATGTTAACGTTTTGCACGATTATAAGAAAACGAGACCCTTAAAATTTCTTAAACTTCTTACCTGCCGTTATCATCATCTCATTGATTTGCTGGACGAGTTTAGTCAAAATCACTGATTTCTAACTTTTTATAAATGCCTGATCGTGCCATACCCGTCAATGTTTACCAATTTCTGCATAAATTACTACGCACACGCGCCTTGTGGCGAAATATTTGCCAAAAACCCTTCCACTTATTGAACTCATCCAAAAATCCACAATTACACTGCCAACATCTTCTACCAGCAATCTAAAATTGCTGTGCCCTACATTCGTAACACACCAGGAAATAGACCATCCGCTAGTAAAGAGATGAATGGTTAATAATGTAACGCTATCGGGCCTACATAGATTACAGAAATATAGCATAACGGAATTAACGTTTTTGCCAGTTTTTCGACATTCGTTGGGCTGTAACTTCATTAAATTGTGACCACATAAATTTTTTGTATAATTGGAAATGCCCTCATGCCGGGTATCTGAATATATCCAGACCACAACAATATGTGCATCATGTGGCCATGCAGATCATGGCGACGCAAAACGTACATGTAAAGGAATGTTTGGGGCAATAGTTGAGTTTACCTTATTTGGGATCTTTAATTGGCGTATGTGTTTCCCGGGCGTGGTATGTCAACGACGCAGAAATGCTGTATCATGAACGACATCTAGATTAAGATGCGCAATTGCCTAGCTGCATCAAAGAAGCCGCCTGTGTATCCGGCAACACATTAGGATGGGAGATTTTCCAAACGTACGAGGCCAATAGGAATATGTATAGTTGTAAACAGCTTCTAATGACACTTGGGTGACCGATCAGTGAACTGGCCCATCTAGTATGGTCACACATCAATATGTTTAATAATAATAATAATAATACTATGCTTTGTTATACAACATTTGATGGAGTTGGTCGGGGAGTTGTGTATTCTGCAAGACATTTAGGCTGTCCATTTTGCAGCCAGGCACAGTAAACCAAAATGCCCAGCAGAGCAAATTCACTCTTACAATAGTACAAATAAACAGAAAAACATTCGTTATAAAAAGGATATAGAACAATCCATGAAGCTGGGCTCTTGCGAACGCATTTAGTCCTGCGGTGTAGTGGTGTACGTGGGTGTTAAATAATAACATTCGATTAAAACTGGTTTTATGACTTTTAATTTGAAAATGTCAGTCTCCCCAAAACAGATGTCAGTTTCCCCAGATCGCAAACGTTCTGAATCTTGCCAGAAGCTCTAACATTCTTAATATTGTCACAGATGACATACAGTCGGAAACCTTCTGTCTGAGTACGTAGGGCCTATATGTTCAATTAAAATAAGGTTGATGGAGTAAGGGGAGACAGCTACGTGGTGCAAGCGGTTACGACAGAGGTATTTTTGTAAATTGTTCACATCTACTGGTTGACGCCATTGTTTCTACATATTTATTAAAATATGCCGTTTCGAAAACAAATCTAAAGAAATATTTGCGCAAGATCGAGAGGTAGAATTTGTCATTATGGAAGTATATGGGCATCATATTAAATGGCAAAATTCAGCTTTACGTTGTTACCAGCGTCGTGCTGTTATCAACTTCCGTCATCTGCATCCGTCTTCCGACAAATTCGAAGCAATTAAAATCTGTCAAAAATATACCCTTTTCAAGTTGAGTGGATTGAAATATACACCCGTTTTCATGCCAAGTGGAAGGGAGTTACATTCCACAAGTTTCTTAGGCAACATTATCCCTTTTTTAAGCTGATGGAATAAAACCAAGAGGCCTCAGGAGGTCGGACGTTTACTCATACAGGCTAAGCTGACTTGGAAAGCCGACTTGAACCAAACACACTATCCCTGTTACCAAGTTACTATCCAGTGCGACTCCCAGCTTGTTGCCAATCCCTGTCTCTCGGGAAAATTCCACACAACCTACCCGGCCACTGAGACATGGTGATTAATCATGACAACATAAAAGAGAGGGAAAGTGGTCCAGCCTGATTATGGCATAACTGTATAGAATGCTACTTTAGCCCGTCCATGTTATTTTAACGGCATCATTATAACCGCCGCCGGCGTCTATGTAATCTATTTTAAAATGTACGGTGCTCAGTTCCGGTTTACTGCAGAAATTGACCCCTGGCTCCCCTTGCCAGATGCAAGACAAACGCCTGAATCAAATTACTGCCTAGCTTGTTATGGTAATTATAACCTAGCCAGTAGGGGGTGTATGGTGGCATGAAAGGCGCACTCTCAATTTCGGCGGGATTGAGGCTGCCTATTTAACGTTAATAAACGTAAAAACACGTACATCTTGAACATGCATCAACACGTGAATTCACGTGAATACACGTACAGAGACAACATAACAAATATATCAGTAATAAAAAACCATCACCGAAGCCGCAGGACCACAAGAACCGCTTTTGGTCAAAAGTTAGAAAATGTACCTGGACAACATTCAAGAGTGGACCTGTCTGTAGCCTACCTGCCTATATACATCATTTAAAATGTCCGCCTCTTTTGAGAAAAACAAGGAACCACCAGCATCCAAGAAACTTGTCGGCATGTGTATATATTATTATTATTATTATTTTTACAACCATGTGTGTTTGTGGTAATTTATTTTGTTTCTAACAAATCACAAATTCACCCACAAATACAACACACACGCACGCACGCACGCACGCACGCACACACACACACACACCAGACACTCACATGCACCACACACACTCACACAAAAATGTTGGAAGTGGACTAAATTCACACAGTGGTCGGTAGTTGCTCCTTACACGTGTGTTTCCATGTACACCTGAAACCAGTGCTGTTGAGGGACCATCTCAAAACGTGTGTGTAAAATGAAAATTCTTTTATCATTCATCCTGAAAAATTCTTACAGAGACCACATAACAAATGTATCAGTAATGCAAGCCACCAGGACCACAAGAACCGCTTTTGGCCACGATAAAACGCCGAAAACACCAATGGTTCGGTAATACAGCCAGACACAACACACTTGCCAAAGAAATACTACAAGGCGCGGTCAAAGGCGGCAGAAAACGAGGAAGACACAACAAATGTAACTGGACAACACTCGAGAGTGGCCGGGTCTGGAGCCACATGAATTATGCGATGCTGCCCGCAACCGTCCCAGACGGAGAAAGATCACAGTGGAAGCCTCCTAGCGTGCACCCCTATGATCGGCCCGGTCAAGGGATGAGTGACACGTACAGCTAGAACCGTACCAGTTTCCCTTGTTTCACACGTGCATAAACATGTGAATTTACGTGAATACACGTACAGCTAGAACCGTACCAGTTCCCCTTGTTTCACACGTGCATAAACATGTGAATTCACGTGAATACATGTACAGCTAGAACCGTACCAGTTTCCCTTGTTTCACACGTGCATAAACATGTGAATTCACGTGAATACACGTACAGCTAGAACCGTACCAGTTTCCCTTGTTTCACACGTGCATAAACATGTGAATAAACGTAAATACACCTACATCTAGAAGAGTACCGGTTTCCCTTGTTGGACGCGTGCATCAACATGTGAATTCACGTGAATACACGTACATCTAGAACTGTACCAGCTTCACGTGTTCCGCACGTACACAAACACGTGAATTAACGTGAATACACTTATAGCTATAGAACCGTACCAGTTTCCATTGTTCCACACGTGGATAAATACGTGAACACACGTATTGGTGACGTCGTACCAGTTCTGAACCAGAATGACACGTGTAAAACTTGTGAAAATGTGCGGAAAACGTGAATTCACGTGAATACACGTACCGGTGAAGCCGGTGTACCAGTTATGAACCAGAATTACAATTATTAACTGGTGTGAAACTGATTCCTTGTTTACTTGAAACTTTAAAATTACAACACATTTGAAATGTTAAGTGTGTCAATGTGTTTTCATGAAATCCTCAAAACACCAAAACAGTGAGACGTGGTATGCCCTTGACTTCTTTTTATTAACGGCAAACCTTCGCTAATAACTATATTGGATATTGATGAGGGGAATGCCTTCTTGTAAGTGGATGTTTGGTTATTATTATTCATTTTGACTGACAATGGACAGCATTGACGGGCAACTTGTTGGCCGACCATATAAAGCCAGTGAATGTGAACAACAGGATTACAAGTGGGTGCTTTCCTGTTTTCACTTAAGCGTGTCCCGCCGCTCAAAATGCTTTGGTAGCAGTTTACATTCGGCCTCAGGGTACTTCCTGGTATTACCCACACATTGTGTCGGCCTATCAGTGGTTGCAGCTAACATCCTGGTTTTGCAGGCACGGTTTATATTACATGCAATGACATCCTAGTTTGCACACAAATTGCGTTTTGGAATACATGGAAATATAATGTAATACTAGTAGCCCATTTCGCAGCGTCAGTTATTCTCTTACCAGATATACAATACATTGTATTGTACTTTTATAACGAGATTAGGCAGTGTGACTGAGATAGTCACTCACGCGTCGTCGGGGTCGTTGTCGTATAGTTAAGCCCGCCGCACGCTACACGGCGCGACGGCGACGACGACGGCGACGCGACGTAAAAAGATGTCGTGGAAGAATCTTGAATAATCTTCAACAATCTTGTTTCGTCGTGAGTAGCCGCATATATATCACGACGATTCGTCATGGACCCATCTTGGAACTAACACGGCCGTAGCGGTTTCCCTCAATCTCATCCAAGGAAAACGGAACTTAGAAATAAGTTTCTTAATTTTACTTTGCATTTTCTATTTACTCATCATTGTTTAATTCATTTGATATTCCAGTGATATTGCGATATGAGATATATAACGTAAAAAGTGGTTCAATATAGATGAATGTTCGTCTAAATTGGAGCAGTACGCCATAATCCAAATGTCTAATTTTCTCCGAACATGTTGTACCTATTTGTGCCTATCACTGACGAGTTTCAAGTTAAATAGTGGAAAACGCAACATTGATTGATACACACACACACACACACACACACACACACATTTTGTTCATCTGCAAGTAACATGACTGAACGCATGTGTATGATTGGCTAATAGTCTACGATAGAATATGGTGAATCTCTACGACGATCCACGACGTGGCGAAAACCCCGTCCTCGACGGTCGTAGACCCTTCTCATAGTGCCGCAGACTACAGGACGATTAGTCGGCGACGATCGCGTTGCGTTGCGTCGCTGTCGCGTCGTGTAGTGTGCGGCGGGCGGTTCTCCCTATTCCTACATACGAATCGTTCCATGTCGTCCTGTGAAAACAAAAATAGAGACCGGGGCTAGTTGTGGCAAAACAAAATATTGTCAGATCGAAAAAGTATTAATGTCAACCGGACTGCTAATATCTCCGGCAGACAGCAGGAAGAAATGAGAACTTTTATGACGCCTCCTGAAGTGTATCAATACACTCCGATACATCATGTGTCTAACATTACGTACGCTTCCACAATACTGGGCAACAGTATGAGGACAAACGCATCGAAAACGTTAAGTGTAGAAAATTATTAACAATTGATTTCCTAGCAAAGTTAGACTTGGTCGCAACCTACTATGAGATTAAAACCTTTACCCCTTGATGTGTTCAATGTGAAAAACGCCGGCAATTCTTTGTGTTGCACAACAGAAAAGTACAGCAAACACGTTTGTGATCAAAGGTAACATGACAGGTTAATTAATTCCTCCCGTCAGTGGCGCAGTGAGGGTTGTCGGCGCATGGGAACAAAACATGTTTCCTCTCAGAGCCATTAAAACCGGTCATGCCACAGTGCAGTTTAAAAATGACTTGTATGTATGTATTAAACCGTATTTGATGTAGCACACTATTGCAAATAATCATGAACACCAAAGGTAAAGTTCACATTTTTATTCGCTATGAACTGTGAATTGTTCATGGTAAAATCAATAATGAATCATAAATAATCAATGAACCCATTTACAAACACAAACAAGTACGAGCAGCCAAGGGCAACTTCACACTAAAACCGTTTCTCTCGCTTTGATTGCTGCAAACTCGTCAATGACTGTATCTATTCTACTGTCTCCCTCTCTATGCCGAGGAGGGCCCAACCACTTTGGCGATCTTGTCCCATAGACGCTCGCTGACGCGTAAGGAGTAGCTTCAACTTACTGAACAAGCGTTCACAGTTAGCAATTGACACCGCTTTTGTGATCAGAATTGATAGCACGACGCGCAGATTCGGGAATACATCTTCACCCTATGATACGGGTCAGATGGATCATATGTCCTATGTGATGTCATCACGCAAGAGGCTTCTTAGCCCATAAAAATGGGCGTCTTGCCCAACCCTTGGTGGGACAATATATTTAATTAATGATAACATTCTTTCGTGTTGCCAATCGTCACCAATGTTTTGGTATGACAAACTATTACCACACAACAATCGTATGCCCGCATATATACCTCAAAATAATACGTTTATGAATAACTGTAGCCATTTTCCCTCAAGGGGAATCCTTGCTACACCCTACCCTACTGGTACCGTCAAATTTGTTCAGACTTTTGAACAAGGTCAACTACCATCAACGATTTCTGTGGTGTCTAGTTTGCCCCAACTGCACTGCACTGCACTGCACTTGTTCTCTGGTGCAGGTGCACCTTGTCGATTCGACAGCACGTCTTCAACTCGAGGGATGTGCATCTTCCCATGCCGGTGTACCAAGGGCTGCGACCAGGTCACTGGTCAGTGTTTGGACGACGGACGGTGTAACGATGGTCATCCAAATGGCTACAACTGGAGAGGGACAGCCTGCCAGATAGGTGGGTGCCAAACGTCTTACATCTGCCTTGTACTGAAGTAACGTAATGGTAGACATTGAGACGCCAATGTTTGCTATCGTTGAATACTCCAATTAATCGATACATTGCTGGAAACGTTGTAAATAAACATTCTTACTTTATTTGTTCACTTCATTTATTAAATGCCGGATGATCTCGCGTTTACATAATTCCTTATTTTTAGTATAAATTATATATTAATCTTAATAAATCTGTATAATTCTGTGTTTCTGAAATAAAAATAAATTATGTTTATCTTATAAATATATCTCACAAGAATATAACTGAAAGTGGTTGTGCGCGTAACATAATTAAACTAGGAGCAGTAAAGTGTTAACGAAAAAGTGAGCAATTGCAGTAGATATTGTACGCTAAGGGATGCCTTCAAATATTATGTAATTATATTAAAATAAATAATGTAATTTAATTAATAGCTACAACGGATATATTGCTGTTATTGCTATGATCAGTTTGCCTACGTTTTATGCCATTAAGCTATGTTCCAGGAAATGTAGCATTAGACAAGGACACAAGCCAGAGTACGGCTAAATGGGGTGACAAGTACCCCGCCAGCAAGGCTGTTGATGGTGCTATCGATCCGTTGTCTTATCAACACTGCGCAGTTCCTGACGCCATGCCTGGCAGCAGTACGTGGTGGAAGGTAGACTTTGGAGGGAACTACCGAATATCTCGTGTTATCATCTATAACAGCGACACGGGTGAGTATTACACTTATGCCCTTGGGCATAACTTTGTTTCACCACAAACGTTAGCGAGACACAAGTGCAAGCGAAACACAATTTGTCAACTATAAATGCAACATGTGTGAATGTTTAAAAACATTAAAAACACAATACTCTATGGACTCAGATTCAGAAGATACTTAATTTGTTCAAACATCAAACAAAAATAACATATAACATATACATACAAAAGCATGATCAATGATTAACAAAACAGTGCACTCGTAAAACAGAAATGCAAATTATAATCAGCGATCCATCGTAGCAGTAAATACACGAAATACTCAAGTGTGACCACTGATCACAATAGCAGTGTACAAAATATCATAATAACAACATATCCTGGGACGGGAAACTCCCACTTACAACAGCAAGATCGATGTCCTGGGAGCCCACCGGTTTTTATATTATGCACTGAAATATAAAATAAGATATTCTTGTCAATTTGCATACAACATTTCTTAGCAGAAAATTACATTGTATTATAACAAATATAACAATTGACATTTCACATGCATCATTATATGTTTGTAAGTAATATATTTTGGCATATGCCAGAAATCGCTTTGACAATGGGTTTGGATCTGATTTTTAATATTGTTGGGGTATTGTTTATTGTATGTGACATGTTATGTCGTATGCATATTTTTGCAAATTCGTGATGTGCTCTTGTCATATGTATATCGTTTTGTCTCCGTGTGTTGTGATTGTGTACACCTTGGTTTATATATAGTGCTAAATGTTGAAGGTAACCAGGTAGTTTGTCATGCATAAATTTATAATTCAATTTAGTTCGTGAATTTATACTATTTAAACGCATCATACGTACTGCTTTTTAAAGTTTATTTATTCTATATGATATTTATTGGCAAAACAGTTTCAATTTATAAAGTATTTCTAATGTTTTGAGCATTTCTTAGAAATGTGTTCAATGTGAGTTTTTCAGTTTAAATGTTCTGCTATGGTGTTTATATACTTTTAACATTTAATGTTTAGTCTACGTTGGTTGAGCTACTATATATTTCGCTATTTTAAGCAGGTTTCTTTAAAATAAACTATGTTGTTCTAGCTGTGCAATTTAGTTTTTCTTGATATGGAAGGGAACAATAGTAATGTGATAACATAAGGCATAATTAATAGAAATAACTTACTTTCGGTCATTCATTTAACACCTCTTTCTCTTTTATTAGTTGTTGTAGAAACACCATCATGTCCCGCTATAGATATGCGTGCCAGAGACCGCTGTGGCGCTGCAGGAATCAGTGAGCTCGACTGTCAAGAGCAAGGATGTTGCTGGGACGGAGAGGCCCGGGGCAGCGTTATCTCATGTTACAGAAAGCGTACGTACTCTCCTGGTAATCATAAGACTGCATAGTCGTGATCAGTTAACATGTGCATGCATGTGCATGTGGGGTGCATACATGTAAAGTTTTTGAAATGACAAAACTGGGTTATTTTGTGCGCGATGCCCTTATAAGGGCTAGCCATGCTGACACCCACTCGACGTTCACAAACGTATGATTAATATAGGACTCTCAGAACGAGGGAGCCGCATGTTTTCTGGGAGGACATATTGAATGCCGTTCAAATAACCTTCCAGGTAACGCAAGGCAGTAACTACATGTTGGCAAACAACAGGGCCGAGTCAGACAGTCAATCTAGTAATATCACTATAATATCACATTGCATTTTGATATTTCTCCCAGGTTGTTTGAGCTAGCCCCTTGATTTGATCAAATGATGATCAGGTATTTCATTTGTAAGCATAATTGAGTGTAGATTACCTCTTTCATTTGTTGAGATGACCTTTTTTAATGACCCCCTTCTTCCTTACCACTCTGTCTGACTAGGTCCGATTGTTTGCCAACATGTAGTTACTGCCGTGGGTTACCTGGGAGGTTATATAAACGGCATTCAATATGTCCTCCCAGAAAACATGCGGCTCCCTCGTTCTGAGATTCCTATGTTAATCGTATGTTTGTGAACGTCGTCCTCATAATCGTAATAATGATCACCCTAATTGATTTATTACATTACCGGTCGATTTATTACATTACCATTCGATTATTACATTTCCGATCGATTGATTACATTACCGGTCGATTATTATACTACCGGCACATTCATTACATTACTGGTTGTAACGCGAGTCGGTCAAACGAAGAAATTCGCGCTCATCCGCGGAACGCTTGATTTCAATCGATGTTTGCAAACCACGTGATATTTTTTAAAATGGCAATAGCAAGATTAATAAATATGCAACGACACGAATATCAACTATGTTGTTATTCGGAAAGTTTCCGTCACAATGGAAATAGGGAAATATTTATATTTTTTAAAAGGAGCGTGGTCACAAAATTTGGGGAAAAACGGTAGGAAGCATAAAAAACAGGAGAAATCATGAAAAACGGGAGTTTTGTTTTTGTGCGTGCATATGTATTAGGCACTTCCTAGTAGTATACTACACTGAATAATAACGACACCCCCACGAATGGTGACAAAATGTTATTAGCAATTTCTGGCGCGATTTGTGCTCATAAAGTCGTACGAGTAAGCCGTAAATGTAGTGTTATATATGTTTACTGCGGAGTACGCTTAATTCACTGATGCAACATTTTATCCTAACTTATTAATGTTTACATTTATCTTAGTTACGGAGTTGTTTTGTATTCAACCTAACGTTTATTCGTGCACTGTGCAAGATAGTCGCATGGTGTTGTGTCTGGGCTGTCTACGGTTGACAATGTCTGTTTGTAGAGTGCAAGGCGGGTTACTTTGGCTGGCGGTGTCGTTTCCAATGCCACAAGTGCTCAACGTGTGACAGCATCACAGGACAATGTCCAGCGACCTGCCGAGACGACCGCTGGGGCGTTGGAT
The DNA here is from genome assembly GCA_033239005.1 of Lamellibrachia satsuma. NCBI lineage: Eukaryota > Metazoa > Annelida > Polychaeta > Sabellida > Siboglinidae > Lamellibrachia > Lamellibrachia satsuma. The sequence continues at coordinate 426,836 of BSQZ01000032.1, forward strand.
GCATGCTGAGTAAGTATTCTGGTTTGGTGAACATATTTACTATATGCAAAGACTTGATGGAAAATACTTTTACTATGGCAGTTCCACGTGGCTAATGAAAGGGACCAAACACGGTCATCTCGCAGAATCCCTTGACATTGGTCGGGTTGACAGTTGTTAGTGAGTCACTTTCCTAATCAGTTTTCTTTGTATAATTTTGTAATCCGCACACACTCGCTTCTGGTTTGGAATAATGTGCCAAACATCTTTCCCTTTATCTGGAACGAGGACCTTTTTTCTCGGTTTTTCGCTAAATTACTAAATCATTGATCGGCTTCAGATTTTTTTAACCTTACATTTTTAATGGGGATTGAATCCGTGCCCTTGCATGTTTGGTATCTTATAGCGTACTTCATTGTCATGTGATTGCGCGTGAACAATATTCATTATTTATACCCCAAGTTTAAGTAGTAATATCTTTAGCGACGCCTCTTACTGGTTAGTGTTTACACCTCCCATGTGGAGACTTGTACAAATTGTCGTGTTTGGTCATTGGTAGCTTCTGCTTCAGCACGCGTAGGCAAACATACCTGTGTGCCTAGTACACGGGATGTATTGTATTGTACCGTTCTACAACCAGTGGCGTATTCGGGCGGGGTGACATTGGGCGACGACCCCCATCTTTGGCTTAAATGTCTGATTTTTTCGTATGAAGCATGTTGCGCTACTACACGGCAGCATGGTAAATTAATGAGTGACTAAGCTTACCCCGCCCTTTGACCCCCCTTTGTTAGATCATAGATAAGACACTCTCTATAACTTAGGGTTCGAACTCCATGTGCTGAGTGCACTTACATAAATGTACTATTAAATGTATCAGTCGACAGTTGCGTGATGCATGTGCTATATGAAAACTCTGTTACAATTTTCAACGTGTTGTGCTGGTGTATTTTTTAAAATATAGTAATGTAATTTCCTCCTGACTGTTTCGTGGAGCGCAGTTCGATATGAACTTTAGACAATTTCAGCAATACGGTTTTCGCTCCCAGCGCATCCCAACACTTAACGTATAAGCCTGATGGTGAAATAGCCTCATACGTAGCCGTGATGCATTTTCAGGTATAAGTTTGAGGCAGTATGAACTTGTCCATTAAGCGCAAGTTTGAGGGGTGTGGCAGGAGGTTTGGACGTGGAAGGTTAGTCCTACAAATTGGTGGGAGGTTCGTCTCAAAAATATGTGGGATATGGAATTGGTGAGAGGTTGGTCTCAAAAATAGGTGGGATATGGGATTGGTGGGAGGTTGTTCTAAAACATAAGTGGGATATGGGATTGGTGAGAGGTTGGTCTCAAAAATAGGTGGGATATGGGATTGGTGAGAGGTTGATTTCAAAAATAAGTGGGATATGGGATTGGTGAGAGATTGGTCTCAAAAATAGGTGGGATATGGAATTGGTGGAAGGTTGGTCTAAAAAATAGGTGGGATATGGGATTGGTGGGAGGTTGGTCTCAAAAATAGGTGGGATATAGAATTGGTGGGAGGTTGGTCTCAAAAATAGGTGGGATATGGGATTGGTGGGAGGTTGGTCTCAAAACTAGGTGGGATATGGGATTGATGGGAGGCTGTTCTAAAAAAAATAAGTAGGATATGGGATTGGTGAGAGGTTAGTCTCAAAAATAGGTGGGAGGTTGTTCTAAAAAATAGGTGGGATATGGAATTGGTGAGAGGTTGGTCTCAAAAATAGGTGGGATATGGGATTGGTGGGAGGTTGTTCTAAAACATAACTGGGATATGGGATTGGTGAGAGGTTGGTCTCAAAAATAGGTGGGATATGGGATTGGTGGGAGGTTGGTCTCAAAAATAGGTGGGATATGGGATTGGTGGGAGGTTGGTCTCAAACATAGGTGGGATATGGGATTGGTGGGAGGTTGGTCTCAAAAATAGGTGGGATATGGGATTGGTGGGAGGTTGGTCTCAAACATAGGTGGGAAATGGGATTGATGGGAGGCTGTTCTAAAAAAATAAGTAGGATATGGGATTGGTGAGAGGTTATTCTCAAAAATAGGTGGGAGGTTGTTCTAAAAAATAGGTGGGATATGGAATTGGTGAGAGGTTGGTCTCAAAAATAGGTTGGATATGGGATTGGTGGGAGGTTGTTCTAAAACATAACTGGGATATGGGATTGGTGAGAGGTTAGTCTCAAAAATAGGTGGGATATGGGATTGGTGGGAGGTTGGTCTCAAAAATAGGTGGGATATGGGATTGGTGGGAGGTTGGTCTCAAAAATAAGTGGATATGGGATTGGTGGGAGGTTGGTCTCAAAAATAAGTGGATATGGGATTGGTGGGAGGTTGTTCTAAAAAATAAGTGGGATATGGGATTGGTGAGAGGTTGGTCTCAAACATAGGTGGGAAATGGGATAGGTGGGAGGTAGGTCTCAAAAATAGGTGGGATATGGGATTGGTTGGAGGTTGGTCCCAAAAATGGGTGGGAAATGGGATTGGTGGGAAGTTGGTCTCAGAAATTGGTGGAATATGGGATTGGTGGGAGGCGGACCATTAACACAGATGGGACTAAGGTTGAAACTCCTGCCACACACTCCTCTAGAATACTTCCTGGCCTTCAACCATGTCATGCTTGAGTGATTTTTTTATAATCGAGGTTGCCGAGTCGTGCCTAAACGTATAAACTACAGTAAAATCACTGCTGTTTACCCTGTTTAATAACGTTTAAAAACTGATAATTTATCCCTGTTCTTATATATATAGCATGTAAAATGTAAACATGTTTTTTTAGTAACGTTTAAAACCTGATAAGTGGCGTCTTCACTACTGGAGGCCATTCTGTCCGTATTTACGTATCTGTAACTCGGCGCGAAACGTATGGGAAAACATGACATAAACTCAGCGGAAGTCAGTGGTGCTTATAAGTTACGGAACTAACGATAAGTAGAGCGGAAGACGTTTAGCTGAAACTGTCTGTTGGTTCACACTTACGTTTACATGAACTCTGCTTCAGTTCCTTATTATTTCAGGCAATAATTGCTACTACGACAATGTGAAGGGAGAGCACTACGTGGGTCGACAGAACAGCCTTGTAAGTCGCACATGTATAGACTGGACACGACAAATTAGAATAAGCGACTCCCAATTTCCGGATGGCAGTCGGGCAGCGGCGAAAAACTACTGTCGCAACCCAGACGCGGACGAAAGGCCATGGTGCTACGAAAACACCGACCATACCTGGGTGTTCTGCGACGTGCACAAATGTGGTAAGTATTCCAGCACAACGCACGTAACCAACTATCATTACACGTGCACCAGAAGATTTTAACCATGATAGAATGGTTTGTGTTATCAGGTAAATACTGAGAAATTAACGCATTGGATTGGCATTCCAGTAGCACTGATTCACTGTCCCGGTAATCAGAGTGAACAAGTGACTGTATCTATTTACTTATAACTTGCACACGCTGAACGTCTGCTGAAGAAAGCTAATTTTGGTCTTATTTTGAATGCAAAGCGATGTGTGCTCGTACGCATGGATCGAACTACATCTGTTTACACAAACTTTATAACTATTCTGTCACGCAGCAAATACATTGCTGGGAAATAATACTATTGACCTTTTTTATTTTCCATAATAGATCGATGTTCAGCAGAATAATATATTGCCCACTTTAAACAAAGCCACCAATTAATGCCACCAAGCGCCTCCAACTTCCTGTATCTGTCTACTCGGACGACCTCCAACTCTACGTCTCCTTCTGGAACACTGTAACAGCGGAAACTGGGCCATGCATCACCAACCTCACCTACGACATTGATTCACGCAAACACCAGTAAACAACAATAAGACAGACGTTTTCATATTCGCATCTAAACACGGTCTGAAATATATTGGACCGTCGACGAACACAAACAGGCAGCTGTCAACGCCGTTTGTTAATATGGGAGCCCGATATAACGGACGATTCCGGCGCTTTCTCAGAGACAAGTACTGCAACGTCCTGTCGTTTTGTCATGAGTGATTCATTGGGATTGGTGACGTTCTACTATTTTACATCAGTTGTTATACATGTGCTGTGGCAAAACGTACAAACTGTTACATTTAGCATTTTAATGTGTTCCAGAATACCAGCTTGGAAGAATCAGTGCGATTAAAACTTAGAACACTAAATTAATATGTCGTTATGCATTAATCAGCATAGTTATCCAAAGCTACATCCAGCAATTGTTTGGCTAAATTATGTTTTGGTCCGCGCTTTTTGGTCGATTGCTATTATCATTTCAAGTTACAAACGAATGCAATGTTTCAGCAAATGTCACCCAAATGTATTTTCGTAGCTTGTAGCTAGGAACCACATACTACGAATGTAGGAAACACATGCTACAATCGATATACGGAATAGGTATTCGCAGATATGCTTTGAATTCAATACAATGTTCACATGAAAATGTCAGTGGTTTATTGCAAGAACGGTAGTCAGGTAAATGTGGTATCTATAAAGACTGCTGACACATCTTCTGAGTAGTTATAACCAGTTCAACATTTGCATGTAGTTATCACATAATTAACCCAGCGAATTATTATTATTCAGAGTGTGACAGTCGTCGGTTTGGTGTCAACTGTGAGAAAGAGTGTCACTGCAAGAACATGGATGAGAACTGTCAGAGTAATACGCCTAAAGGTGGATGTCAGTCTGGATGTGCTTCACACTTCACGGGGCCGACTTGTCAAGGTAATGGATTCTGCTTCTGTTAACTTCATTTGCATTATGAACAAACTTCAATTATATTTTACAACTGATGGCGTTGTTGAAATAATATATATATATATATATATATATATATATATATATATATATATATATATATATATATATATATATATATATATATATATATATATATATATATATGTGTGTGTGTGTGTGTGTGAATGAAGAGAAGATTTGCAAAAGGGCTTACGCGCCCTTTCACTGATTCAGAGAAAAGAAAAAAATTGTAGTATTCACTGTGATTAATATCTTCTTTTTTTATTAAAAGATAGGTGTATGGTATGTTAATTATAATAACATGGTTTTGCAAATCAGTGACTTGTTTTTCTAATTATTTTCGTGAATTAATTATATTTGAAATGTGGAAGACATATTATTAATTAGCAAAAATAATTAGAAAAACATGTCACTGATTTGTAAAAGCATGTTTTTTTTATAATTAACAAACAATGCACCTATCTTGTAATAATAATAAAAAATAATCACTGTGAGTCATACAGTTTTGTGTGCTTTTCGTTGAATCAGTCAAATGGAGTGTAAGCTCTTTTGGAAGTCTGCTCTTCAAATAAAGCCCCCCAAAGTTGAGTCATGGCTGTGTGTGTGCGATAGTGACACCAATGACCTGTGACGCCCTAACATGACGATTCTGTGTCTCATTGGCCAAAGGATCTAATCCTTTTTGAATGTCAACTAAATTGGATGGAAGCCCTTTTGCATGTTAAATGCAACTTTAATGGACTTTTCCTGTGGGGTGTAAGCCATTTTGAAACATATTAAATATTTTGCATGAAAGCTATGCCCCACCACTACGCATTAACGTTTCATTTTTTTAAATGGATGTAAGCCTTTTTGAAATTCTGCTCTTCATATATGTATGTATGTATGTATGTATGTATGTATGTATGTATGTATGTATGTATGTATGTATGTATGTATGTATGTATGTATGTATGTATGTGTATGTATGTGTATGTATGTATGTGTATGTAGGTATGTATGTATGTATGTATGCATGTATGTATGTGTGTATGTATGTATGTATGGATGTATGTATGTATGTATGCATGCATGGATGGATGGTTGTATGGATGTATGGATGTATGTATGTATGTATGTATGTATATATGTAAGTATGTATGGATGTATGTATGGATGTATGTATGTATGTATGTATATATGTATGTATGTATGGATATATGTATGTATGTATGTATATATGGTTCAGATATAAAGTAGGGGTTAAGGAAGAAGAAAGTCTGCTGTGTACCATTAAGAGAAGAAAGCTGGCTAAGTATGGACACATTTGGGTATTTACCAGCATAGAAGGAGAACTATCAGGTAAAAGTCTAAGGTAAAAAACGGACTGGATTGACACCACGAAGATTTGGACAGATGGTGGACTGTTGCTAGGGAGGTTGCTAGAGAGACACTACCAGCGTCAACTGATGCTGTGGCTAGAGAGGTTGCTAGAGAGGTTGTTAGAGAGACACCACCAGCGTTAACTGATGTTGTGGCTTCAGAGTGAGATTATGTGCATGATTCAAGAAAGTGTCCGTATTAACGAGGTTTCACTATATTCATTGTTAATATAAATATATGTTATTTCACATTATTTCACTTTGTTTGTAAACCACCTGTTACCTAAATTATATGTAAAATTATATCCTATATATGAAAATTGCCTTGCTTCATCACTGAAAACCCGTCCTAGAAACTAAATTGCTCTTTCATAGAACAATGTGCTCTGTTTATTATTTGGTAGGACGTGGGGAGGAATGGGCTGAATTCCCCACTTTGCATGTAGCAAATACCCTACGTAAAATCATGCCTAAACACATGGATGCATGCTTAAACACATAGCATGTTTCCTCTCATATTGCAGAATGCAAAGACGGTCATTTTGGAGTGTATTGCGACGCCACGTGCCACTGTAGCTCTGGCAGCTGCAATAAGACGACTGGACACTGTCCAAGTGGATGTGCTCCAGGCTGGGCTGGCGACAGCTGTCATATCAATGGTAAATTTGATAACGAATAGTGCTATAACTTATTGCTCTTCAAAAAATAAACCTCTATTAAATGATGTGGACGTTGTATCAGTATTCTGGAAAGACGGAGACTACGCAATATACAAATAGGCACACAAAATAGAACAGAATAACTAGAAGCGAAACGAATTTATATAAGCAAATTCTGGACGGCAGTGCAACAAGCGTTTATGTACGGATTAAACAAAAACAGTGACATCCCGGAACGAGACACATGCTTGAAAGAACGCTTCAAGGAGCCCACTCGACATAAACAAATAAGCAAGCAAGCCACCAGAAAGTTCGAGATATGGATGGAAAACAATGACACGAACATCACGTCAGGCTGATTTATAATGACACCGAACATAAATTGATACTTCATCTCAGTGTTTACCAATTAGTACCATTTATAAATGGTGCCCAAGAATTTAATAAATAAAACATGTACCAGAGTGAGATTGTTTAACGTCATATCAGTCTTTAAAGAGGTTAATAAAAAAGACGAGTTACCAAAATGGTCCGAAAATTGGCTGATGCTATTCAATAATTCGCTACACGAAACGTAAAATAACGACACCAGAGATGAGGGGACACCGACTCAGCCACATAAGGAAAGGCCTGTTTGCCATGCAAACTGGCGAGCAAAGGAAGGACTACTCGTCCCAGAATTCAGGTCCTGGTGAAGGTTACCGAAGGTAGCCGGAACGTTGAGCAAGTAAATTTAAATAGTTGTGATTAACAAATACGATACTTCTTTATTCTCTACCAAAAATGTTCACGAATAACAATATAATAACGGAAACCACCAATCCATGATGGTTTTACCATCGTTGTATGACCACTGCGTGATTTCAGACGAGCGGCGATTCATTGCATTCACACTGAGCGTTGGCAACAGCTCAGACATAGAGGACCACTCCCAGTGTACAAGTCACAACGGCGCTGTGGCTGCTGGCGCGACGGTCAACGAGTCGTGTATAGCGAGCTGTCGTTATCTGTCCTTCAGGCGAAATGGAGGCGGAGACAATCGCTTGACAACCCTGTGTGAAGTGGTTGTCATTGGCTATAGATATGTATGTAAGGAACAGTTAGTTATTATACTTCAGTGGGATCATGCAATAAAGATACAAACATACTGAGTTCACCGTCCCGCAACGTTTTGGCAGTTTGTTGTGGCTGCTACGGAAATATCTGTACGGAGTAACCACCCTTAGAACATAACTGTACTCAATAATTGCCTATACATTTGCGTATAATATACATTTTTAAAGAATATAGTGAGAAAACGTGTATTATGCAAACATATAGGCCATCATAATAAATCAGTGTGTTAGTAGAATAACCAACATAACTTCGAGATTAATATAGCTACTATCATTATACAATTATGAATGATGAACTCTGCACCAGTTCGACAACGTTGTTTGTTTGTTATCCATCGACAATAGTACTGTTTCTGATGATTAACAGCTTGCCAGCATTGTCCCTCAACTAGTACATGCAACGACGTCATCGGTTGTGACGCATGCGCACCAGGCAAGCAGCAGCCCGACTGCGTGCGCGGTGAGTAGCCGACAACAGCAGATATAACGTTTGAACGGCGTGTTGGTGGCACTAATAATTGCTACCCTGGGACATGCGTTACGTGTGCTTAATATACAAAACAATGCATGCATTCCAGTAATATTCAACTACACGTTTCCAAGAGCATTTGTTGTTTAACATATTTGCCGGCAAAGTATAATAACATTTTGTTTGCATCTTGTTTGCATCATATTTGTTCTATTCGAAAGACGTCACGTCATTCGCACGTTTGTCAATTACCATGTTTGGCAAATCGTTTGTACAACATTAACATCCGTTCTATGGTGTATGAATTCTTCGGATGCGGTGAATAAAACACATCGTTGTTATAATTTGTGTACTTACTGTAATTGTCTGCAATATGCAGTTATTTGCAGGCATATGTTTTGTCATGATACCGCGTCCTCGATTTCGTTTTCTGCAGACTGCGACGACGGAAACTACGGAATCAACTGCAACGAAAGCTGCGGACATTGCAAGGAACAGGCGAAATGTTCCATCACGAACGGAAATTGTTCCAGCGGATGTGAACCTTGGTACATCTCAGACGCCTGTAAGACTTACATAGGTATGTATTACTTACTTACTTATGCCCATCGCCCCTCTTGGGGCATAGGCAGTCGACAACAGATCGCCAGAGTCCCCTGTCCTGGGCCATCCTCTCTAACTGGTTCCAGGTGTAGCCCATCTTCCTGGTGTCTGCCTGAAGGTCCCGTCGCCACGTGTTTCTTGGTCGTCCTCTTCTCCGTTTGCCTTGAGGATTCCATGTCAGCGCTTGCCTGGTGGTGCTTGTTACTGGTTTTCGGAGCGAGTGGCCAATCCAGGCCCATCTTCTTCTTCTGATTTCCTCTTCTACAGGTTGTTGTTGTGTCTTTTCCCACAATTCACTGTTGCTGATGTTGTCTGGCCAGTGGATCTGGAGGATTCTTCTCAGGCAGTTGTTGATAAAGGTCTGCACTTTGTTGATGGTGGTGTTGGTTATCCTCCATGTCTCTGCTCCATACAACAAGACCATCTTCACGTTGGAGTTGAACAACCGGATCTTTGTGCGTGATGACAGTACCCTGGAGCTCCAGATGTTCTTCAGTTGCAGGAATGCCACTCTTGCCTTGCCTATCCTTGCTCTGACGTCTGCGTCTGTGCCGCCCCGCTTGTTGATGACACTGCCGAGGTATGTGAAGGTCTCTACCTCCTCGAGTGCATTTCCCTCCAGTGTGACTGGGTCAGTGCTGGCTGCATTTATCCTGAGGACCTTGGTCTTTCCTTTGTGGATGTTCAGGCCCACTTGTAAGGAGACAGCTGCCAGTTCTGTCGTCTTGTCCTGCATCTGTTGATGGCTGTGAGACAACAGTGCCAAGTCATCGGCGAAGTCCAGGTCTTCAAGTTGCGTCCATAGTGTCCACTGGATCCCACTTGTCCTCTGTACTGTGGTCATCTTCATAATCCAGTCAATGGCCAGGAGGAAGAGGAATGGGGACAGCAGGCAGCCTTGTCTTACTCCAGTCTTTACCTCGAAGCGACAGGTGAACTGTCCTCCATGGATTACCCTACAGCCTGTTCCGTCATAGCTGTTCTTGATTAGGTTGACCAGTTTAGTGGGTACCCCATAGTGTCGTAGCAGTTTCCAGAGGGTCTTCCTGTCAACACTGTCAAATGCCTTTTCATAGTCAACGAAGTTCACGTAGAGGGAAGAGTTCCATTCTAAGGATTGTTCTACTATGATGCGCAATGTTGCGATCTGGTCTAAACATGATCTGTTCTGGCGGAATCCGGCTTGCTGGTCTCTAAGCATTGGGTCGACCATATCTTTCATCCTTTCCAAGATGATCCTGTTGAAGACTTTCCCTGGCACTGACAGGAGTGTGATCCCTCTGTAGTTAGCACAATTTATGATGTCTCCTTTCTTGGGGATCTTGATGAGGTAGCCTTCTCTCCAGTCTGCTGGCACTTCTTCCTCTTCCCATATCTTCCCAAATAGAGGGTAAAGTAGTTCCACGGAAGTGTCCACAACTGCCTTGAGTGCTTCTGCCGGAATATCATCTGGCCCTGATGCTTTATTGTTCTTCAGCTGTTGTATAGCTTTCTTGAGTTCTTCTCTGGCAGGTCTGTCGCAGTTAATAGGTAGGTCATCTTCTGCTGGGTGGATGACAGGCGGGTTTGGCGGGGCGGGTCTGTTCAGGAGTTCCTCGAAATGCTCGGCCCATCTGTCCAGCTGTTGTTCATTTCCTATGATAGCATTTCCCTCTTTGTCCTTCACTGGTCGCTTTGGGTGGCAGTACTTGCCTGACAGTTTCCTGGTAGTGTCGTAAAGCTCTTTCATGTTTCCTCTTCCTGCTGCCTGTTCCGCTTCCTCTGCCAGGCTGTCGATGTAGTTTCTCTTGTCCACCTTTATGCTCTTCTTTACTTCTCTGTTGACTTCTGCATATTCTTCTTGCGCTTTTGCCTTTGCTGTTCTTGTGCGGCTGTTGTTTACTGCTGTTTTCTTCTCCTTCCGCATCTGGACCTTGCGCAAAGTTTCCACTGAAATCCACTCTTTCTGCTGCGGTGTCCTGGGGCCAACAACTTCCTGGCAGGTTGATGTCCATGTCTCTTTTATGTTCTGCCACTGCTTGTTTAGGTCAGTTTCTTCTTCGAGCAGCTCTTGCACCACTTGGAATCTGTTGGTGAGCTTCAATCTGTATTCCTCTCTTGTCTGTGCATCCTTCAGGAAGCTGACATTGTACTTTTTCGCTTCACTGCTGTCTCCATTCGGTTTTTCTTCAGTTTCAGCTTCAGTATGGCAACAAGCAGGTGGTGGTCAGACGCAGCATCGGCTCCTCTCTTCACTCTCACGTCCTGAAGGGACCTTCTGAATGTTTTGCCTATGCAGATGTGGTCTATCTGGTTCTCTGTCACGTGATCTGGTGATACCCAAGTAGCTTTATGTATCCTTTTGTGTGGGAAGATGCTGCCTCCGATGACAATCTTGTTAAGGGCGCATGTGTCAGCAAATCTCTCGCCGTTTTCGTTTATCTCTCCCAATCCATGTTTTCCCATTACTTCTTCATACCCAGTGTTGTCCTTTCCAATCTTTGCATTGAAATCTCCCATTAGGATGTTGACATCTTTCACTGGACACTTGTCGATGATCGTTAGGTATGTATATTTGCACCAATTTAATTGAGTTGTATCGAAAAAAGTCTACCTAGTAGTTTCGCCAATATTCCTGACATGTGTCTGTGTTTTCAAGTAGAGAGTAAGGGAATCCACCGAATGAGTGTTTTACATTATGTTGTCACGCGCAAATATACAATTTTGCTCCAGCTGCTCCAGGTTATCATTCATCCGTCAAGCCACACGTTGACAATGTCACCACCACGTCTGCCACAGTGACTTGGCCTAAAGCCAGCAACATATCAACTGGTCTTGAAGGTCACTACCTTTACATCTTGTGGCTGCAAGCCGACGGAGAGTCAGAACAGAACACCGCACGAGTAGGACAGGGCGCTGGAGAACAACTGATAGAGGCTCAAATCACCGGGCTAAAGGTCAACACGAACTATTCGCTTAGAGTGCAACCTTATCGTCAGCTCAATATAGAACACGAGGGAGGCATGTCTACAGTAGTCATCACGTTCAAAACCAGATGCCCAGGTACAGTGTGTTGTCGTTAAACACAAGTTAACTATATATACACTAACTGGGAGAGTTATTTGTCCCAATCTGCCTTATCTGGCTTAAATTATACTGTTAAATCACAAAATGCCTCTGCTGACCCTTAGGCCCTACATAGTTTGTATGTAATTGTTTGGCCAAATCCGTGATTTCGTATCGAAATTCATTTATGTGTGTAGGTTGTCCGCATGTTTGTGTTAATCAGCCTTTTTTAAGTGACCCATTTGTGCACATATTTATAACTGCTATCAAAGCAGTACGTAATTTGCCTCTGTATTAGAAATAATAATGTCCCTGTTTGACAAATGAATCGGGACCCAGTGAGTCGCCAGTGTGCGCGTCCCCGGGTCGCCGACTGATTGCCCAGTCGCCAGCGTGCGCGCTCCCGGTCGCCGACTGATTGGCCAGTCGCCAGTTAGCGTGCTATTTACGACGCAACTCCATTTTCGGGAACAAACAAAACATCTCGGCAGTAGTGAAAATTGTTTCTCCTATCTTGCTTTACTTTGCAGAACATATTTGTATCAATACGTTCATAATAAAAAAAACTCATGTCTACTATGAATGTCTTCGTCTCTATTGTTGTTAAACCATACACAGTTTGACATTTCTCAAAATCAAAGCCTCTCAGTTCTGTAATCCGCTTGTCTTCTGTGATTAAATGTCAACATTTGATGATTAATAAATGAGCCAATTAATCAGTCGTTACAGATTCGAGCACCGGGTGATGATTTTGCATCTGTGATTTGTTGACCACGAAGCAGACTTGTTTAGGCACCCGGAGCGTAAAAAATAAGGTTTCTCCACTGACAATACATGCGGCATACGTTCACTGTCATTTTTTCTTACAGCTCTGTCTGCTGTCATAGAAAGCGTGACAGCAACAACTCCGGGACTTACAGCAAATGCAAGCATTGTCGTGATTTGGAAGGTCGGAAATGCATAATATTATGTTTATTGGTCGAATGCAAATCTCGAAATAAAGCAGTGTAATTTCAGATATCTGAGTTATATATAAAGGCACGCTTCTAATATTGCATCTATCGCATTTGCCATGCCCTCCTTGACAAATTTAAACACTTCACCCACATGCAAACACCAGTTCAAACGCCCTACAATGAATTCCCAAAAGGAAAAGTAATCGTTCAAATATTTCCACCTCTGTCTATCGAGAGGAACTCGCACAAATGAGTGAAATGGGGCAACATGTAATACATTTAATTTCCCAAGCTTCCGACGGCAACAAGTGGATTTGATCCACATAGTCCCAACTGAAATCGTATGTTCTAATACTGCGTTACCTTGTCCACGACAACTTATTGGCCACGTCGTGTCATTTCCTTTAGCACGCTATGCCACTTCTAAATACTAGTAGTAAACATTCCCGACGTGTAAACTGTGTGCTCGAAAATTGTGCCGTGTTTGCGTGTAGGTGATAACGGAGAGTGGATGTGACGCAGCAGCTGCTGTACGGGTGGAATATAAACAGCAGAAGACTGACTTGTGGAAGTCCTTAGAGGTGGACAGAGTCAGCCAAACCTACATGATAATACGTGACAATCTCAGCTATGAACAATACGAAGTGAGACTTGTCGTCACCACCAACGAGAATATCGCATCTACCAGCGCCAGTAAATTCGTCGACCTCAGCAGTTGTGAGTTATGAACATGCACACTCGCACGCATACACCAAGACACGCTTGCAGACGCCAGCGATTGCTCTTTTATCAATGGCACGCTTGTATGTGAGCATGTACACACGCATGTCATACACACGCCACACACACATGTCATACACACGCCATCCACGCATCATACGCACGAACACACGCACACACGCGCAAACGCACTTACGCACGCCGAACGCGTACACAAGCGCACGCACGCACGCACGCAGGTACACACACGCACACACACACACACACACACACACACACACACACACACACACACACACACACACACACACACACACACACACACGCGCGCACGCATGCACGCACGCACACACACACACACACACACACACACAAACACACATATTTACATAAGAGAAGGAGATAGGTAGCAAGGAGATGTGAGGGAAGGGGACATGTAACAGTACGACACGAGGGAAACAGATATGTAACAGGGTTACAGGCGGTTGGGGGGCAGACTGTATATCAGGCAGAAGAGCGGAGTTGTTAAAGGGAAACGAGCTCGATTCGGGTGTTAGTGGGGATTCCACATTTACAAAAACTAACATAATAATGTTGGCGGATTAATTCTTGTGCACAAACCACGCAAAGAAGGAGATACACTCGTCATAGTAAGAGGCAGTTCGTGTGGAAACAAAAGCATTAAAGGGTTGGACAGATCCTTTGTTCCCGGATATTATCAGTAACGGAAGGCAGCCGTGGTCATGGATATTCGAATTTCAGGATGATGACGATCATTGATACACAGGCACGCACGCACGCACGCACGCATGTACGCACGCGCGCGCACACACGCAGGAGGGTTACACATATAATTATAATGAATTGTTGAATTATCGAGAAGCTTCCTTGTCTACTTTCCTAGATTGTGTTACTTAGAATTGCGACGTTGTTATTGTATTGAAAGTTATTTTAGTTCAACGCGGAGGTCGACATTGCCTCGACAGACGCCAAACGTGCAGATAATTGGATAAAAACGGTTCGGCTGACTGATGGTTTTTTCTCCGTTTCGTGCCAATTGCTGTTCTAAAGAAGTTCGTGTGAACAAAGTCGTACACTTGGAAATAATATTTTGCAGTTGTGTCAGCATTTACAGTTACAGTTACTATCTTATTACAACTTTGCAGATACCAGGACATCTCCAAACATCACCACCACATCTAAAAGTGTCACCCTCACAGACCAAGGTGCGGCAGCTCTGGGGACTGGTGCAACGATTGGGATTGCCGTTGGCACGTTTCTACTTGGCGTGGTGACAATGGCAGTCTTCCTGCTAGGCATTCTGAGGTCAGTGGCTCACCCGTAGCGCAACCGGGAACCAGTCGTAATACGTTATAGTTTAATACTATATTATCTTTGGCGAAATGCCATAGTATGCATAGTTTTGTTACCATCTAGCAAAGTTCAACATCACAGTCATTGCACCAACAAGACTACTAGGTATGTTTGTGGGTGCACGGTGTCATAGCGGTTAGAACATCGGACTGTCAGTTGAGAGAACCCGGGTTCAAATCATTTTGCTGCTGTTTCGAAGCTTGGCCAATTTCGTTCAGTCAGCCCACGTTGCCTCAGTTCACTTAGCTCTATAATCAGGCTGGATGTAGACAACACGTGTGAACGAACTGTCTTCGCGCAGTAACTGCAGCATTTCTGAATGCTTCCCAGAGAAGTCGAGTTGTACAAGAACTTCCTTTTTTTGCCTACTCACGTATAGTTGTCCCACACATAATGTGGTCAGCTGTAATTATACATTACTTGCACAAAATGCAATGCTGGATTGTGGCCTCGATAATATTATAATGAATTAAGTCATACATCAGTTAAGCCAAAATATTTTAAATCATGTATTTTACTTATGTTTTTTAGAATGCGTCAGACCTCAGGCAAAACTAACAACGAAAGGCAGGGCACGGAAATGTCGACACAGAACACAGCCGGTAAGTGGGCAAGACACCACCAAGCGGTGCTTGGACTTATACACTATTCTCAACTACATGTTTAGTTTGTAGGTAGAGTTTGCACGGAGATTTTGCACGTAAAGTTACCTGATGTACAAAAGTGGTTTGCGAATAACATTTTCAAATGTGCTGACGAAGAAACTTCAAATGAACGTGTCTTCCAAGTTGACACGTGAAGCAGCGGTGACGATACTTGATGGATGTGTCATCCTGTGTTTCATACATTGGCGTAGTAAGGGAAGAGTCGAAGAATTCATGAACAATGTATGCTGCTATGTGTTTATGAAAACAGCCAAAGGACACGTGTACTTTACACACGACAGTCCCAGTAGGACTTACATCAACAGATGTCTCGCAACATTTGTCAGCACACATACTTTCTGGTTGTGACACAGCGGTACAGTGAAAGAAACTGCAGTACAGGCATTTGCAGCTGGTCGTTTGTGTTTCTATTAAGCATACTTTGATTTATAAAAAAACAATTTTCAGGAATTTTCGGTAATGGCGATTATTATTATGCACATTCAGTGGAAATTGGTACCAGGACTACCATGTGAATGTCTTCATAGTTTTTTATATACACTCAATACATAGGCATATACACCTCGTTTGTGTTTCTATTAAGCATACTTACGGATCTATGGACACAATTAAAAAAAATGTAATGGCGACACCTAATTTACATACTTCGGGATGTTGAAGTGTAGCATCATTTCATAAAAGTCCTGTACAGCAGACTCTCAACACATTATTTTGCAGAAGCCTTCGGGGATGCGCAAGGCTACGTCATCCCACCCCCGAGAGTGTCCAAAGAAGAGGAAGGTAAAGCGAGTTTACCACAAAATATTATACCAACTTACATAAATTGCACGCACAAATACAAATATGACATGTTAACGTTGATAAAGCACAGGGCTAAGCTAATAAGTGTTAAAACATGCGTTATATATGACACACACTAGTACTTAAAAGGGTAGAGAGGCAGTGAGGTACAGAAAAACCAAAACTCACCAGACTAGACGTTTGTGCTGAATTGACAATTTAGAGCAGTGTTGGATTTCGGCTTCTAAGGGTTACTAAATGATGTGGTTAATCAGGAGAAATATAACAAATAAGGAGAACGAGTGTAGAGTCCTTGCTAATAGCAATAATTGCTCTACTTTCAATCCACACTTTGTCCACAAACATAGCACAATAGCTCCTGGTTGCATGTTTATCAGCATAATTATTATTTTTTTGTATTAACATAGTTGTATTTGTCAAGATGCAAAATTGTTGCATTTTCGATAAGCCATTGGAGTACTTGTATTCTCGCCATCTCAGAGCTACCAAGTCTCACGGATTTGGCGTGAGACTCACGGAATTGACTTCCGTCTCACGCTGTCACGCAATTAACTGTAAATCTCACGCATTTTGGTCAATCTCACACATATTTGTAAATATAGCATGTTGGCCGTTTCAATATATATATATATATATATATATATATATATATATATATATATATATATATATATATATATATATATATATATATATATATATATATATATATATATATATATATATATATATATATATACACACACACACACACACACACACACACATACACACACACACACACACACACACACACACACACACATATACGCTAATTTCCATGCACGTGTTCATATCGACATTATTTCCATGCACATGCTGATAGCGCAGAGCGTGCAGGGGATCCCCGAGATTAGTCTTATCATCGTCGGTGACGTCGCGTGTGCTGCTTTACAATGTTTCCCTGCCAAAGAGTGATCGTGGTGTATGGGTTTGGTTGGCGCATTACGGTTTAGCCGCGTAAAGTCGTCTGTATCTGATATTTGTATTTTTTATATGTAGAGCTTCAAACTACTCTGTCGTATCGTTGAAGTCTTTGAATATCCTAATAAAAATAATAATAACAAGTACTACACGTTTTAAATTCACGTTTCCTTGCCAGTGAACACATTTTAAAATTAAACTATATAAGTGCAATTGTACGTATTCCGTATCTAAATAAACCGTTACAGCATATATACATGAAATAATATATTTATAAATGCTTTCCAGTGTATATTAAAGTGATATCTCGGTGGAAATTTGATTGCTAGAAGTGCTGCCACATTCCAGTCAGGAAACTAGACACCCGTTGTTGACATTTCAGAGTTTGGATCCGCCCGTGATCTCACGCATGTTTCCCGACACAACTTGACAGCTCTGCCATCTGGGGCGAGTTCCTTTGCATGGCAGTCTTATTCAATCTTGTTCAAGATGGTTGTATTTTAACCAGGTGTTTTTTCAGGAGTCGTCGAGGATGTGAGTGGATACTGCAAGGCTGCGAGCGAGTCCAGCCAACAAGAAGGCGACAACCTGTATGACGTCATACAGACGTAGGTGCGTACGGCTAATACCAAACTTGTAGGCAAGTTATAAACTGGCGAGTCTAATCAAGTATCAAGTCATTGACCTGCAAATCAAGCCTCAAGTCAATGACATCCAAGTCCAAGTCAAGTCTCGAGTCATTCCAAGTCAAGTCAAAGTGGGCGACTCGAGTCAAACTCCAGTCAACATATATGGTTTCTACGGGACCCACGTAAGAAGTCCGACTCGAGTCAACAAATATGGCTACTACGGGACCCACGTGAGAAGCAGCGACTGATGACGTTTATGTAACATCGCTTTCAGCTGTTTCGTTTTACTTTAGGTTCAGCATTTCTGAACTTTGGTTGGAATTAAAACATAAATTGTTTCATTGCATACGGCCAGCTTAGAGTAGTATATTGCCCTGTGCTTGTCTGTCACACTAAGTTCATTGAGAGGAAACGTTGTCATCGAATATATCACAATGGGGTCAAACACGACGACATTTATAAAACCGTTATTTGTATTGTGCGACGCGGTGGCGCAGTGGTTAGAACTTCGGACTAGCAATCGAGAGAACCAAGGTTCGAATCCTCTTGCTGCCGTTTTGAAGCTTGGGTAATGTATAAATGAGCACCTGGCTACTAACAGCGGTGGATATATTTTGTGAATGAATAATCTACGCACAGTAATTGCAACGTGCTTCAATGCTTCCAGGAGAAGTTGGTGTTGGAATGAGCAGGTATGTTATGGGGTGCAAAGCGCATTGAACTGTTCTGCCGACTGGATAGCGCGCTATATGAAAACATACTATACAGACGCACGCACGAACACACGTACATACAAAAACATGCAGATGTACATATACAGCGCACGCAGTATCGTTATAGTATTTTGTGTGGTGAATTTAGCATTTCTTTCGCAATACTCTGCAATACTTCAAACCGCAAAGCGACACGACATAGTGTGGCAGTACAGTGCCCATGTATCTCATGTTTTTGCTACTAGAGCACATTTGAATGTATTCGCACTAATTAACCTAACTTATCCACGTTTCCCTACTGGGACACAAGGACACAACATAGCTTATCCACGCTACACACGTTTCTATTTGTCCTCATATCATCAGTGACGTAATTTCCACACCCACTCACTCATCCTCCACATTTGTGGTGTTCTTTCATTCTTTAATTTTCGGTGTCAGCTTCAGTCGTCAAATGTTTGCCGTGTAGCGTGCTTTATTGCTACCCAGATACAGCTTCCTGTTTACACGCTTGCTGGTTATGTGTATGGTAATAATGTGTCACTCTGAGGCGTGCGATTAACCTTGTTAATCCGGACGCCGATAATCCTGAAACCTCGGCATCTGCACATCATTTCACGTGATTTCCAAACCTTAATATACCCCGTTAATTGTATGATTCGGTTAGATGGAAAACACATAAATCTGGACACATACATTCAGGTCCAAGGTGTTAACGAGGTTCCACTGTATTAGTAAATTTGACATGTGACATGTAGATGTTATCGGTCAGGTAAATCATAACGTGTTTTGCTTTTAGTGAAATGTCAAAAAAGCAAATTGTAGAGGAAGCACTTTCAGTGGTCAAAATAGCACAAGTTTAAATAGGGATTATAAAAAAAGGATTAATTTGTAAATTAACAATTGTAATGTAGTACGTGTGAGGATTCTGTATTTATAGGTACATTAATGGAATTAATTTGTAATATTAGCAAGCTTAACTAAGTAGTTATTAATGTGAGTATTATGTATTTGTTAGCCATATCTGATGTACTTAATTATCGTTAATTCATTGCATGCAGTTGCGCAGTGTAGTGTATTTTAAGGAATACATCAGTAGATTGATGTATCAATATGTTCTGCTTTGTAAATCGATATAAATTGTCTAGTTTGAATAGTAGCGTGTGTGTGTATGTGTGTGTGTTTGCGTGCGTGCGTGCGTGCGTGCATGCTTGCGGCGTGCATGTGCGTGAGTGTGTGTTCTTGTGAAACTTTGACAAATTATTGTGCAGATTTTGCTAAAGTTAATTTGATAAATTAGCGTATATTGCGAATGATTATATACTCGGAATGCAAATTTATAGCATTATCACATTTTTTAGGCGGTTTACTCTGTATTATTATTAACCTGTCTGGCTATGGCATATGAATATGAATAAAATGAATCCAATTCCATCTTGAAACTTTTGAAATAGTTTGCATAGGTTACTGTGTCTATGAATGCCATCTGAGATGCCTTGACATTAGATGCACGCTTAATAAATTGAAAAAAAGCAACCAAGTACACACTATAATCATTACTTCAAGCTGCAGTTGCATTCATTGTGTTACAATATGTAGAAATGTAGCAAACACATTATAAAGTTGTAATGAAAAATAATCGGATGTATGTCTTCTTTGTCTACTAAGCTTAGATCAACCACATCGAGACCAACATATTCAAATCTAGATGTTCACTATGTTCAGTGAGGGCTGATAATGATACAAATTGTTGAATGTCATATTAGTAACTTTTGTGTGTATTTGTAATTATCGAACATTACAATTGAAAACGTTGATGTAAATGCCTCATATTGTTGTACATGCCTCATATTGATGTACATGCCTCATATTGATGTACATGCCTCATATTGATGTACATGCCTCATATTGATGTAAATGCCTTATATTGATGTACGTGCCTGATATTGTGCCCTCTTCACTCAACAATGAAGTACGGTGACTAATGTGTTGGCCTTGCTGTCGCTTCCACAATAGTTGAGGAACATTGTAAAACAGTCAATATTTAACAATATTTGCAATCCAAGCCAAAGGCACAAATGGCAAGTGGACAAGGAAGCCATTGACTTATCGAGAGTCCAACAATGTACATTTACGTGTAACCCGCCCTACTGAGATAAGTGTCAACCGTGTTTTTAAACATACGCTGCTTGCAGTTACACAACTATACAATTTGTTCCATTCGATTATTGTTCTCTATGAGAACGATTATTTCCTGATATCCAATCTACCCTGATCCTTTATTAATTGTACGTCATGTCCTCTAGTTCTACTGTCTTTCTTGAGTGAGAAAAACATATTTCTATCAATATTTTCATACCCATTCAATATCTTAGAAACTTCAATCTGATCTCCTATTAACCTCCTTGTCTCTAGAGTTGTTAAACCACATTCTTGCAGGTGTTCTTCATAGCTAAGTTCTTTCAGTTCTGAAATAATTTTAGTTGCTCTCCTCTGTATGCGTTCAAGTGTATCTATATCCTTCTTACTATATGGTCTCCACGCTTGTATACAGTATTCTAAATGATGTCTAACTATTGCTTTATACAGATGTATAATTGGCTTTTATTTCTTGTATGCTATGTTTCTCCTAATCAACCCAAGAATTTGATTACCATTTGAAGCTGCAATACCACACTGTTCTGAAACTTTAATATCAGCACTTATTGTTATTCCTAAGTTTTTTTCTTATACAGTAGTACATAGAACAGTATCTCCCATATTATAGTTTATATCCAAGTTCCCGTGTTCTGTATGTAGGCATTTACATTTCCCAAAATTTAATAACATCTGCCATTTTTCAGACCATTTAACTAATGTGTCTAGTTTTGTAAATGTTGTTTATCACCATCAGTGTTAACCTGTCTAAACACCTTTGTGTCATCCGCAAATTTCAGTACGTTGCTTCTCATATTGTCGTCCAAGTCATTGTTCTTTCCAGTCAATTATGTCATCCCCGATACCATGGGCTTTTAATTTAAGTACTAATCTTTGATGTGGCACTTTGTGAAAAGCTTTCTGAAAATCTAAGTAGATAATATCTACTGGCGATCTCTCGTCTATCCACTTAGTGATTTCTCCCCAAAAACGTAACATATTTGTTAAGCATGACCTCGCTTTTAAGAATCCATGTTGAGATAAATTTAATAAGTTATGCCTAACAAGGAAGTCCACCATATGGTCTTTAATTAACCTTTCTAATAATTTACAAGTCACTGACGCATTCGTTCCAAGAGAAGTGGAAAGCTAAGTGAGCCTAGCTTGCGAAGATTGATGACGGGATGAAATGACAAATATAAATGTTGCAAGTTCGTCAACAAAGACAACGTTTTCACAACTGTTTGTGATACAAACTAACGAAACTGTGGCCAAACCTACACATGACATTCACAAATACATTCAACATTTTGTTTGCTTCTTGTCTGTTTCTAGTCAATTTGGGTAGTTTTCGGATGTTACACGCATGTGTCATATTCCGTTGGCGTAAATCTTTCATCTGCCATTCCCGCTAAAAAGTATTGTATTTGCTAATTTGCAAATGGAGTGGCAGGCTCTGTTGTAATAGACATCACTGGCATGTTGCATATTGCATCGACAAATTACAGCTTGCCTTTAAATCAACCAATGTGAGCGTCTAAGACATAGTGGCCATATTCGAAACTGCTAAACAAATCCATAAATAATACAAACATAATGGCCTCCCGCTTCCTTTTAAAAAAAGTCCGGACGAGAAACTAGTTTCTTTTTTATTAGGCCTGATGTTACATTACTTAATGAGTAATGTTGCATAGTTAATGCCCAGTTTGGCCTATCGGGACCACTTTTCAAAGAGATTGTTTTAAGTGGGTTTTAATTATCAATGTTCTTAAGAATGTGTCGTGTGCAGTGTATTGTTATTTTCATAATACCGGCTGATAAACATGGACAACACTCAGCTTAACTACCTCTTCGCACAAACGAATGAACGAGGTATACACATACATATATCACTGCAAAAAGTGCTGTTTATAATGAACGAGGTCTACACATACATATATCACTGCAAAAAGTGTTGTTTATAACCGAGCCCCTGTCATAAGCAGGTGTGACAGGGTGAGTGGAGCGGGTTTGCAAACAGGTGTTTACTGTGAAGCGGTGTCGCGGCTTACAGTCCAGTTATTTAAGTTGACCATTGCTATAGTGAGCTTCTATTGCTACATATGTCCTACACGGTGGCACTAACATGACGCAGATCTTACTGGTGGCGTTGCTGGTCACGTTGTTGACGGAACACTGCATTTCAGGTGAGTTATGTAATTTATAGCTATGAAACGCCCTGCCGGCCTTGTGGAAGTGAAAGTGAAACGTGTCCGACCGAGTCACAGTCTTGGTGTGGTTGCTACATTGTACACATGCGTCGGGGTGGTACGGTCTGCCGAAGCTTTCGCGATGAAAAAATCAACAACGGATGGAAAGTACTTCGCCACAAGCGATTCGCCTGAAGTCAGTAACTGGCTCTCTCTCTCTCTCTGAACATGTTAGTACTACATTTGATATTGATGGGTTGAATACCTTCTTGTAAGTGGATATTTGGTTATTATTATTCATATTGACTGACAATGTTTATTTTGAATAACGTATCAAACCAATTACTCATACTTGGCAGCATTGACGGGCAACTTGTTGGCCGACCATATAAAGCCAGTGAATGTGAACAACAGGATTACAAGCGGGTGCTTTCCTGTTTTCCAGTCAAGCGTGTCCTGCCGCTCATAATGCTTTGGTAGCAGTTTACATTTGACCAGATGGTACTTCTTGGTATTCCTCACACATTGTCTCGGCCTGTCAGTGGTTGCAGCTCACATCCTGGTTTTGCAGGTTAATATTATATGTAATTACATCCCAGTTTGCACACAAATTGCGTTTTGGAATGCATGACAATATATAATGTAATAATAGTAGCCCATTTTGCAGCGTCAGTTACTCTCTTACCAGATGTGTAATACATTGTATTGCACTTTTATGACGAGATTAAGCAGTGTGACTGTGACAGTCACTCACGCGTCGTCGTGGTCGTTGTATAGTTCAGCCCGCCGCACACTACACGACGCGACGCAACAAGGCATCTTTAGCAATCTTGTTTCGTCCGTGGTTCTCCCTATTCCTACATACGAATCGTTCCATGTCGTCCTTTGAAAAACTAAAATATAGACCGTGGCTAGTTGTGGCAAAACAACATATTTTCAGACCGAAAAAGTGTCAATGTCAACCGGAGAAATTTGAGGTGTAGAAAATTACTAACTGGCAAAGTTAGACTTGGTCGCAACCTACTGTGAGATTAACACCTTTTCACCGTGATATGTGCAATGTGAAACACAGCGGCAATTATTTGCGCTGCAATGTTTTGGTATGACATACTATTACCACACGACAATCGTAAGCCAGCATAGATACCTCAAAATAATACGCTTATGAATAACTGTATCCATTATCCATTAAGGGGGGTCCTTGCCCTAACCTACCCTACAGCTATTGTCCAATTTGTTCAGCCTTTCGAACAACGTCAACTACCACCTGATCAACGATTTCTTTTTGGTGTCTACTTTGCCCGAACTAAACTGCATTGCACTACACCTACGTACTTGATCTCTGATGCAGATGCACCTTGCCGATTCGACAGCACGTCGTCAACTCGAGGGATGTGCATCTTCCCCTGCCGGTGTACCAAGGGCTGCGACCAGGTCACTGGTCAGTGTTTGGACGACGGACATTGTAACGATGGTCATCCGAGTGGCTACAACTGGAGAGGGACATCCTGCCAGATAGGTGCGTGCTAAACGTCTTACATCTGCCTTGTACTGCAGTAACGTAATGGTAGACATTGAGACGCCAATGTTTGCTGGAAAAGTTGTAAATAAACATTCTTACTTTATTTGTTCACTTCATTTATTAAATGCCGGATGATCTCGCGTTTACCTAAATCCTTATTTTAGTATAAATTATGTACAAATCGTAATAACTCTGTATAATTCTGGTTTTCTGAAATTAAAATAAATTATGTTTATCTTTTAAATATATTTCACAAGCATACAATTGAAAGTGATTGTATGCTTAACATAGCTAAACTAGGAGTCTTACAGTTATAAGCAGCAATGTTTAAAAGTGAGCAACTGGAAAAAGTAGACATTGCACGCTAAGGGATGCTTTTAAATATTAAGTAGTTTAATTAAAGCAAATAATGCAATGTTAGTAGAAGTTACAACGGATATATTGCTGTTATTGCTATGATCAGTTTGCCTACGTTTTATGCCATTAAGCTATGTTCCAGGAAGTGTAGCATTAGAAAAGACCACAACCCAGAGTGCGGCTAAATGGGGTGACAAGTACCCCGCCAGAAAGGCTGTTGATGGTGCTATCGATCCGTTGTCTTATCAGCACTGTGGAGTTCCTAACGCCATGCCTGGTAGCAGTACGTGGTGGAAGGTAGACTTTGGAGGGAACTACCGAATATCTCATGTTATCATCTATAACAACGACACGGGTGAGTATTGCACTTATTCGTTCGGGCATAACTTTGTTTCACCACAAACGTTAACGAGACACGAGTGCAACGAAACACACTTTGTCAGCTGTAAATACAACTTGTGTGAATGTTTAAAAACATTAAAAACACAATACCCTATGGACTCAGATGATATTTCATTTGTCTCAAACATCAAATAAAAATAACATATAACATATAAATACAAAAGCATGATCAATGATTAACAAAACAGTGCACTCCAAAACATAAATACAAAGTATGATCAGCGATCCATCGTAGCAGTAAATACACGTAATACTCAAATGTGACCATTGATCACAATAACAGTGTACACGAGATCATAATGACAACATATCCTGGGACGGGAGACTCCCACTAAGACCAATAAGGTCAATATCGTGAGAACCACCCTGGTTTTATAGTATACCCTGAAATATAAAATAAGCTATCCTTGTCAACGTGCATAAAACATTTCTTAACAGAAAATTACAATGTATTATAACAAATATAATAATTTGGCATTTCACATGTATCATTATATATTTGTAAGTAATGTATTTTGGCATATGCCAGAAATAGTTTTTGACAATGGGTTTGGGTCTTATTTTTCAATATTGCTGGGGATTGTTTATTGTATGTGGTGTGTTATGTCGTATGCATATTGTTGCAAATTCGTGATGTGCTGTTGTCATATGAATATCGTTTTGTCTCCGTGTGTTGTGAGTGTGTACACCTGGGTTTATATATAGTGGTAAATGTTGAAGGTAACCAGGTAATTTGCTATGCATAAATTTATAATAACATTTAGTTCTTGAATTCGTACTTGCTTAAGCGTACCATAAGTACTGCTTTTTTAAGTTTAGTTATTCTGTATGATATTTATTGGCAAAAAAGTTTCAATTTATTAAGTACTTCTAATGTTTTGAGCATTTCTTATAGTTGTTTTCCATGCAGGTGTTTAAATACCCTTCTAATTTAGTGTTTAGCCTACGGTGGTTAAGCAACTATATATTTCGCTATTTTAAGCCGGTTTCGTTAAAATAAACTATGTTATTCTAGCTGTGCAATTTAGTTTTTCTTAATTATAAAGGAAACAATAATACTGAGATAACACAATACATAATTAGTAGAAATAGTTTTCTTTCAGTTAATTTATTTAACAACCTTTTCTCGTTTATTAGTCGTTGTAGAAACATCATCATGTCCCGCCATAGATATGTGTGCCAGAGACCGCTGTGGCGCTGCAGGAATCAGTGAGCTCGACTGTCAGGTCCGAGGACGTTGCTGGGACGGAGAGGCCCGGGGCAACGATATCGCCTGTTACAGAAAGCGTACGTTCTCTCCTGGTAATCATAAGACTGCATAGGCGTGATCAGTTAACATATGCATGCATGTGCATGTGGGGTGCATACCTGTTAAGTTTGTGAAATGACAACACTGGAGATGTATGCACGATGCAGAATCACGAGTCAAGCACTAAACGACGAATTATATGCGCGTATGTCAAAGAATGAAATTCGCGCTTATTTCCCGAAACACTTGATTTGATTCGATGTTTGCAAACCACATGATAATTTCCATCCAATTAAAATGTCAATAGCATGATTCAGAAATATGCAACGACACGAATATTAACTATGTTGTTATTCGGAAAGTTTCTGTCACAACGGAAATGGGGAAATATGATTTTTTTTAACGGAGCGTTGTCAGAAAATTTTGGGGAAAATGGTAGAAAGAATAAAAACAGGAATCATGAAAAACGGAAGTTTTGTTTTTGTGTGTGATTGTTTGTGACTGTGTGTGATTGTGTGTGATTGTGTGAGTGTGCGCTTGCGTGCATATGTATGTGCACTTCCTACACTACATTGAACAATAACGATACCTCCGCGAATGGTGACAAAATGATATTAGCAACATCTGGCATGATTTGTGTCGTACGAGTAACCCGTAACATAGGCAGATCCAGAAGGGGGATCCAGGGTTCCGGACCCCCTTTTTGATTACCAAAAATCCGTTGCAATTGCATGTGAACGGGGGACAAAGTCATTGCCAAGAAACAACACAAGGTCAAAATTCTCGCGTACTACGTACGAATACCGACGTTTTCAGACACTGATCTAGCACAGGCGATATTATCCCTTTAATGCCCCATGTATCAAATGTGATCATCATTTATCTACATTAATTGCTCAACATATAATGCCATAATTGCCCAATGTATCTTTTATGATACATGTAGTTATATTGCAGAAATGATAGTAGCGACATCTAGTGGGTTTGCATTAACTAATTTCTGAGTGATAGGAAACTGAGCTCCACCATTTAGCAAGTACCGCCACTTTTGTCTCAGATCAATGCCACATTTTACGAACTCATGGTGAAGAAAATACAAATAATCGATAATGTCGTAACATGCCACTCAGTGTTTATAATGGTTACAGTCTGACAACGCAGTGTGAACAAGTTTTGCTGCAACTGATGCTTTTATATGTTGTATCATATATGCTACACTGGGCAGCTAAGCAAGCAATACATCACTGTCATCAGCAGCCCGGATTTAGTTACATTGGCATTTGGATTAGCAGTGAGCATTCACTCTTCACATATTTCAACGTAGCTGTTGTTAGGCTTATGAGAGTTTAATAGAGATAATCTACATCACTTATATTCATTATTATTATACCATTTCAGAAAAAGAAAATTAAGTTTTTTAACGTTCATGCGTCCTCAACAAAACGGTCACTTTTCTAACGTTATACACCATTGAGCTTACCCTTAGTCATAGGAACTAGATTACTTGTGATTTGTAAGACTTATGTGTTTATTATAACTATTGTGTTTATTAATAAAAAAACATGTTTATTACTTGTTTCAGATGAGCAGAATATATACAGCGCAAGATGCTCTCGAGATTATTCTCAATGGAGGTGAAAGTGACTTTGAAAGCAGTGATGACGAAGAAATAACCGAGTTGGCGATCGATGAAGAACAAGTACCAGAACATAACATTGATGATTACTTTAGTTCAAGTGATGATGAGCCATTATCGACATATCGAACAAATCGTCGACCATACCAGTGGGAAGATGGCGCATTTGTACCGGCTGATGCTGCATTCGTTCCCGACCCAATGGAACCCCCAGCTCGCGAAATGACGCCGTACATGTACTACAAACTCTTCATTACTGATGACATGATGGACAAGGCTGCGTATCATACAAACCTATACAGTGTGCAGAAAAATGGCGTATCAATCAAGACAACCAAATTGGAGCTTGAACAGCTCACAGGCATATATCTCCGAATGGGTTTGGTTCAGATGCCAAATGTCACTTGCTACTGGGAGGAAGATTGCCGATACCCAGCAGTGGCAGATGCAATGTCGCGAACCCGGTACGAATCTCTGATGACAAGTGTCCATTTCGTTGACAATACAACACCTACTGAAGTTGAGAAGAAGGCGGACAAATACTGGAAACTGAGTCCGTGGACAGAAGAGCTAAGAAAGAACTGTCTAAAAGTGACACATGAAGAGTATCAATCTGTTGAAGAAATAATGGTAGCCTTCAAAGGGAAATCTTTGTTACGACAGTTGCTACCTGCGAAACCGCACAAGGGATGACTCAAACTGTGGGGCAGATGCGGGGTGTCCGGGTTCATGTACGACTTTGATTTGTATCAGGGCAAGGAATCAACTGAACGAAATGCGTCAGAGTTTGGAATGAGTTGTCCTGAAACTGGTGCCAACGTTAGCACCAAATCGCAACTTCAAGATCAGTGCCGACAACTACTTCACAAGCATTCCACTTGTTGAGAAACTCACAGGGGGTGGATTTATGTTAAACTGCACAATCCGTCCAAATCGCTTAAAACGTTGCCCGCTGTTGTCCGAAAAAGAGCTGAAGAAGAATGGCCGGGGTTCAGTTGATCATCGCCTAACAAGGAATGGAAGCATCACAGACAACTGAGCGGTGAACTTGGTGTCATCCTTTGTCGGACGTGAACCACTCGACATGGTGAAATGCTACGAAACAAAAATGCACGCCTACGTTGAAGTCCCAAGGTCAATGTTTGCTACCATACGTATGTGTTATGTTACCCATTCCATTCCTTGCTCTCGAGGATGAAGGAACTTGAGGTAGATTTAGGACAGCTGAGGCTGCTCGTTGTTGCAGTGGTGGGAAGGGAACAGGTGGGTTGTGCCAGTGGTTCTGGTGGGGGGACAGTGGATAAACTGGGGGAAGACAACAAGAGAGATGCTAGGGAGAGCTCACCTCAGCCTGGGAGGAGGTTGGGAGGAGGTAAGGTGACAGGTCGTAGGGAGACAAGACGGAAGGAGACGGGATGTAGGGAAACAGGACGAAAGGAGACGAGAAGGAAAGAAATGGGAGGGAAGACAAATAGATCGAGGGAAAGGGGAGTGGGGTAGACAGTAGCGAAGGAGTCTAGGGGGGAGACGATAGATAAGGCGATGGGAGTTAGGGAGAAACATGGACCAACACAGACATAACAGATGCTGAATTAGGATTGACAGGATACGTAATGTTTAGGAGAGATCGAATAGGAAGAAGGGCAGGGGGAGGTATTTATATGTTAAAGAATCTATTCACGCTTATGAAATAAAATTAGAAAGGTAATCAGATTATGATGAAGCTGTTTGGTGCAAACTAGTTTCAGGAAATTAAAAATTAACTATTGGATTAGTTTACCGAAGTCCAGGCATAAACGAAGAGGATAACACAAAAATACAAAATTATATAAAGGAAGTTAGTAAAGGGGAACGTATCACAATGGGAGATTTTAACCATGGGCACATACAATGGAAATCTCTAGAGAGTTCAGGGGTGAGGACCAACAATTCATATTTATAATTCAGTATAGCTTCCTTACTCAGCACGTGCTAGAACCAACCGGGGGAGAAAATGTGTTAGATATAGTTTTATCATCACAAAAAGAATTAGTGGACAATGTAAAAATGCATGAACCATTGGGTAACAGTGACCACAATCAAATACAGTTTGATATCTATGCAAAATCAGAAAGTAAAAATAAAAAAGTATAGGAGAAACTTCCACAAAGTTAACTATAAAGATATGAGAAAATATTAAGCAAAGCTAGATTGTAATAACATGCTGATGAATAAGACCGCAATTGAATGTTGGAATATTCTAAAATATGAAATTGAGAGTATCATCGATAAATTTGTTCCCTTAGAAAACAAGGAAAACGGTCTAGAAAGAAACACTTGTCAAAAGAAACTATTAGAAAAATTGAGTTTAAGCAAACTGTTTGGAGGGTTTACAGGCGTACCAGAAAGGATGAAGACTATGCAAATTACAAAGAGGCACTTAACCTAGCTACAACTGAAATTAGAAAATCTAAAAGAACCTTTGAAAAAAAAATTGGCAGGTAATATAAAATTTACAGCAAGAGTTTCTATGCTTATGTAAGGAGTAAGCAGAAATTTCGAGATAAGGTCGCACCACTGGAAAACAACAGGGGAAACATAATTTCAGACGGTTTTCAAATTGGAGAGGTTCTGAATGAGTATTTCAGCTCAGTTTTTATCACAGAAGATATCAGCTCACTTCCAGTTCAATTTACTAAATTTGAGGGCAATACATCAGAACATTTAGGGCAGTTATCTGTAACTCCAGAAATGATAGCAAACAAAATTAAGAAGATGAAAGATAATAAATCACCTGGAGTTGATAGGATACCACCAAAACTGCTAATGGAAATTGTTGAGCAAATTAGTACACCACTTGCAATATTTTTCACTAGAAGAAGGAATAGTATTTAAGAAGGGATCGAGGAACAAGCCAGACAGTTACAGACCAGTGAGTTTAACATCAGTTGTATGTAAATTTCTCGAAACATTAATTAGAGACCGCATGGTGGAATTCCTTGTAAAACATAATTTAATAAATACATCTCAACATGGGTTCCTAAAAGCAAGGTCATGTCTAACCAACATCTTATGTTTTTTGGAGATAATACAAAGAGGGTAGATGACGGGTCACCAGTGGATGTTGTATACTTAGATTTTCAGAAAGCTTTCGATAAAGTGCCACACCAAAGATTGTTACTCAAACTAAAAGCCCGTGGTATAGGTAATGATGTAATCAACTGGATAGAAAAGTGGCTTACACACAGAAGAGTAATAGTAGATGGTGAGATTTCAAAATGGAAATGGGTGTTGAGTGGGGTACTACAGGATTAGTATTAGGCCCTATACTGTTTTTAATATATATAAATGATTTAGAAGATGACATATCTAGCAAAGTACTGTAATTTGCAGATGACACAAAAGTATTCAGAAAGGTTACAAATGATATAGATGATACAAAGATGCACAGTTTATAGGATAATCTAGATAAATTAGTTAAATGGTCATAAAAATGGCAAACGTTATTAAATTTTGGGAAGTGTAAATGTATACACATAGGACATAGAAACATGGACGAAGAATATAAAATGGGGGATGATGTGCTACGTAGACCACACAAGAAAAGGACTTAGGAGTAACATTTACTGCTGACATGAAAGTTTCGGAGCAATGTGGCTGCTTCAAAAGGAAATCAAATTCTACGACTATTTACGAGAACTATCATGTATAAGGAGAAACAGCTAAATGTACCCCTGTACAAAGCAACAGTTAGACCACATTTGGAATATTGTATTCAAGCATGGTGGCCGTGTCGTAAAAAGGACATAGACAAGCTAGAAAGAATACAACGAAGAGCAACTAAAATGATTCCAGAATTGAGAGACCTTAGTTATTACAATTAGCTATTACAATGTGGTTTGACAACATTAGAGACCAGGAGACTAAGAGTAGACCAAATAGAAGTGTTTCAAATAGACAGTAGGCAGACAATAGGCAGTAGAACCATAGATGTTACACTGCCTGGTGATATATCCGTGTAGTTGTTGTTCACGCATCTGGCTGCTCGGCGTCGGACGTTTTCAAGGAGTTGGGCATCCTTTTGCTTGTAGAGATCCCAGAAAGCTGAGGCGTATTCCAAAGTGGGGCGTACCAATGTGGTGTAGGTTGCCGTCTTGACTTTAAGGGTACATTCGTTCGGAATGTCGCGATCAAAGACATGGGAATGTCTGACCACTCTGCCATAACGTTTACCATTAGTGCTGATCGATGTCGTGCATATCAAATATTTTTTATAGTAAACACTATTTAATCTAGAAGCGCGGGGGGTATACTAAGAGATGCCTCAAGCAGGACAAGAGGTCACTAGTACAGATAAACCAATAACAGAATGTCCGAAAAACATATCTAAAGCAGGTTATATATGCGTGAGTTTAAATGCTAGGAGTATAATAAATAAGAAAAAACGAATTAAACATTATGGTAGAAATATCTACCCTCACATAATTGGTATTACCGAATCATGGGCCAACACAGACATAACAGATGCTGAATTAGGATTGACATGATACGTAATGTTTAGGATAGATCGAATAGGAAGAAGGGGAGGGGAGTTATTTCATACACTGTCTACAGGCAATTGCTATATTAAGTGGAAACTGATACGTCTGTATGTTATTCAGAACTGAACGAAAGAATGTGTAGCTTCATTCATGGAATTCTGGTATTCTTCATGTATGTCTTTCTGTCAGTTTGTTTATCTGTTCCCTCATTTCTCCGTCATAGTATCGTTTATGGGACTGACATTTTCAAAGCATGCCCGGGGGTCCGTTATTACATTGAAACAAATTATAAATTCCCCGGGGTGGGGAATTTAGGAGGAACCAAAGTGGTTGTTCGACATAAATTACGTAATGGAGACGCAGATGGAGAGGAACAAGTATTGATGGTTAAATCGCAAGTCAGCCCACATACCGAAGTTATTGGTTCCCTGGCCTGTTGACTGCCTGATTTTAAACTTTGTATAACACTCAACCCAACATATTTAGAAGAATTAACACATACTGTTTTTACCTCCATGCGCACATGACTGGCTGAACTGTAGTGTAAACATCACCGTATAGTTGATTTTTGGGCGTGGAGTATCTACATCATGTTAAGCTATTTATCAATATATAATTACATCCTCGTTAAACAGTACACTGTCTATACGCACTTGCTATGTCAAGTGGAAACTAATACGTCGGTATGTTATTAAGAAGTAACTGAGCGAAAGAAAATCTAACTTCAACCATGAACTTATATTCTTCTTCTGTCTGTGTGTCTGTCCGTCTGTCAGTTCCCTCATATCTCCGTCAGTTTCGCATGCATGAGGCTGAAATGTTTAAGGCATGCCCAGGGTCCACTGGTATATTGAAACATATTCTAATCTTCCCGGGGGTGGGGTATTGTGGGATGAACTAATGTAGGAGTTCAAAGCAAATTACGTAATTCAGAATAACAGGTACGTGCAATAGTTAGCAACGCTATGTGTGTTTCAAAAATTGTTACGTGATTTACGTCAAACGTTTGCTGAACGTTA
Source organism: Lamellibrachia satsuma (assembly GCA_033239005.1). Taxonomy (NCBI): domain Eukaryota; kingdom Metazoa; phylum Annelida; class Polychaeta; order Sabellida; family Siboglinidae; genus Lamellibrachia; species Lamellibrachia satsuma. The sequence goes on from BSQZ01000032.1 coordinate 460,694, forward strand.
AAGTTAGCCGCACACTGCCCGATTGTCTACGCTGCGACGAATCTCGACCGTCGTAGCCCAATCGCGTAAGATCGTAAGCCTACGACTGGCCTACGACTGACCGCCGCACACCGCTACGATTGTTCACAACTGTATATGTGTGTGTGTGTGTGTGTGTGTGTGTGTGTGTGTGTGTGTGTGTGTGTATGTGTGTGTGTGTGTGTGTGTGTGTGTGTGTGTGTGAGTGTGTGTGAGCGTGCGTGCGTACGTGCGTGTGTGCATACGTATACGTATATATATATATATATATATATATATATATATATATATATATATATACACATACATACATATATATATATATATATATATATATATATATATATATATATATATATATATATATATATGTATATATATATATATATATATATATATATATATATATATATATATATATATATATATATATATATATATATATATGTATGTATATATATATATATATATATATATATATATATATAATATTAAACCTGACGTTATTCTTATAAAACACTGGCCGCCCCCTTTCTGTTTGAGTTTTATGGGAGCCTCAAGGGGGTGCGTTGGAAGTCTCAAGGGGTGTACTTGGAGGTTTTATAGGAGCTTCAAGGGGATGTACAGTTGGAGGACTCGAGAGGGGTTGCAGTTTCATATTTTTTGAAAAAAGCACGCTCCCCAAATTAACCACGCTACTGGCCTGATAGTATGTGTTTTGTAAATACGTCGGATTGTGGTACTGACTAATATGGCGACGCGTCTGTTAATTAGTCCGTGTTGGAGTGGAGGGGGCATACATTGTTTTTGTAATGTAAAATAGTTGTTCATATATTATTAGGCACCGAGTCCAAATCTGACTAAATACCTTGACCAATTGTTTTTTCATTGACACAATCATAAATATTAGTAAAACACGACATGCTCCATGTGAATATATTGCCCTCCGAGACACAGATAAGCCGTTACGGTGTCAGATAACAAAATTAGCCACATTGTATTGGGTGCAGAGACAGGTACATTTTTCAGATGGGTGTCGGCTTTATGCTGGTGTTCGCTGTTCATTATTTAGAATCTGTTTACAGTTCTATATTCTCTAAAAGAAATAGCGATATGTTTGTGGACGAATTCGATTGATCACCCACAATATTGTGCAGCTAGGACAAACTAGTTGTGTTCCCATCAAAGCTATTTTCTCTTTGACGAATTTTGGACTGTACCACCGTCGGACTGTTGATCCCGACTTCGGTGTTCGAGGTTATTTACAACGCTTATTTTGCAAAATGCTAAACATGTTGAGCCTGACTGCAGGCGAATTTCAGCAAATAAATACTGGTAGAATTGCAAAACAAGGTAAGACCAGTTTAATATAGCCCTCTCCAAGTCAGACTATACTAAAAACACACCATACTTAGGCCCACTTTGAAACATTTTTAATTCAGTCGATAAGTCATAAAAAAGATCCCCGTGCCCTTGGCTCTGCCTCTGGGCCTTCGTCTCTGATATCGGGCCTATGACCTAGCCTAGGGCTAGGCTATGACAACGTATGTCACGACTATGTATGATTATGACGTATGTATTTTTACACATGTTCACATGACACTTATTCATGCCCATAGCCTAGGCATAGCTAGTCTAGCCCTATGCCTATGGCCTACGCCACGGTGCTGTTTGCGGTGCCTAGCCCTAGTAGAATAGATTATACATGATTTTACATTACAATAATATTAGCAGGAACGAACTGTGCTGGCAATGGTTCGTCTGTGTCAAGTATTGGGTGAGAGGATTGCAATCTTGCCAAGTATTCCATAGTATGTGCTTAAAAATTTTGGAAGAGTGACGTGTCGCAAGGCCCATCGCTGAACAAGAAATTCTGGTCGTTGTCTACGAACCGAGCACCCGTGTCGCGACACTTATCTTTCAGAAAAGTTTTAATTTATTTAATAATTTAATCGCACGCCCCTGTTGCATTGGTGACGAGGTCGCTGCTGTCCTGCTTCATTTGAGGCATGTCTGCGTCACACATGACTACCTCGCTACAAACGATAGTGAGTTCGTCAGCCGCTTTGCACACGTCACTCCGCTGGACAGCAATTAGTAAGTATTTTGGCGTAGCCGTAGATGTTGTGTGCAAGACCACCGGTTCATTGTCCGCAGTGTTGACCTTGTGGATGTCCCGTACAATCTGATCATCAAAACCGTATCAAAAGTTAGATATAAACAATGTACGAGTAATACATTTTCAAAACAGTAATAGCAAAATTAAGCTGTAATGTTCACAACATGAATGGTGTGATGTTCAATTACCTATGCACATTATAGAATCAGTTATGCTAATGTAATTCTGATTCAAAAAACAAAAACAATTCTATATACTTGAATAGTTATTACTAATTAAATATGATTCAATAAAATAGAAATATAAACAATAGCATTTACCTGTAATTCAGTGATGTTGATTCACTAAATACAATTCAATTTGTAAGATAACACAAAAACAATACAAGTACTAATTGTTTTTATAACCCGGTGTTATAGCTGTCTTAAAACAGCTTAACTATCTAAACCTAATTCATGTGATGCAATTGATGCATGTCGATCTGTACTTTCATTTATTGCCTAATTAGATTTGTTACAAAGAATAAACCAATATTGTTTGTATTCATATAATTATATGTGTGTTGTAGATTATGTAAGTAATGGCAGGTGACGGTGATGGATCATAAATCAGACAGTCAGTCATTTTGTGGTGACCATGTCCATGACTATGTCTGAATGTTTCTTTCGAAAGTCCGCTCTCTCCGCAACAAGACTGACGAGTTTATGTGTAACTTACATGCCAAAAGAGGCTACAAAGACTGTTCGGTGTTCTGTTTTACTGAGACGTGACTAGACCACACCATTCACGATTCGGCCGTACAGCCCCCCCCCCCCGGACTATCCATCTTCCGCAGTGATCGGTCTCTCGACAAGACATGGAAGGCTCTCGGAGGGGGTGTGCGCTTTTTGGTCAACGATCGCTGTGCTACCGATGTGAACGTATTGTCTAAAACCTGCTCTGCTGACCTAGAAACTCTCACCATTGTCTGCCGCCCTTTCTACTTGCCTAGGAAATGTTCAAGTGTTATTCTGACTGCGTGTATATACTTCCCCAAGCAAACACGGGCGCCGCGGTGGCTCAGCTGTCTGACACCGTCACGCTGGCTGAACATTCTCACCCTGACGCTATTGTTATTGTGGCAGGTGATTTTAACAAAGCCAATCCAAAGAAAGAGATGCCAAAATTTGTACAGCAGGTAACATGTGCGACTAGGGACGGTAAAACTCTCGGCCACTGTTATACGACCATCAGGGGCGTCTATCGTTCGATCCCTCGCGCACCACTCCGGCGGTCGGACCATGCTATGATTTACCTGGTGCCCACTTACAAACAACAGTTGAAATGTGTGAAACCAACGGTGAAAACTGTGAAACAGTGGTCATTGGATGCGGTGGAGTCGCTTCGTGTCGTGACTGTTTTGAATGCACCGATTGGGGTGTTTTTAAAGAGGCCACAGCTGATATCCATGAATATACAGAGTCTGTTAGTGGTTACATCACCTTCTGCGAAGGCCTCTGTATTCCGACGAAAACCATAAATATTTACCACAACAACAAACCGTGGTTCAAGACAGATATCAAGCACAAATTACAGGCGAAACAAGAAGCTTACAAAGGAAACGACCAGGACAAATACAAGCAGGCGAGGTATGCAGCGGAGAAGGCCATCAAGACCGCCAAGGCCAATTACCGTGACAAGCTAGAGGAGAATCTCACCACCAACAACCCCAGGTACATCTGGCAGGGTCTGAAGGCCATCATCAACTACAAGCCGTCTTCAAGGAGGGCTGATATTACTGACACTACTCTTCCTGACAATCTGAATGACTTCTACAGTCGCTTTGATAAACAGCACACCATGTCTCCTTTCTCTGTAGCAGCATTCCACTGTGACGTTCCACCTTTCACAGTTGATGAATCTGTCGTCAAGCGTATGTTTGAACGTCTCAATAGTAGGAAGGCTGCTGGCCCGGATAATTTTCTCCATGTCTCTCAGGTGTCTTCACATACATATTTAACGTGTCCCTTTCCCAATGTATAGTCCCCCAATGCTTCAAGAAGTCAACTATCATTCCTGTACCAAAGAATTGTTCAGTCTCCTGCTTAAATGATTATATGCCTGTTTCCGTGACCTCTGTAGTCATGACGACGCTCGATCGCTTGGTCCTGCAGTTTCTGAAATCATTTATCGACCCAATGCTTGAGTGTGCGAATCGTGGAAATATATCTGTTGACGACGCTGTTTCTCTAGGGCTGTTTTATATTCTCAAGCATATAGATGGTCCAGATACTTACGCTAGGATCCTTTTTGTTGATTATAGCTCTGCTTTTAATACAATTATCCCCTCAAAACTGTTCGAGAAAATACAGAAGGCCGGGGTTCCACAATCCACGTGCCTGTAGATCTTCGATTTTCTGTTGAACAGACTGCAGGTTGTGAAAATAGGTGGCAACTTATCGTCATCACTCATTTTGTCTACTGGCGCACCTCAAGGTTGTGTCCTGTCACCAATGCTATACTCTCTTTTTACATATGATTGTGCATCCTGTCATGAAAGTACCCAATTATTGAAATTTACAGAAGACACTACAGTGCAATGGCTCATTACGAACTCAGATGAGTCTGAGTACCGTGATCAGGTAAACAAACTTATCAACTGGTGCGGCGAAAACAATCTGGAGCTCAAAGTAGGCAAAACAAAAGAAATGATCGTGGATTTTAGAAGAAAGAAATCTCCCCTCTCCCCTGTTTTGATCAACGGCAAAACAGTTGAAATTTTCCAACACTTTAAATTTCTTGGCTCTGCGATCTCAAGCGACCTTAAATGGGAGCTAAATGTTGATACCATTGTTAAAAAGGCCCAGCAGCGCGTTATTTCCTAAGAAGGTTGAGATCATTTGGTTTGACCACTCAGATTACGCTAAACTTTTGCAAAGCTGTGATCGAGAGTGTTTTCACCTTTTCGATCACAGTGTGGTTTGGTTCTATCACGGTCAAGGAAAAGCGCAGGTTGGATAGAGTTGTAAATACTGCTTCCAAAATAATCAGCAGATCCCTTCCCAGTCTCGAATCACTGTATCAGCAGCACCTGTTAAGAAGAGCCGGTCTCATCTATCAGGACCCATCCCATCCTGCCCATGATTTATTCGAGCTCCTTCCATCTAGTCGCCGGTTCAGGTCCATCAAAACTAGGACCAGTAGGTTCAGCAACAGCTTTTATACCGTAGCCGTCCAAGCCCTATAAAAACAGACGTGACATTGTTTTCCCATCTACAGTAAACACAAATATCACATTCCGACTTGTTATTTTTTTGAAAATCCTAAATCATATCTTTCCTTTACAATGATAATTATGACTTTCGCTTTATATTGGACTTAATTATGTGACATAACAGGAATCACGAAGTGAGATCGTTAAGTGCCAATATAGTCAAGGTCAAGATTTTATTCTTAAGAATGCATTTACTGTGATGTTAGTTTGTTTGTTTCATACCGTTTGCTGCATGTGAGTGTATTGTCATGTATACGTTATAGTACGACCCAACATCATTATACGTTCCAATGTTTCTATTGTATTACTGCAATGATTACACATGGCAATACATTTTATCTTATCTTATCTTATCTTATATTGTACTACAAATATCAACAAAGACACACTAGTTTAACTGGTTATTGCGTCGTTTTAGTCACTCGCAACACTGACAGACGCCGCACCTTCAGTTACAATTGTTCCTTTATTTTTCGGAACTGTCATGTGTCGAAGGAGTGACCGACGGCGACGCGGAGCCGAAACCAACTTGACAGCGCTACTGACTAGAAATCAACAAACCTATGCTACAAGCGCACTGAAATAATTAATAGATACTGGCATCGAAAAGTCGCACCATCTATTGTCCTATCGACATACTGGTATATACGGCCAGCGATGATGCTGACAACAATAGGCGATTGAGTAAGGTGCTAGACTTGATGGGCGTGGCTTAAGCTTCAAGGTCCTTTTTGGAGCTGCCAAAATGTACTTGAAAATCACCTTTCTGGCTCCAAAATACCATTTGACAAAACAGTTCGGTAATATAACGTTTATTTTAGATTTACTTTGCACTCTTCACAAAGTTGTGCAGATAGAAAACTTACCGGTCAGAAAGGGCGTGTTCTTATTAGGAACATATATGTCCCTTATAGTTAAATAGACAATGTCATGAATGAAACTCGTGCGTTAGCAAAGTTTTTTTAGGGTTAATCGCGTATTCATAGTCATTTAGTCGATGTCAAGGTCGGTTTTCTGGTAACACACGTGTATTGCCTCTCAGGATAACATTTATCCCGGATAAACAGTATACGATCGCTGTCAATGAGGCTGTAATATAATTACAGCCTCATAGATCAAATATAATAGTTTTCACGTACTTGCTATGTCAAGTGGAAACTAATATGTCTGTGTATGATATAACTGAACAAAAAAATATGAAACTTCACCCATAGACTTGTGGTATATACATTAGCAAACCTTGGTTTGATTCGAGGTTTGCAGAATTTGGCTCCATTGTGTGTAATTAATCACGTGCGTGTGCTTATGCGTACGAGATTGCGTGCGTGTGCATACCATCATGCCACCAAAAGGCAATATTAGGATACTGTTGCTATTCCATTTAGATTTAGCTCATCAAATATAAACGGGTCTACTCTCCCAACAAAGGCATTCCCACAAATCTACGAATCTAACTCTCCCTCCCCCCTATCCCCCCTGTGTCTCTCTCTATCTACCTATCAATCTCTCTCCCTCAATCTCTCTCACGCATGACTGCTGAACTAATGCCTTGAAAAGGCGTGGCATACATTTCATATCATTTACTTACATCATCAACAGACTGCGTCGACTCCACTTGTGAGAAACTCGATGCGAAGTGTTCAGTATTCTCTCTTCAACCTGCTGTCCCACTCGTCGTTGCTGTCGTCCGCTGGCGCGTCTGTTCCAAGCTCGTCTGCCGATGTAACCATGTTGCAACACCTTGTCGCTGTGTGTACCGTTGGCTACGTAACACTCTTGTGCAGCCAGTCAGCGTAAGTCATTAACAATACGCCGCATTGTTATAATTGATTCTTCTAGATGTGTTCGTGTTATCTCCAGGTTTGTCTTTCTTCGGCAAGTGATAATCGCTACCTGAAGGTTATGTTTCTTTTCTTCAATGTATTGCTCTTTGCACCATACATTTCACTATGACTGACACTTGGTGAATCTCATCCCCAAATGATTGTACAGCCGACCAAACGTTGAAGATGCCTTGCTTATGCGCTTCTCCAATTCCATCATACCTGACTGCAGTGCCGCCATCATTTCTACAAATATTTTAGGGCAACCATATTTCGCGCAAATGCCAACAATCCTAGTCGTCCCACGATGTCGACATTTTTTTTTAAGTAAACGCAAGGGACACAGAATAACTATTTCCACGGTGCGTCTTCGGCATATAAAAAAACTTTGAGTTTCAATGGTTAATTTACTATACGGACGGTAAGACTATTGAGAAACACTTTAGCGAATACATTGCCAGCTACTAAGATGAGTGGTATATATATTTCATTCCCATAGATTAATCGATATCCTTTCTTAAATAGTGCAATACATTTTACACATTCTAGTGGAACCCGCGTAACATTGTATACTGACGCTGTGAAGTTGTATTTCCTGTGGTGATCGGCCTCCATATTTCAGATATTTCCCGGAAGTATCATCTTTGCCAGGCAATTTTTGGTTCTTGGATGAGTCGACAGCTTTATCCGTCTCATATACTTCGGGTTGTTCAGTAAGCAAATTAGCAGTTGGAGATTGTTCCACTCTTTCAAGTGTGTCAGTGGAAATGTCTCCAAACATAATAAGCAGAAGTGATCAGCCGATCGTGTCAGAGTTGCAGCTTTATCCTTCAGCATGGTAGACGCGTCATCTGACTTCAGTGCACACTCATCGCAATGACAGGCCAATGTGTTTGTGAATCTCAAACATTTCATTGTGTGTTACAAAGAGTTGGGCAGTTCGAAATCAAATGCTAAATACTACACTATATACGTAGACATATAGGTAGATGGAGGTACAGGGATATTATTGTTATACATAGCTCTTTTGTTCTTTCGGGGTGTGGTCCCGCATTGCGTATTATATGTTTTCATGGATATGGTTAAGTCTGATTGTCACTTAATATGTTTTGTGTATGTTATATTTCGCCTAATCAACCAACTAATTTGAATACCCTTTGAAGGTGCAATATCACACTGTTCTGAAACGTTCGCACTTATTGCAACAGTCCTTTTCTTTTATATCATTACCTAAAACAGTATATCACATTTTATAATTACATCCAAGTTCCCGTGTCCTGTGTGTAGGCATTTACATTTCTCAATATTGAATAACATCTGCCATTTATCAGACCATTTAACTCGTTTGTCTATATCGTTCTGTGAATGCTGTTTATCACCATTATTGTTGACCTTTCTAAACAATTTTGTCAGTGCGATGCTTGTTATTGTATAGTCCAAATCGTTGATATATATTAAATATAATAAAGGTCATAATACTGATCATTGTGGTACCCCACTTAAAACTGATTTCTAGTTTGAAACCTCCCCATCTACTTCAGCACGCCGTCTGTCAGTCAACCATTGTTCTATCCAGTCGATTATCCAAACTCCGGTACCATGGGCTTTTAACTTAAGTAGTAATCTTTAATGTCGCTTTTTGTCAAAAGCGTTCGGAAAAATTAAGTGCCATACCAATTTTTACATCCAGAACACCAGTAGTACAAGTCCCTGTCATTCCACCGAACTGTATATCATCAATCTGGGGTTTAATACAAATATCAACTCATTGCAGCACAATTGACTCAAACTCCTTTGCAAGAATTGGAGTCAGCGATATAGGTCTAATGTAATTTTGTACTGTGTCTGGTGGACGTATATTTGGCAACGGAATGACAGTTGCTTACTTTCATAGCTTGGGTAGTACTCCTTCTATTGCGGCGTAAGAATCGCGTTCAGCAGGCGCCTGACTCAGGTTTGCCAAGTCCGATGAAGTTTCTCAAGTTTTTCATTTATCGCACCGATTTTGTTGCCATGATTTATTTCATTGCGAAGACATGCTACTTTTTCGACCAGAGCACAGTTTTTATTCCTGATGGTATCATTTGCATTACATTGCGCCTTCACCAGTTTGATTAATTCGGCATTCTTTTCTTTTAAATGTAGCATTGTCTCTTCGATATTGGATACTTTATCCACCGGTTGCATTACAACACTGGGGAGTTTTCTTCACGCATGGTAACTCTACACGCCAATGCTCGTCTCTGGCTGTTCGCCAACGCATTCGTAGTGGACCCACAGCTGCCACAGGTGGCATTGTACCATGTTGCCCTTTTGTTTTCCGTTATGTTTGCACTGTGGAATACAGAAAGTTGTTTTTGCTTTTTTCTCTCCCCTTTGCCTTTGCCGCAGATTTAGGGGGTTCCGCTACGACGAAAGCGTTAAGTTTGTAAGCGTGGCTTCAGTGACGGTGAACTCTGCTGATAATTGCACCACGTAATGGGGTGAAACGCTTAGCTCGTGTTATGTTCATCAGCGAGGCGCCAAGAAGCACTGGCGCGTGACGGCCGGCGAGTTACCCCAGTTCTTGGTCAAGCGTGAAGTTGGACTATGTCGCTGACCACTCGTGTCAATGTGCATTCAACCATCACATATAGGATGGTAGAGCCTCAGTCTCTTCAAATCTCGCTCAATTTAACATTATCATTTAAAAGTACACACCGATTTCCGCATAAAGTGTTCTGCCACACAGTCGAACCCGGTGACGTCTCCTTGTCGATTGAACGGTAGGATGGGGGGTCAACATGTTGGAAAAAAACCCTTCCCTGGATAGTCATGCCCCTATATCGATCGTTTTTGTTGTTGTGTTGCTCGTCGTAGGATAGGGAGGTCAACAGGGTGGGAAAACTCCCTTCCCTGTGGTTGAATAGTGATTGAATATATGAAGTCGAATTTGACTTTTGTCCCATGCGGCGGTTGGCCATTACCCCGAAAATGGAGTAGGAATGAGGTGAAGCCATGGCCTACAGGATTCACCCGATTTAGTTTGACGGTGACTTATCCAGACACCCTCCCCTTAGCGCGGATTGGACGGACATATTCCGAAGACTAGGCCTGGGACTACGACTATAGTCGTATTTTGTTTGGTCCCGACTGTGATATTTTGTTAGGTCCCGACTGTGATATTTTGACTGAGAGCGACCACTATCCTTCCTGGCACTGTTATCATGGTCTTTGATTTGTCCACGATGTGCACGTTCTCCTCTATCACTCCTATACTCACAGTCATTATTGTGGGAATATTTTCCATGACACTGGTGATTGCCCTTTCGATGGCTACAACGTCGCCCAGGACTGTGGCGCCTTTGACCTCGTCGATACGCATGAGTCTCTTCGGAGTCTGTACTACTGCTGGAGCCACTACTTGTATTGCTCCAGCGACGATGCCTCCGATTTGGTGGTTTCCCTGGTGGGTCACGCGGCCGCACGGTGTTGGAGCATTCCCTAGCAAGGTGGCCCTTTCCGGAACACTCAAAACAAGTGAGGGGGAACGGGGAGCGGCGCCTTTTATTGGCACAGTCCCGTGCTCGGTGCCCCCGTCCACGGCATGTAAAACACGTGCCACTTGTTGGTGTAGCACCTAGCTTTGGGGATATAGTGCACTGTTGTAACTGCCTCACTACCCCCCGTATTGCTCGATCGACTACGGTAGTCCCCGAGAGTGCCTCAGACGAAATGACAGCGGGCTCGTCCTCGAAAGCAACGTGTCTGGCAGACATGCCGCGTACTCCGAGGGTCCGAGCGGCAGACTGGATATGTAGCACAGTCTCTAATGCTGCCCGGATTGTAGAAAGGTTAGAGAATGTTAAGGCTTCTTGGGCGGCACTCCGATCACATCTACCTTTTAAAAGCCGGGACTGCCAAGGAGTCAAGCACGTTGCCCCTCTTCATCTCTAGGCTAGCCTCCACAGTCAATGCACATACCCTGTCTGCGAACATGTCGAGACTCTCCCCTTCCTCTTGGCTGATTGCAGACAAGTCTGTGCGGAGTTTTGTCTTTGCAATTGGCCTGTCATGGCCATACCTCTTGAGGAGTAGATCAATGCAACTATCATAGATGTCTCTCTCTGAGGCAGACAACGGAGTGCCGTTAAAGCAGGTCCTCTGTTGCATGACATCAGCCGTACCAATTTTTTCCCGAAGGACCCGCTGATAGGCTCTCACCTTTAATGAAAATTGGTGAAACCAATTATCAAATTCACCCTGTTTACTATCAACTTTTTTCTAGGCAAACATTTCTATCATTTGGGCGATTTACCATATGCTCACTCCGTTGCCGATCCATCACAGGAGACTGGACCATGTATTGTGGTACCATTGAAGCATCCGATGTGTGATTGCCATGTACAGGGGGGATCTGATGGGCATGGTCTGTTGTGTGCATGTCAAGAGAGGGGGTAGCCCACTGAAATTGACCATCATGAGGTGTGTTCCACAACAGGGGCTTAGAGTCGTCGTGAAGTAGGAACATATTTTTTGGTCTTGCACCACCAATCACCTCACGATCATTGATCCGAGGCTGTTGCCCACCATACAATTTATGTTCATTGTCAGTCACCCTATTTGTCAACCTAGCCACATCATCTTGTATATGTCTATTTTACAGACATATTCTTAATCTCCCTGAGCAATGTTTCAAATTGTTCCTAGGAATTGGATTGTAGAGCCTCTATTTGGTTACTCATTTCCTGCCTATAATGAGCAAACAACTGTGGTACATCATCCCTACACTCTGATACCGAGTTCTCAGAGCCTTCCATGACTACGCCAGCTTGCGGAATGGTACTAGACAGATCGTCTGCAAGCAATGGTTGGTCTTTGTTAGTCATCTCTGTTTTTGTCAGTTTGTCAGAGCCATTACTTCTTGTAATGTGTGCCATGGTGGAAAGTACGTATCAAAAGTTAAATATAAACAATGTACGAATAATGCATTTTCAAAACAGTAATAGCAAAATTAAGCTGTAATGTTCAGAACATGAATGGTGTGATGCTCAATTACCTATGCACATTATAGAATCAGTGATGCTAATGTAATTCTGATTCCAAAAAGAAAAATAATTATATAGACTTTAATAGTTATTACTAATTAAATATGATTCAATAAAATAGAAATATAAACAATAGCATTTACCTGTAATTCAGTGATGTTGATTCACTAAAGACAATTCAATTTGTAAGATAACACAAAAACAATACAAGTATTAATTGTTTTTATCACCCGGTGTTATAGCTGTCTTAAAACAGCTTAACTATCTAAACCTAATTCATGTGATGCAATTGATGCATGTCGAACTGTACTTTTATTTATTGCCTAACTAGATTTGTTACAAAGAATAAACCAATATTGTTTATATTCATATAATTAGATGTGTGTTGTAGATTATGTAAGTAATGGCAGGTGAAGTTGATGGATCATAAATCAGAGTCAGTCATTTCTGTGGTGATCATGTCCATGACAATGTCTGAATTAAACGTGGCATTTTAGAAGTAAACACTAGTAGGTCTAGGCCAGGGTATATGATTACGAAGTGGCGACGTGTTGTGAACGCGACAGTCGGACTTTTTATCAGTGGCTGTCTAGCATATACACAGAATTCAATATGGCGCCGATCTATGGCGACAGGATGTTGGGTGTCGTGTTGTTAGTGCGCATTGTTACGGTATTCCTGGTCGGGAGAACATTAAGCTTGCACAGATATGACCGTGATATTCTGCTGCACATCAGGGATACCATGAGTGAGTGTGATATTCAGTCAAACAATAATTTTAGTGATTTTCTCTTACCCGGTCAAAACTGGGTCACAGATCAGCCGGCCAGTGCTCGAGGTCGGCGCATACGCAAACGGGGTAGACGCGGTGGTGCCCTGTTGAGACTACGCCGTCGTAATCTACGCCCCCCCTCCACTGCCAGCTATGTTTCTTTCGAATGTCCGCTCTCTCCACAACAAGACTGACGAGTTTATGTGTAATTACATACCAAAAGAGACTACAAAAGGTGTTCTGTTTTACTGAGACGTGGCTAGACCACACCATTCCCGATTCAGCCGTACAGCACCCCCCGGACTATCCATCTTCCGCAGTGATCGGTCTCGCGACAATACATGGAAGGATCTCGGAGGGGGTGTGTGCTTTTTGGCCAACGATCGCTGGGCTACCGATGTGAAGGTATTGTCTAAAACCTGCTCTGCTGACCTAGAAACTCTCACCATTGTCATTTGACTTCAAAGCACACTCTCAGCAAGGATAGGCCAAGGCAGTTGAGAATCGCACACGCTGCAATGTGTGCTAGGAAGAGTAGGGCAGTTACTAATCACTTTTGCTAAACAGTCTAAAACCACAGCAGAGTAGTTGCTATTTGTCCATAGCTAAGATGTAGGTTGGTGTAGCTTCATAGCATGTCCACACACACACAAACACACACACACGCACGCGCACGCGCACGCGCACGCGCTCGCGCATGCGCCCACGCCCACGCCCACGCCCACGCACACGCACACGCACACGCTCACACACACACACACACACACACACACACACACTCACACTCACACTCACACACCTGTGATCCGCTGAAAACAACCGAGCTGAAGCCAAGCAATAGCGCCATGTGTCGTATCTTCATGTTGTATAGATGACGTTTACGTTTACGAGTTTACGTTTTTAGATGGACGTTTTCTTTCCACAAGACAGTATGTAACCACAAGCCAGTCTGCTGTAGGCAATTGCCAGGCATCGGTAGGTTTGATGATTGTGTGTGTGTGTGTGTGTGTGTGTGTTTGTGTGTGTGTGTGTGTGTGTGTGTGTGCGTGCATGCGTGCGTGTGTGCGTGCATACTCATGTACGTATATACACCGACACATGTTTATTACGCATATCATGTAAAAGTATATCATTAAAATAATATAACGTAAGAGTACAGGAGCGGCTTGCTGGGATTGTTAATTTGACCTTCAAATATAATGTTATAATGTTGTATAATGTTGACCATTCTCATTTTCTACATAATATCACACAATGTCTCCAACCAACATACATACATGATGCAGGTGGTTATTTCGTGATTGTATGCGGGATATCAAACCTAGTACACCTTCGGTATAATGTGTGTCCGTGTCTGCTAGATAACGGTTCTGAAGACATCCAGGTGCTACCGAATGGACTGGCGTTCATCACATCGGTAAGTTACCGTGGCCGTTTGTGTTGGTTATTAATAATATGATGCTATACTTAAGTCGACGACGACGACGACGATAACCGCCGTCAGTGTCAACACAATCGTCGACAACGTAGATATCGAGGACGAAGAAAAAACGTTGAGGCCGTAGCAGAGAGACGTAACGAAAGAATGTTGTCTTTAACCTAAGCTCGTCTCTGTTGTTGGACAGGGCTTTGAGGCACAGAGTCGGGGCGAAATATTGCTGTTTGACTTTAAGAAGCCGAGACATGGGGCCCACGCGCTCGACATCGTAGGCGACCTCGACAGATCCACATTCTCTCCTTACGGTATCAGCATTTGGAAAGACTGCAAGTCCAGTAAGATTTTGTGCAACATAGGACGTTTTCTTTGAAAATGTCTTTGGCTGGGGCCATATGCCACCGTTAGCGTTCCGTCGTTTAACAAGTAATAACTATAATCGAACTAGCGTATGTTTGTGTTGAGGTATTAATCTACGGCCCACGAAATAAATAATTTTTTTTCGAAACACCCCGTAAACAAAGGGTTCTCATTGGTGTTTGTGGTAACTCAAATATCCGCTACGTAAATATTAACTTCCAACAGCCGCAGAACCCACGTGCGCTTTCGGCGAAAAACTTCGGTACGTAAACCGTTTGAGAGTACATAGCGCCATATGGGCGGTTTATATTAATTATAGTAGAAAGCACGCACATACGTATTGGTTCGAGGTCGCAGTAAAATAAAAAAATATATTGTACTATTCTATGCCAACACAAGTATCTATGGGTCTAAATTCAAGCGAACTTTTTGAACATGCTACGGGTATTGCATCACGTGCTTGACGCGGTTGTTCCTGATAATACCGTTTACGTTCCCTTAAACAATCTCGAACGTATTGATGGCATATTGGCCTGAGGCATTTGGTAAATATTGCTATTATCACTGTCACATATGAACTACATAATTATCCCGTCCTGGGGACGGACATTTTTCTAGTAATAATAACAACGGTTATTTATATAGCGTCGTATATCCAGAAATAAAACCTGCACAGATGATTACTTAGTTATTTCTTAATGAGTTGTAATGTTCTCAGTCACAATGTAACAGTCGCATTCCATTTTTGTATCATTGGTCAAGACGCATTATATTAATTGTTTATCAGACGTGATCAACATATTTGTTGCCAACGCTCGTGCGGGCAGAACGGATACGGTGGAGAAGTTTCGGTACGACGAGAAGAGAAGAAAGTTGTACCACTTGCGAACATACAGTGACCCGACAATCACGCAGTCAGTATTTCTAAATATCCATGTCGTTAGTCAATATTAACAAACGCCTTGTAAACTATTCAGAATTGTTAATATGCCGATTAATAGGTGTGGGCTTATTTATTTAGTCATTTCCTTATTGCCAAATACAATGTCGAATTCACCTTTTACAGGGGCTTTAAAAACACTGTAGATACTGTATATATGGGGGTTCTTCGAATTGTTAAACAAACTGAATGAATATTTCAACGCCATCGCTGTTTTCATGTGCACCATCAGCCCCAATGACATCGTGGCGACTGGAGAAGACAGTTTCTACTTCACCAACTACTACAAGTGCGATTTTATGGTGGAGTTCATTCGTGGTGTCAGTGTTGGCAATGTCGGCTTCTACGATGGCACCAGGGGGCATATTCTCCAAGCAGGAATCAGCAGCCCGAATAGTATAAACACATCCCCGGATGGCAAGTAGGCGTCCACCGTATTGTTGTCAATCCGATCCGGAGTTGCCCATGATTAGAGCGAAACAAAAGTTATGGTTTGGGTTTATTCGAATGTATTCTAAATTTAAAAGTTTCCGGTTATTTATCCGGTTGACCGAGGGGTGACATGTTAACCAGCGTGACCGGTAACCGTATGCGCAGTTCTACGAAAATCGGATAACACAGACTATGCGTGACGTATTAAATGATGCCGGTATATACAAAATCAACGCATGGCCGTAACCTACTGACGATAATTGGAATAGGTGTATACACATATGTTTTTATTTGGCGAGCGAATTTTCCTAGATTTCGACTCTCGTGACGTACGATTATCGAACAGTATGACGCGGCCCATGAAATTAAGATGATATGTGTTCAACAACGTTTCACTACTACTAATAAATAATAATAATAATAATGTTTTAATCCAGACAAAAGTCCATAGATATACATAAAATACATGTAGATATATGTATGTATATATAAAAAACACGCGTTGAGCATAAAAAATAAATGTAAACATTATGTCAGGTAAACATGTAGAAATACACATACATACACATACATATATACATACATATACATACATATATACATACACTCACACACACACGCATACACACCCATACATATATATATATATATATATATATATATATATATATATATATATATATATATATATATATATATATATATATATATATATATATTATATAAGATTATACAAGGATGCAATCCGGTGAATTCTCAATTTAGATATACAATAGGTGTCGCAAATTGCAATCGCCTCAATAATTGGATTCAATGTCTTGCCAATCCTAGTCATTAAACTATAAATAGCATTTCTGGTAACGCATTGACAAGAGTTGACATTGGCCGCAGCAAACCTGTGGCTGGCACTGCATCTCAGGCAGCCTATTTAACATTCTGTATGAGTTGTTATATGCCACTATAAAATGCTGGAAAACTGTTTTTCTGTAATTCACCCATAAGGCGCACATATAAACATGAATGAAGTAGGCTGTGAATAACTTTTTCTTTACAGCAGAAGAGCAATGGTGAAATTGTTGACGCAGCATGTTGCTCTTAGCATAAATAAGTCTAACTTTGTCTTGGATGTCGGCCTCGTCAGATAAATCGTTACAAATAACATGTCCAAGATAATTACACGAAGTGCCAAAGTTTAACTTTGTTCTTCATAATGTAATTTCCCTAGTAAACGAAATGCGTGATATTATTAATTGTAGTTACAAATGGGTATGCTTAGCAACTTTTTATAAGTGCATAAACAAAAAACAACAACTTTAGCTTCCTTTGAATGCGCTTTTTCGAATGACAATTTGTAACATTATTGAGATGCCCATAGAAATGCCAACTCTTCACCTTTTTGCTGGCGAATTCCGCCTCAATCTTCCGCCTCCCACTATTACGATTAAAGTTCTCGTTCTCCCAATACTGCCGAATTGTACAACACATCATATAATCAACATAATCTGAAATGTAGTCATTGCAGTTTCCATATGATAATTGCAACAATAAGTATTTTGCAAAAATCTAAATTAATTTCCGTGGATTTATAATTTCTTATGAATGAAGTAATGCGTTATCGGCCACTATTACGAGAAGCGATCAGGTCTGATATCAACGTTAAGGAACTGAGCGAAAACCAAAACTCTTCATTCGTCCGCAACTATCGTGCTATGGTAATGTCAGTGCTAGCTGGTCCATTCATTGCTCGTGTTTCGTGTCGCTCGTCACCGACTGTCAGTGACGCAACAAAGCATGTTGAAGAATCTCTCTTTTTTACTTAAAAGTTTACTGGGAAGTGATGTATTAAGTTTCGTGCCACATATTACAGATACGTATACATGTCGGAGTTAGGAGGGAGACCTTTGAGTGTTTACATCAGGGAATCAATCAACAGATTAACATTGAAGCAGGTAAAGCGTGTGATGAGGTATTTGTGCTATAAACGCGATGGATGACAGCGACACCTTTAGCGCCAATCACGACTTTGTTTCAATACCTTACATGTCAATTATTCTCAGAAGCGTCTGTTCCTTTTGTTCTTTTTCTATGTGCATTAAACGAATTAATTTGTACAACAAAAACTCCCATTGTGATTTACAATTACCTATGCCATGGGACCGTTTACAACTGTTGAATCGTTCACAACAATATGGGTTAAACAACTCCATTACCTTATCTTACATATCCTCTTCGGATAGAGTGATCCATCAAGCTGTGATGCTCCTTCTCCAGATCGTTCTATCTTCAGCAATCTGTTTGGCTTCATTCCATGTTTTCCACCCCAATTCTTCTCTGTCTTGTGCTACTGTTTTTCGCCAGTTTGTCTTCTCGTGACCAATCCTGCGCCATCTTTTTGTCTTGTCTTCATATAACATTGCACAATCTCTCTCCGCGTTTAAGATCTTAATAATTTAGATTATATGTGTAACATTCGCTATTAATTCGGTAGCTCTCTGTGATTTTCCAAAGGCCACTTCGGTGCGCGGAATCAAAGGCCTTTTCGAAGTCGACGAAAATTATTTATAATGTTGCCTGCCGCTCAACTGCCTGCTGTATTATATTTCGCAGAATAAATATATTTCAACTGTATCTCTTCTTTCTGAAGCCTGCTAGTAAATATCTCAACTTATCATCAACTCAATCTCTTATTCTGTCCGTAGTCACCATTCCGAACACTTTTGTGGGAAGTTCCATATCTTTGATACGTTTTTCCCCCCAAAATGTTACAGGTAAACTGATAAGCTTTCTGTGTTGTAGTTTAAAATGTAGGACATGGTAATATTTGATGTATGGTTGACAGTTTCTTTGTTGGATCGAATTCTCAATATGGCAGTGACAACTCGCATTTCGTAAGATCCACAGGTGCTAAGTAGCATCGCACAACAAACTTGATATCTATCGCATTCCTTGGTGTGAGGGCGACAGGTGAAGGTTTCGCGCAACTTTCTCTTGTAAAATAATGGTTTGATGTAATATAGATGGTAAGATTCTGCAAATATGGAAGACATAGCGGTGGACCTGGCAGCTCTGTCGGTTTCGAAATTTTATTATCAATCGAAGATTGTTATCACATTGGACGTTGGTTAGTAAGCAAGTTATTGATTTAGTTACTTAATTAATCAGTCAATCAGTTAGTCAGATAGTTGATGTGTTTCAGGAGATTCCGCTGGCTCTCGGAAACATCAATGTTGACGTGGTTTCTGGACACTTATGGGTGACGGGGTACCCGGACGCCAAGTCGGCTCTGAAACACGCGCTGCTGCCTCACACCGTCATAACGCCTTCGAAGGTACAGTGAACTAGGCGTAATGCAATCAGTACGGGCAATTTGATTATATAAAGCAGACGATTCACTTAATCGGAGTGTGTTAGGACAGTTGTATCATGGAGCATGCAATATATTTTCGGCAGTTCCATTTGAATAATGCACCATAATGATTTCATTGTGGACGATATGCAATGTTTCAATAACGCTGCCTTCCCTGTATATACGTAATACCTCCGGCATGTCATATCAATTCAATTGAGCATGTGTGTGTGATATGCCCTTGTACGTACATGATCACGCGTGTGTGCGTGTGTGTGCGTACATGCGCGTTTGAGTACAGTTTTGTATGGGTTGTGATTTGTTGTGTGTGTGTGTGTGTGTGTGTGTGTGTGTGTGTGTGTGTGTGTGTGTGTGTGTGTGTGTGTGTGTGTGTGTGTGTGTGTGTGTGTGTGTGTGTGTGTGTGTGTGTGTGTGTGTGTGTGTGTGTGTGTGTGTGTGTGTGTGTGTGTGTGTGTGAGTGCATTCGGAAATAGTAGACCCTCTGTATTTATATATGTATCATACACGAGATTATAAAAATGTCTGCTACAATTCTGACATAATTACGTGAATACCAATCGTCATCTACTCATCGTCTTTCCGCTGTCACCTTCGCTTTCGTGTCTTCTTCGTTTATACCACCAGTGTTTCCATTATTGTTCTTTCTATCTTCACAATATGTTGAAATTGTTAATTATCTGATTGCAATTTCGCGTCATGTTGTTCGGTGCAGGTGCTGCGGCTGACGTTGTCTGAAAACTCCAAAGTGACAGACATTGCGCAGGTGTACTACAACGACGGATGACAAATCTCTTTGGCAAGCATCGCTGTCCACTACCGACGATACATGCTCATTGGAAGCGTCTACACAAAATTGCTTCTTTGTGAAGTACATCACGCATAAATGTTGCAGCTGTCATCATAAGTTCCATTCTGCCATGCGAAAGTTATGTACGTAAACACACGCGCACACACGCGTGCGCGCGCACGCACGCGCGCACACACACGCAGTAACACACATACCAGCACATATATACACACATACACAAACTCACGCACACACACACCCACACAAAATCACACACACACACACACACACACACACACACACACACACACACACACACACACACACACACACACACACACACACACACACACACACACACACACAACACACAAACACACACACACACACACACAAACAAACAAACAAACACACGCACGATCGCACGCACTAACGCATCTGGTAGATGTTACTTATTTTGATGTACACGCAATCGGTTGTGACATGTAGGATGACCACGAATAAAGATTTATTGGTCTACCTTTACAAAGAATGCCATTTCGCCCTATAATTTTTCTATGAAGTTCTAAGCATTGAAAATATTTAGGAAGGAAGCGTTATAACTTCGAGTAACCTGCAACTCTGCGAAATATTATAGCTCCACCCTCATAAATCGCAGACGTGATTGCTACAGTTGTGTCTTACGTTGATACTTTTCACGATTATATATATGATATATATATATATATATATATATATATATATATATATATATATATATATATATATATATATATATATATATATATATATATATATATATATATATATATATATATATATATATATATATATATATATATATATATATATATATATATATATATATATATATATATATATATATATATATATATATATATATATGTATATATATATATATATATATATATATATACCTACCCAACAATCCCTAAAGGTACGGACGTAATGAAGGCATACACGCGAACATGCTACATATTTATACTCCATCCGTGTAATATCTGTGTTCCATTCAAACATATTTCAATATTCCAAAGTTGGTTGTTTCTGAAATTGTGTATTGATATGCACACATTAAATCTGGTCAATTGTTAAAGTGGGATATTTAATAAAAAACATATGTTGATAATACGGTAATGTATAATGCTGGTGTGTCGTCACGATTTGAAACTAACACGGACATAATTAGCAGAACCAACTAAAACACAACGCAGTATAGAGCTGCAAATAGTTTCATCTACTTCAAGAAAGACTGTGTAGATATACACAAAGTGTCTCCATGCGCGTGGCGTCCAAGAGAAGATCGACAAAGTCATAGAGATAATACATGTAAACACGACTGCAGTTTTATTGCACACAGCGTTGTGTGGGACGTATGATTGCCACACACATACCGAGTCGCATCCGTCGACGAGTTTGGAACGGAAGCGCCGGCGGACCATGGCAACGCAAAGGCGGACTTGACAACACATCGGAGAGAACTATGAATGGTGTGCCATCTAGCTCACTTCGTGTGAAAGCGATCACGAACCCTTGTCGTACAGTGACGCAGTCGATTCGTGGTGCATGTAGATCATCTCAAATGTATGTAACACTTATTCAACGCACCATATTAACAGCTATAAGTGTGGGAGATAGTTGGATTCGTAGATGTGTGTGGACGCGTTCTTGGGAGAGCGGACTTGTTGATGAGAGGTATCCATGTACACGGGACCGGGCTGCAGTTTTTGCAGAAGAACTGCAAAGAACGGATAACAATAGCATGGGTATGAAAAGTTATCTAAACCAAAGAGCAGAGGGATCATTAATTGATGATTGAATGGACTTACTTTCGTTTATTTACAATACTAACATCAAACATTATTATGATACATTAGACGACCTAAAATAATGACAACCAAAACAATCCAAAGTTAGAAATAATTTTTTTAATAATGCTTCTTCGATGACCCCTAGTACTACGTCCAGTTCACGTTTCTTTCGCTTCCGATTACAAACTCGTGTTATAATATTGTGTTTGGAGTGTTCTAAATAAAAAAGATATCACCTTTCTTTAGTACTTTTTTATTTCTTTGTTCTGTTGTAGTTAGTTTTGAACTGCTAGCGATCAACGCTGAGTGAGGATCGCTGCGTTGCGATTTTCACCCGTGTTTTCGGATCTTCCATTCATAAAATTCTCAAAATCACATGTCCAACAACTATAACAACGCCACGTTTATTTATTTTGTTACGCCATACATTAAATATTGAATACGTCATTCAAGGAAATTATGTTTAATGGTAAATCACGCTACCGTCTCTCAATGCCACCTTTTGAGAATGGTGGCTCACACACACGCCCGCCGACAAGCACTAACACACGCACGCATGCACGCACTTACGCAAGCAACCACGTGGTCTTAGAATAATTAAGCGGACCGATTGTGTATAACGGCAGGTAAAGGCCACCAGGCATTTAACATGCTGCAGTTGCTGCAACTGGGAGGACTTCGTCAAGTCCGGGTGTGAGAAGTCCTGGGCTGAAGTTCAGGCGGGTAGTTTTAGCTTTGAGTGTAGGGGATGTAGGAAGATGAAGGAACTAGAGGTGGAGTTGGAACAGCTGAAGCTGTTCGTTGTGGCAATGGTGGGGAGGGTACAGGTGGGTTGTGCCAGTGGATCCGGTGGGGAGACAGTAGATGATAAAGTGGGGGAAGACGACGAGAGAGATGCTAGCGAGAGCTCACCTCAGTCTGTGAGGAGGCAAATCTAAATTGGAATAATATGCTGATGAAAAAACCACACCTGAATGTTGGAATATTCTAAAATATGAAATTGAGAATGTCATCCATAAATTTGTTCCCTTGAAAAAAACAAGGAAAACGGTCTAGAAAGATACACTTGTCAAGAGAAGCGATTAGAAAATAGTGTATAAGCAAACTATGTGGAGGGTTTATAAGCGTACCAGAAAGGATGAAGACTATGCAAATTACAAAGAGGCACTTAACCTAGCCACAACTGAAATTATGAAAATCTAAAAGAACATTTGAAAAAAAATTGGCAGGTAATATAAAAAAAATGAGAGCAAGAGTTTCTATGCTTATGTAAGGAGTAAACAGAAAGTTTGAGATAAGGTCGGACCACGGGAAAACAACAGGGGAAACATAATTTCAGACGGGTTTCAAATAGCAGAGTTTTTGAGCTCAGTTTTTACCACAGAAGATATCAGCTCACTTTCAGTCCGTTTACAAAATTTGAGGACAGTAAATCAGAACATTTAGGGCAGTTATTTGTAACTCCTGAAATGACAGCAAAGAAAATTAACAAGATGAAAGATAATAAATCACCGGGAGTTGATGGAATACCACCAAAACTGCTTAAGGAAATTGTTGAGCAAATTAGTACACCACTTGCAATTTTTTTTTATCGTGTCACTAGGAGAATGAATAATTTCTTTAGAATGTAAAGAAGCAAACATTACGCCGCTGCTTAAGAAGGGATCGAGGAACAAGCCAGAAAATTACAGACCAGTGAGTTTAACATCATTTATATGTAAATTACTCGAAACATTAATTAGAGACCACATAGTGGAATTCTTTGTAAGACATAAATTAATAAATACATCTCAACATGAGTTCCTAAAAGTACGGTTATGTCTAACCAAGCTCTAATGTTTTTTGGAAGAAATTACAAAGTGGGTAAATGACTGGTCACCAGTGGATGTTGTCTAGTTAGATTTTCAGACAACTTTCGGTAAAGTGCCTTATCAAAGATTGTTACTTAAATTAAAAGCCTATGGTATAGGTAATGATGCAATCAACTGGATAGAAGAGTGGCTTACACACAGAATACTGAGACTAATAGTAGATGGTGAGATTTGAAATTGGAAATCTGTTTTGAGTGGGGTACCACAGGGATCAGTATGAGGCGCAATACTGTTTATATATATATATATATATATATATATATATATATATATATATATATATATATATATATATATATATATATATATATATATATATATATATATATATATATACTAACAAAGTACTGAAATTTGCAGATGACACAAGAGTATACAAACATTTTACTAATGTTACAGACAAACACAGTTTACAGGATAATCTAGATAAATTAGTTAAATGGTCAGAAAAATGGCAAATGTTATTCAATTTTGGGAAGTGTAAATGCATACACATATGACATGGAAACATGGACGAAGAATATAAAATGGGGGATGCTGTACTAGGTAGAATCTCACAAGAAAAGGACTTAGGAGTAACATTTAGTGCTGACATGACAGTTTAAAGCAATGTCGGATTGCTGCTTCGAAAGAAATCAAATTCTTGGGCTAATTAGGAGAACTATCACGTATAAGGAGAAACAGGTAATTATACCCCTGTAAAAAGCAATAGTTAGACCACACTTGGAATATTGCATACAAGCATGGAGGCTGTTTTGTAAAAAGGACATAGACAAGTTAGAAGTAATACAACGAAGAGCAACTAAACTGATTCCAGAATTGAAGAGATCTTAATTACGAAAGCCGCTTATTACAATATGGTTTGACAACACCAGATACCAGGAGACTAAGAGGAGACCAAATAGAAGTGTTTAAATAGTGAATGGTTTTGAGGATGTTGATAAGAATATGTTCTTCAAACTTAAAGAAGGCAGTATAACCAGAGGACACAAAGCAGCATTAGTTAAGGAGCAGTGTATGTTGGACAGGAGAAAGTAATCTTTCTCACAGAGGGTGTTAAATGAATGGAACAATCTGCCGAATGATTGTGTTAATGCTGGTAGTGTGAATACGTTTAAAAATAGAATTGACATATATATGATAAGGGCGGGCTACACATAGATGTGAACATTGTTGGACTCTCGAAAAGCCAATGACTTCCTTCCTTGTCAACTTGCCATTTGGAACTTGTTGTTTGGTATGGCAGTTGTGTTAAATATATGATAGTTGGTTAATGATGATGGACTTTAACCGATGGTGGTTTTCATTCAAGACCGAGTCGTACAGGTTGACATAGGTAGATGCACAGGACTTCAAGGTTAGGATGAAGATTGGATTGTTTTCATTCAATGTGTTCATCGAGTATGAACTTCCGGTTGATCTAGCGTCAAGCTGTGGACATGGCCTGATCAATGAGGAGGTCAAGGGTCATATGTGTTCAGAAGAGTCATCGAAGAGCATTTACGTGAGGGATCGTCTCAAAAATAGAGGCCCCGAGGTTAGGGTTGAACCAACACCGCGCCAGAGGCTCCATGGATGGGAGGAGATGAGGATTCTTACAAGGATATTTCCCACGCAAGAAGCCTCCGGCTTGCGGGGATGTCTCTCGCGCCAGAAACCTCAAGGTTGAATGAAATGAACAAAGCAAGCAAGGAACACGTGACAGTCATGCAACAATACTACATTTTACCGTCTCTGAGAGCGTTAAACCAAAGGAACAGGCAACAATCGTTAGCAACTAAGTAGATGCCAAAAGTTTGTGTAAATGCGCTCATCGAGACACCGTTACGTCGAAGCAATAAATAAGCGACGCGTTACTGTCCGCACACGTTAGATAGATGATTATGAAGTCTCTTGGCGTTGTGAATCCACTCCGAACATTGTTTATTCAGGAACGCGCGGAATGCGGCGTGTATCGGCGGCAGTCCGTACGAACAGAAGTATTTTCCGTGTCAGTCATCGCCCACGAAGAAAGCTATCCAGTATTCACCGGGTCAATCGTAGTCGTGGGTGTTGCACACGAAATCCACTGGGTAAGATTCTATCGTCGTCGGCAACCAGTCTATGTGTATCACGTCGTGGACGACGATCGTAGTTTGCACGTTCCTCAGCAGGAGTCGCGCGACCTGTTCGGTGTCCATCAGTAATCGTAAATGACTTTCCCTTTCCCGCCCTTGTCGATTTCGAGCACCGCCCCGAATTTACCGTACACGGTCTGAGCGAAACCGAGAAAAAGTGTATCCGTGACGGAAGTCGAAGCGCGCCAGACCGTTCCCTTCGTCTTGCGACGCCTTTCCGGTCTAGGAGAACAAGTTGACGTAATTCGTGATGTTCCGACAATCGGGGAAATTCGATTGAAGGGGTTTGGCGGGTACCACGACAGTCCACTTACACGGCTTACAAGCTGATGTCGTTGTGCTTGGCGTGAAACGGGTTTTTATTGTTCCGCTCACTGAAAGCGTCGTTGTCAATGCAGCGCGGCACCAGACGTTTCGGCAGGGTTCCTAGGAACTGGTTTTCATGCATGTGCGACATGGCCCTTGCGGATGGAATACACTTTTCAGTGAACGGGAAGCAAAGAGTGTTTGGTCATACCCTTGTTTAAGTGCCAGCTATCGGGCGGCTTTTCTCGTGATCATGGTGCCTCGTTACATTGACACACAAAATGTGACGACACACCACCATTATTCATTACTACGTTATAAACGCATATTTGTTTCATCAAATATCTCACTTGAACAGTTGACCAGATTTAGTGTGTGCACATCAATACATCATTTCTGAAACATAGAGTTTACCGATTGTATATTAATCTACCATTTAAGAAATATGCAGCGAATACCATTAATTAGCATCACAACTGAAGTGTTTTTGTCAACTGCATTAGTTACTTACATGGTCACTTCTAGTAAAGTCAAGTAAGTACAACTGTTTTTTTTATAACCATACTGGCTGTTATTTAGTATTTTGTTTTTTTCTATGCTTTTTTTCCAATATCAAAGATTTGTTGTACAATTTTTTAGAAATACTTCATTAGAGGCTTGCAGTTGTTAAATATTTTTTCGCCGGTCTTACAGACTTGAATAACCTTCGCCAATTTCATGTGGAAAAGATACCTTCTTCGAATAACGTGTTACATATATACGTAAGAAGTTTAGCTATGTGATAATTTACCTTTTTCAAAACATGCATGTCTATTCCATCGTAACCCGTAGGGGATATTCCTTTGCAATTGTTTACAACAGTCAACAATTCGTGTTCATCAATAGGGTGGAGGAACGTGGATCTGTTTTAGCGGGAGCTTAGCCATAAATGCTTGCTTTATTTTTCGGTGGCTATATGTTTTGGCGAGTTGATTTAACACGATTGCCGGCAACAAGATACGATGACACCTCCTTGGGATTCATCCATCGACACTCCACGTTGCACGCTTGAATGCACTCACCGGAGTACACTGTACGCTTGACTACACTCTCCGGAGCGCGAATTCTGTTTTCCCAAACATTTTATCCATCTCTCCGCCTACCTTGCACATAGCAACGCCCGCTTTGTCAGTCGTCTCGCTAGAACATATCCGCGCATGCGTGACCACCAGCTTATCCGGTATTGATAAACTGTAGTAGTACATTAGAAGAAATATAACACTGAAAGACTTTTATACATTGCTGTAGGAAAGTAAAACACTGAAAGAAGTTTACATACTATTGTAGGAAATATGTATATATAAATTAAAGTATACACAGTTAGATAATTACTTTTGCGTTATGAGTTAATTGACACAATCGTACTGCATATTCCGACGATCTGTTGTAGTGTAGTTTTTAGCGCATTTCACTGCCGTTTTTGGAGGTTTTGAGATCAAGGCTGTCACAGGGAAAGTATGCAATTTTGACTAACATATGTAAAAAAATTAAACAGTAATTTAGTATTTATAATGTATTGTTATATTTAAACTGCTATTATAGCAAAAATTCTCATTTGAAAGATATATATATTGGCTAAATAAATTTATTTTATGGTACAATATGTTCATTGTGGAGACAATGCTTTTTATGGTAAATCGAAAAAAAATGAGCATTATATTATGTGTCTACATATTATTTATTTCATTACCAATGTTATCAAGGAAGTAAAACTTGCACGCTGGAGAAAATGACGATGACGTTTATTTACACAAGTACATCATGAGAAAGTAATCATTAGATCACAAATCGATAGGTATTAACAATAATTAAACAAAATGATATATTAAATAACTTGAAAACATTAGTATAATTATATAAGCAAACATTATGCTCGCACTACAATATTTTTTCTATAAGCATTCTCATCGAATTGTTGTACAATTTGCTTAACATATAGGTGCTCCACAACGTCCGGTCTCTAAACTGCGATGCGCAAAGTTTTCTTTACATTTTCGTACTGCTTAAGCCAAAACTGAGCCTCTACTGACAACATCGCCATTTGTCACTGGGGAGAGAGAGACAGAGAGAGAGAGAGACAGACAGAGAGAGAGAGAGATAGAGAGAGAGAGACAGAGAGAGAGATGATCGTGGAATCTGTATTAATTGTTTCATGTCTTTACGACGCGTCTTCGGTTTGTTTTAGGAAACGCTGTCTGTGGAAACTCGTAAGTTTGTTTATTGCATTAAAGATTGAATCATTGCGAACAGAAATGAAGTGTTAAATGCTTTGAATCATCAATTAACTCTTTCAAGAAAACTTCTTAATCTGTCAATGCTGGCCTCACCTTCTTTATAATGACAACATAACACAATTGTATTGACCAATTGTTTTAATCCTTCTCTCGAGCATTTGCCCCCGATCGAACATCGAAAGGTTAATTAACTAACATTTATTGATCATGTATATAATTTAGTAACACAGCTTTTGTACATGCAATGGTGTTATTCAGTCGGTTTATGTGTTCGTGTCTAGGGGATATTAACGGAATTCGTCAACCCTGTCATCAACACCAATGGGTCATCGACCCATGGACTGTTGTGAATGTCTTAATGATAACTACAAAATAATGAAAAAACATATTCATAAAATAATTAACATATTCATTCTGGCATATTAATTGAAGAACACATTCATTATATTATTGCGTTTCATTCAGTGATTTGTTGTATTATAATCGATTGAATCATAATAATATATGTATCAATACATTTATATATATATATATATATATATATATATATATATATATATATATATATATATATATATATATATATATATATATGTATATATATATATATATATGTGTATATATATATATATATATATATATATATATATATATATATATATATATATATATATTATATATATATATATATAATTATAAAAAGGAGAAAACACGAGCTGTATTATGTTTTAAATGAGTTATTGTTACTCTCGAAGAATCGTGATGCTGATATATGCAGGATTAGAATTTAGATTATCACAGTTTGGTTCACGTTACGTTTTCACAATTTTGCAAAATGTGGTCTAACAATAACAAATATCAGGTGAAATGTTGAATACGTATCTTATTGCATGCATTTTCTTCCAATTTGCCCAATATGGTATATATCGTACTGAGCAGGTACGGGTTGTGCATATGCCTGGTTACAAGAAACTGGTTCAATTACAGTCGTCACCGTTGTGAAGTCTGTTGCTACTGCGAGTATGACCGACGTGGCTTCGCTAAATGCTACGAAGACCTCAAGCACGGTTCCAAGTGTTACTAAGCAACCTGCATATGCCGTTTCCGGATATGGCTGTCGAAGAATAAGTTGGCCATCGCGAAGAACAGACGGATCCTACAAACGGGTGGTTTCCCGTGGGCCTTGTTCGCTCCATTGGCGGGATCGGTCCAGCTGCCCTTATTCAAACAGTTGCCATAGTAGATGGAGCTCACACAAAAAATGTTTGTTAGATCCGCGGTTGTTGGCGACACTTCAATCACCGCTGAAGAATATGTTCGGTTAGGTCCAACACGGACTCGACGCCGAGGTGACCTCGATTCTCGATCAAATGGACCTTGTCGACGGAGAAAGGTTTTACAGTCAGGCATTGCAGCAGTACAACGATTTAACCGATCGGTTCCTCAAAAACCAGCACGAGAGGTCGTGTTGAAATTATACGAACCGACAGCAGAGGAACTGGTAGCTGCGGCGTCGAGTGGTGTTGAGGTTAGCTGCTTGGGGATTGTTCCGAACACGACGAAGGCTATAGCCAAGCGTTTGATGTACGTACTCAAAACCCACCTAACATGGACCGACCGATGTGAATTGATATATGACGGCGCGCCGGTACCCGGAAGAAACACCGTGGTTCTCGTAAACGACATTTTGGGAAAACGGAGAAACAGCGACCCGATGGGATATCAAATGTTTGCGCAGCAGCTTAAACGTACTACTCTACCGAGGGAGATTGAAGGTAACGTCGATCGAAGACATAACATACAAAAGGGGGTGTGTACTCCGGAACAGTTGACAACTGCTAGCTTTTGAACCCCATACGTTCTTTGGCAAGTGGAATATTCGAAAGTTCCTCGAAAACCTTGACATCTTCGGTAGTTGTCATCCTACGGTTTGGAGTCATACACTACGACGACGCCACAGTTTACCGTGACGGCTCTAGTGAATGCGCTATATTTGAACGCTGGCTTCGCCGCGCATGTCCTGCTTGTAACCTCATATTCGTCGGAGTACAGGTGTGTATCCTACTGTATCTTATTGCGTTCGTGGCTAAATATTACAGTAGTTCGTCTGGCATATGGTGCGGGAGTTGACTCAACGCCACGACTCAAGCGAGTCTACTTCGAACAGAACACGTGAGTGCGTGTGTGCAGCAGCACCTTCAACAAAATGCTTCTTTGTGAAGTACACAGCACATAAATACGGCAGCCAAGAAAGAGGAGGTGGGAGGGGGAGGAAGGGAGGGGTAGGGAGAGAGGGGGTAGGATAGAGAGGTGAAGAGCGAGAGGAAGAGATAATGGTGGAGGGAGACAGAGAGGAAAAAGTAATGCTGGTTAAATTGTAAGTCAACCCAAATAACACATGTTCCCATTGCTGTTACTTATCTGGCCTGTTGACTTCTTCGTTTGAAGCTTCGTGACCGGTTGAACGGTTGTGTAACCATCAGCGAATAATTGCTTTTTGGGCGTGGATTATCTACGTCACGTTAAGCTATTTATCAATATATAATCACATACTCAATAATCAAAGACACTGTCTACACGCACTTACAATGTCAAGTGGAAACTAATGCGTCTGGGTATCATTCAGGTGTAACTGAACGAAAGAAGAAGAAAATGGACTTGTGCTCGGTACATGAACAAACTCTGGTTTCATTCGACGTTTTTAGAGTTTGGCTAGATGGTTTGTACATAATCACCTGCGTATGCGTGTGTGTACACGTACGCGTGCATGCAATCAAGACGTGGTACTATGATATTGGTGTATCGTTTGTCATTTAAACATCACTTATGTGAACGTTGTATTCAAGTTTTGAACATACAATGTAAATGGACACTGCAAAAGACATACGTATAATATTGTTATGGTTGTAGACTTGTATTTTATGAAAGGTCAGAAAAGCGGATAAGCATCTCTCAGGGTTGATCGCTAGCTGCTCAATAATAACTAACTGAACAACTTATATCAAACATTGTTTATTTAGTACACTACAGTACATTAAAAGGGGAATTAAAAATGCTTAAAAATAGGGTGCCAAAAAACTGATATCCGTGGAATGAACAAGCAGCAAAAAGCGTTGTTTATTGTTACAAAGTCGGGTTGTTATTCCGATACGCCCATTCCATTAATAATTAGGAATCCCTGCTCACTTAGTTGAAATACCTAATGCTATCTGTACTATTGTAAATCGTTCTTTGCAGTTCTTCTGCAAAACCTGTCGCCACTATTCCATTACTATGGAGAATATCACAAATAAACGTGTCTACTCTCCCAACAAAAGCATATCCACATATCTACAAATCCAACTCTTCCCCCCCCCAACGCTTACCTGCTTAACTAGTGCGTTGAATAGGTGTGTCATACCGTAGATATATTTTACAAACATCCTCAACCGACTGCGTCACAACACGACCAAGTTTCACGGTCGACTTCATTTGTGAGGCAGTCGATGCGAAGTGAGCTAGCTTATACGTCATTCAGAACTCTGTTCAACCTGCTGTCCCACTCGTCGTTGCTGTCGTCCGCTGACGTGTCTTTTCGGCCGATGTAACCATGTTGCAACATATTGTCGCTGTATGTACCGTTGGCTACATAACGCTCTTGTGCAGCCAGTCAGCGTAAGTATTTCAAAATACGC
The DNA here is from genome assembly GCA_033239005.1 of Lamellibrachia satsuma. Lineage (NCBI taxonomy): Eukaryota > Metazoa > Annelida > Polychaeta > Sabellida > Siboglinidae > Lamellibrachia > Lamellibrachia satsuma. The sequence goes on from BSQZ01000032.1 coordinate 493,100, forward strand.
CATTTTGTTTTAGTTGATTCTTCATGATGTGTTCGGGTTAGTTTCTAAGTTTATTTATATTCCAGCATTGTTCATTAATTAGTTATATGCTTACAATTTTTAATGATACGTTTATCGTTAACACTTCGCCATATTTGTTGTATACACAACAGTTAACAATATAATATATTACCGTATTTCTTAGCGATCACGATCATTCCATTATTGTCTATGCTTGAAACATGTATCGGAACAGAACCATCTTTCTCGCTGTCAGTCTCGGTTGCGACTATAAGTGCTCATTTGGTTAATGTTGCATGAATCACCTCCAATTTTGGCTTTATTCGTCAAGTGAGTATCACTAGCTGAAGTTTGTGTTTATTTTCTTCAATATTTGCGTTACTACATGTTTGAATGTACATATCTACATGTGACGCGATTTCGGTTTCTAGTACCTTCCGACAGTTAGAAGTACAACATTTGTTTAGGAAGTAAGTAATCATATATTCGAGCCACCTGATTTGTATATCTCATTTATACTTGCTTGGGGGCTTACTCATTTGGATATGTTTGTTTTTGACAACGCGAATACTCCATGTCATGCCCATGTATCACCAGCAAGTCACGACGTTTCCTAATATAATATCGGTCTGTTTCAGCTCAGTAGAGCAGGGTGGATCTACTATTGTTCTGTGCACCACGCTTTTCACTATAATAATAATAATAATAATAATAATAACAATAGTATGTAAAATGCTATATTGCGCTAAGATCCTCGGGATACCACAACTCGGCAGCGCACCAAAACAAAACGGGCTAATCATTTTATTATTGATAAGCAGTTCCAGTTGTACACAGTTGGATTGGTACGCTGCGGAGCTATTGAAGATAAGCAAGTTTAGACATGAGGTTTACAATTTACTACGAACTGTTTCTGTATTTCCCACATACATAACACTAAAAGGAAGTGAGTTCCACAGATAATGTACAACTGAAGAAGCTTTAGTTCCAACATTTTCCTTAACACTGGGACAAAAATTAGATTAGAAATATGTGATTGAAGCTGTCTGAGCTGTATTGCAGGATTGAACAGTGAATGTATGCATGTTGGATGATTATTTGAAAGTATTTGATATGTAGGATCTCAACGATAATGCGACATCGTGCAGGGAACCAATGCAATGATTTTAAAAGTGGTAATGAGTGAGATAAACGAGGAGTTTATTTTTGCAGCTACGCTTGCCAAACAATTTGCGCACGTGGTAAAGTTTCAAGATGTCTTTGAGAGCAATATTATGATACATTGTCGAGTCTACTGCTAACAAGAGCAGTTGCTATAGTTTGGGCAACAACAAAATACATTTACCGGTGAATAAGACGAATTCCTCGAATATGATTGAAGCAGCAATGACAAGATTATTGTCTAAAAATTGTATTGTTATCAAAGGTGAAGCTCATCCACAAATGCTTCAGTAGCCGACCAAAGTTGATGATGCTTTGCTCGTACGCTTATCCAATGCCATCATGCCTGACTACAAACCCTCCATCATTACAACAAATATTTTAGGGCAACCATATTCCCGCAGCAATGCCTACAATCCAGTCTTCCCTCGATAAATATGTAGACGGTTTTGTTACATACTTGTATTCTGGGATTTCACGCAAAAGACATAAAATAACATTAACACACTCATTTGGCAGTTTGTCCCACGCATTAATCACCCTCTGTGAGAAAGAGTACTTTCTCATGTCGAACCTACACCGTTCCTTAAATAATGCTGCTCTGTGTCATCTGGTGCTACTGCCTTCTTTAAATTTGAATAACACATTCCTATCAACATCCTGATAATCGTTCACTATTATAAACACTTATATTTGGTCTCCTCTTGGTCTCCTGATATCTCCTGGTGTTGTAAAACCACATTGTAATAAGCAGCTTTCATAACTAAGGTCTCTCAATTCTGAAATCATTTTAATAGCTCTTTGTTGTTTTCTTTCTAGATTGTCTATGTCCTTCTTACGATACGGCCTCCACGCTTATGTACACTATTCCAAATGTGGTATAAATGTTGCTTTGTACAAGGGTACAATTAGCTGTTTCTCCTTAAACGTGATATTTCTCACAATTAGCATTACATTGTGATTTCCTTTCTAAGCAGCAATCCCACATTGCTCTGAAACTTTCATGTCAGCACTAAATGGTACTCCTATCCGTTAGACGGTTGAGAAACGCTTTATCGAATGCTGTGCAGCTACTAAGTGGAGTGGTATACCTATACCATTGCCATACACTGATCGATATCCTTTCTTAAACAGTGTGATCATTTTCTCTTTTGTGGGACGCGTGTAACTTTCTAGACTGAAACTATCAAGTTGTCATGAGATTCCAGCTTAGATCTCTCCCGCATTTCAGATGTTCCCCAGAAATACTATATTTGTCAGAGGCTTTTTTGTTCCTGTGTGAGTCAGAATCAGAGCCAGAATCAGTTAATTATTGGCAACGTTTCAGTTGGATTGTATATACAGTCGCGATAAAATACACGAAGTCACGCAATGTAATTATGTTATAAAACACCGGAAATTACACTAAAGTAATGATTTCACAGTTTGTACATAATAGCAGTAATGCAATTACATTAAAATTACATGTATATACATTCACTAAAACTAACACACTCAATAAGAAGCACTTTATATTAAAACTGATTGTGTTATTATAATTACATTCATACACTTCATTATAATCTACATAATTAAATTACATTAAAATGAAAATATCTAAATTCCTTTATATATGTTTTTCTAAGCATGGTATTAACGAGTTTTTGTAGCGATGTGTTTTAACCATTGGGACGGGTAGCTCGTTAAGTGATCTCAGGGAATATGGAACCAGTCGAAGGCTTTGTTCTTCTCAAATAGTTCGGTTGGTTCAGTATGCAAATTAGCAGTTGGAAATGGTTCCACCCTTTCGAAGATATCAGTGGAAATGTATCCAACCATAGAAATCAGATTTGACAACCGATCGGTCAGTTTTGCAACGTTATCCTTCACTATGGAGGAAGCATCATCTGACTTCGGTGCACACTCTCAGCAAGGATATGCGAAGGCGTTTGAGAATTTAAAACATTGCATTGTGTATTAGGAAGAGTGGGGCATTTCCAAGTGAAATGCCAAAAGCTACACTCATTGGTAGACCCAGCTCTCTTCTTCTTTCCCTTGGTCCCTTGGTGTGTGGAGTTCACAACATTTAATTTGTCGTATACATCTATTACGATCTTCTACCATCCTCTCTATTGTCAGCTGTTCAGCTGTGCCCTTTCCAGATCTCTATTAGCGCAACCCCTCGACCGTATTGTGTGCGTGTGTGAACAACGCACATAATTCCTGTAGCCAAGAAAGAGGGGAAGGAAGAGTGAGGAAGGGATGTGAGGAGAGAAGGGGAGGAGAAGAAGTGGGAGGTGAAGAGCTAGAGTAAAAGAGAGTGGTGGATGGAGATAGGAAAATAATGCTTCAAAATTGAGACAACAAACGTTCCCAATGTTGTTGATTCCCTGGCCTGCTGACTGCCTGATTTGAAGCTTAAAACTGTGTAAAACTCTTTGTGTAAAACTCACTTCAATCTTTAGAAAAATTAACACATATCGTTATTAATCGTGTGCGTGCGCATAAGCGTATGCGTGCATGCCTTCAAAACGTGATATTATAATGTATTCTGGTTTACCATTAAAACATCATGTATGTGAATGACAATTTTTTTAAAGACTATGTAAATAAATAAAAAAATAATATAACGTTATGGTTGTTACATTTGTATTTTATTTTTTTATGAAAGGTCCGAAAAACGGATAGGCACCTCTCAGCTTCTGTAGCTAGATACTCAGTAATAACTAACTGAACAAATAAAGAAAAAATGTAAATCTACACAACAGAACATTAAAAGGGGAATTTAAAAAAGTGACGCCATTCCATAAATAATTAAGAATATCCTACTGATCTAGTTTAACTAATTAATGCTACACATGCTATTGCCAATCGTTCTTTGCAGTTCTTTTGCAAAACCTGCCGCCGTTCTTCAGTTTAGATGGAGTTCATCACAGATAAACGGGTCTGCTCTCAAAAACAAAATGTTTTTAATTATGCTTGCAATGCAGTCTCGGTTGCGATTATTACTGCTCAATTGGTTCACGTTGCATGAATCACCTCCAGGTTTTTTTTGGGGGGCAAGTGAGAATACTACACTATATCAATGTTATGTGTCTTGTCTTCATTGTTTGCATTATTACACTTTTGAATATACGTGTGAGGCGACGTCGTTTTCTAGTACCTTCCGACAGTTGGAAGTAAGACATTTCTTTACGAAGCATATTGTCATTTATTTGAGCCACGAGCTGATTTTTTTCTATCTCATATATACTTGCTCGGGATGTTTGCTACATTGAGTATGTACATTGTGGATATGCGAGTACTCCATGTTATGCTCATGTAGCACCAGCAAGGCATATATATATATATATATATATATATATATATATATATATATATATATATATATATATATATATATATATATATATATATATATATATATATATATATATATATATATATATATAATCTCCATAGACAGTCAATATCCTTTCTTAAACAGTGTAATCAATTTTGCACAATCTAGTTGGACCCGCGTAACATTAAATACTGACGCTGTAAAGTTGTGTAGTGTTTCCTGCAGTGATCTGCCTCCACATTTCATATATTTCCCGGACGTATCATCTTTGCCAGGCAATTTTTGGTTCTTGTGTGAGTCGACGGCTTTATCATTTCATTGTGTGTTACAAAGAGTTGGACAGTTCGAAATCAAATGCCATATGCTACACTCTATACGTATTCATATAGATAGATGAGGGTACGGGGATATTAAGTGATACCCATATTTAGACATAACTATTTCGGGGCGTGGGGGCCACATTGCATATTACATATGTTCATAGATATGGTTAACTCTGCTTCTCACTTAATATGTTTTTCTTGTATGTTACCTTTCTCAAAATTGAATAATATTTGTCATTTCTCATACCATTTAACTAGTTTGTCTACATCGTTTTGTAAATGTTGTGTATCACCATCATTGTTAACCCTTCTAAACACTTTTGTATCATCCGCAAATTTCAGTACGTTGCTATATATATATATATATATATATACACACACACACACACACACACACACACACACACACACACACACACACACACACACACACACACACACACACACACACACACACACACACACACACACACACACATCAAGAATAATAAAGGTCATAATACTGATCATTGTGGTATCCCTCTCAAAACTGATTTCCAGTTTGAAACGTTCCCATCTACTACAGCACGCTGTCTTATGTCAATCAACCATTGTTCTATCCAGTCGATTATCCAAATTCCGATACCATGGGCTTTTAATTTAACTAGTACTCTTTGATGTGGCTCTTTGTCAATACCGATCTCAACATTTAAGCATATCATATCAACTTGTGATCCCTTGTCTATTCACTTAGTAATTTCTTTAAAAAAAACATAATATATTTGTCAAGCATGGCCTCGGTTTTAGGAACAAGTAACAAGGAAGCCCACCATATATTCTCTAATTAAACTGTCTAATAATTATTTACAAATCACTGATGTTCAACTCACTGCTCTGTAATTATCTGACTTAGTTCTCGAGCCGTTTTTAAATAATGGTATTATGTTTGCTTCTTTCTATTCAAAAGGTACTACTCCTTCTTTTAATGACAAGTTGAACACTCTTGCAATTGGAATAATAATTTGGTGTACTGTTTCCATTAGCAGCTTTGGATAAATTCCATCCACTCCAGGTAATTTATTGTCATTCATTGCTTAAATTTTGTAGCTACGATTTCAGGAATTAATGCCTTAAATAGTCCGATTTTGCCTCCTAAAATGTTGCATCTAGAACTGTTGATTAATATCATCTCTTGTAAAAACTTAACCGAATTGTCCATTCAGGTCTTCCGCCATTAAAATAATGCTGATATTATAACTCAAGCACTGTCTTCTAGTTGTCTAACCTTCTCTCATACGTTTTCTTTACTCCTGACATAAGCATAACTATTCTTGCTGTCAATTTTTATGTTACATGCAATTGTTTTTGTCATACCTTCTTTTATGCTATCTAATTTCATTCTTAACTGCATCAAATGCCTCTTTGTAATTTGTTTAGTCTTCACCCTTTCTGGTACGCATATAAAACCTCAACATATTTTGCATGTACGCTATTTTTCTAATAAAAAATACAGGACAAAGACAATTGAATGTTGGAACATTTTAACATATATAACTGAGAGTATAATTTAGAAATGTGTTCCCTAAAAAAAACAAGTATAAGGGTTTAAAAAGAAACATTGAAAAACTTATTAGAAAATAGCAAAGAGGCACATATTTCGCACGTACGCTATTTTTCTTATAACAAATAAAAAGTACAGGAGAAACTTCCACAACATAAACATAAAGATACCTACACTTTAATAACATTCTCAGGAATAAGATCGCGATTTAATGTTGGAACATTTTAGCATATGTAACTAAGAGTATAATTGATAAATATTGGAAAAAAAACAAGGATAACGGTCTAGAAAGAAACATTTGTCAAAACATTAATTAGAAAATAGCAAACAAGCACACTATGTGTACAAGTCCCTGACATTCCTCCGAACTCCCTGTTATAAATCTGGGGTTTAACACAAATATCGAACCACTTCAGCATAAGTGACTCAAACACCATTGTCAGAATTGGAGTCAGCTATATATGTCTAATGTCGTTTTTCACTGTGTCTGGTGGGTGTTTCTTTGGCAACGGAATGACAGTTGCTGACTTTCATAGCTTGGGTAGAACTCCTTCCCTGAGTGAGCTGTTAAAGACGGCTGTTACCGCGGGAAGGTGCGTAAACTCTGTCAATACCCAAGTGCCACCTCTATATCTGTAACTCTGACAATGAACTCAGCCTGCAATTGTTCGTCGGCGTCTTGTTCGTCGGCGTCAAATATTGGGTGAGATGACTGCAATTTTGGTGGTAAGTCTTCACACACTACCACAAAGAATCCATTCGTACAGTTGACCAAGCTGTCCATGTCACCGCGTGTCGAGTGTTGGGAAACACCAGTAACACCATATTGTGGCCTGATGTTCCCACTCCGTCAAGCACTGTCGGACAACGGTACACGTTAGACTACATTTTGTCACATTTGTCACGTTTGGCTCTCTTACCATGTTGCGCGTATCCATAATATAACACCACATTCTGGGCTACATCACAAAACGGTGTCCAGATTAGTTATCAGGTACTCCCGCAACGAGCCGATGTCGACACCTTTTGGATGATAAATGCACGCAATAATGATATAACATGAGTATTTTCTTGGTAACCAGGTTTCTGTGACATTCACGCAGGCAACGTCGTTCATTCGTGCCACATCTCAATATTCAGTCACCGAGAGTTGACATTCAGAAAATCTGGTATGCTCCAATGCGAATTGTTCTTGAGGGTGATAAATTGTCTGCATTCACACCTGATGTTCTGTGTTGTGATATGCTACGACAACGGGTGATTACATACCGAATGTTGAGCACGCCACTTTCAATACGAGGCATGGCCATGTTATTCTGGCCTCTTTCCTATTCCATCTTCGTGTGATGTTTGCTCTTGCGACAATTCTGACCACATACAAAGCACAACACGGCATGTTCATGTCGCCATGTTTGGATGACATGATTCGTCTCCCAACACTTGTTACACTGGCCAGAAATACGCAGGTGGCCAGCAGTTATGGTACCCCTGTATCAGCAAGACGGCCGTCCGGAGCGCTGCGGTCCTGTTTCGGTGGCCTTCTGCCAGTCGGCCTTGATGTATTGCAGCCCCTCTGCGAAGAGGACACCGTTGAGCTCCGTCTTCACGATGTTTACTAACCGCTAGTGAGAGGTTGCACATTAACCTTTTCACCCCGCAATTAGAAACATGTATACCATCATTTTGGAAGACGTGTTACAAGATCCATCGCGGAACTGGAAATTCTAGTCGTTGCCTACGAACCGGGCACCCGTATCGCGACACTTACCCTTCAGAAAATGGTTAATTTCCTCAATCCTTTCATCGTGTGCCCCTGTTGTATCGGGAAAGACATTGCTGGTCGTCACACTGCTGACGTTCTCCGATGCATTGGTGACGAGGTCGCTGAAATCATGCTTCACTTGATTCATGTCCGCGTCACTCATGATTACCTCACTACAAACGATAGTGAGTTCGTCAGCCTCTTTGAACACCTCACTCCTCTGGATAGCAATTAATAAATCTTTTGTCGTAGCCATAGTTGTTGTATGCAAGGCCACCGGTTCATTGTCCACAGTGTTGACCTTGTGGATATCCCGTACAATCTAGTCATCAAACATTAAAACTCTGCTTGTTGACACACTAGATGTGTCAATGGACCTGTGATCCGCTGAAAACAACCAATAGCGCCATGCTTGTGTCATATCGTCATATTTTATATACGTTTACGTTGACGAGTTTACGTTTTCAGATGGGCGTTTCCTTTCCACAAGACGGTATGTAACCACCAGCCAGGCCGGTGTAGGCTGGTGCCAGGCGTCGGTAGGTTTTGATGATTGTGTATTTGCATGTGTTCCTGCGAGCGTGTATGCGTGCGTATGTGTGCGTGCGTGCGTGCGTGCGTTTGTGCGTATCGATGCATGTCTATACACCGATACATGTTAAGTACAAATAACATGTAAACCTGCATTATTAAAATAATATAAAGTAACACCACAGGAGCGGCTTGATGGGTTGTTAATTTGGCGTTCAAATGTAATATTTTAAAGTAGCCCGCAATATATTCAGGTTGCAAGCACTTTTGACCTTCAACATTGTCAACCTTATGTCCCACAATGTCTCCACACAACACAGATACAATATGTCGATTGTTATTTCATGGCTGTATGTGCGGTATCAATTCTAGCACAGCTTCAGTATAATGTGTGTCCGTGTCTACTAGATAAAGGTTCTGAAGACATCCAGGTGCTACCGAATGGACTGTTGTTCATCACATCGGTAAGTTCTGGTGGCCGTTTGCGTTAGTTAATAATCATATGGTATTACTACTTATGTCGAGAACGATGATGATAAGCGCCTTCGTAGCAATACAATCGTCGACAACATAGATTATGACGACGAGGATAGTTGGAAAACGTTGAGGGAGTAGTAGGAGACTTAACGAAACAATGTTGTTTTTAACCTAATCTCGTCTTTGTTGTTGAATAGGGCTTTCAAGCACCGAGTCGGGGCGATATATTGTTGTTTGACTTCAAAAAGCCCAGACACGGGGCCCAAGCGATGGACATCGTAGGAAACCTCGACAGAGCCACATTCTCTCCTCTCGGTCTCAGCATTTGGAGAGATCCCAACTCCAGTAAGAATTTGTGCAACACAGACCATTTTCTCGGAACTGTCTTTGGCTGAGCTGTATGTCACCTTTAACATTCCGTCGTTTGACAAACTATACTTGTGTAATAGGTTTAGCCGTAGTTTTAACAAGATTTAGCAAGATTGCCATCCCAAACAACAAATTCCAAATGGCAAGTGGACCAAGGAAGTCATTGACTTATCGAGAGTCCAACAATTTTATTATCTGTATGTAGCCCGCCCTTATCAGATATCTGTCAATTCTATTGTTAAACCTATTCACATTACTAGCATTAACACATTCATTTGGCAGTTTGTTCCATTCATTTATCACCCACTGGAGAAAGAGTACTTTCTCATGTCCAACCTACACTGTTCCTTAACTAATATTGCTTTGTGTCCTCTTGTTTTACTGCCTTCTTGCATTTTGAAGAACATATTTCTATCAACATCCTCATAACCGTTCACTATTTTAAACACTTCTATCTGTCCTCCTCTTAGTCTCCTGGTCTCTAGTGTTATCAAACCACATTGTAATAAGCGGCTTTCATAACTAAGGCCGATCAATTCTGGAATCATTTTAGTTGTTCTTCGTTGCATTCGTTCTAGTTTGTCTGTATCCTTCTTACGATACAGCCCCCATGCTTGTATGCAATATTCCAAATGTGGTCTAACTATTGTTTTGTACAGGTGTACAATTAGCTGTTTATCCTTATACGTGTTAGTTCTGCTAATTAGCCTTACAATTTGATTTCCCTTCGAAGTAGCAATCACACATTGCTCTGAAACTTTCAGGTCAGCACTAAATGTTACACCTAAGTCCTTTTCTTTAGTGGTTCTACATAGTACAGCATCCCCCATTTTATAGTCTTCGTTCATGTTGTCCTATATGTATGCGTTAACACTTCCTAAATTGAATAACATTTGCCATTTTTCTGATCATTTAACTTATTTAACTAGATTATCCTGTAAACTTTGTTTATCTGTAACCTGTCTGAATACTTTTGTGTCATCTGCAAAGTTCAGTACTTTGCTAGATATGTCATCTTCCAAATCAGTTATATATATGTATATTAAAAACAGTATAATGCCTAATACTGATCCCTGTGGTACCCCACTCAAAACAGATTTCCAATTTGAAATCTCACCATCTACTATTACTCTCTGTCTTATGTGTGTTCTATCCAGTTGAGTACATCATTACCTACACCATGGGTTTTTAGTTTAAGTAACATTCTTTGATGTGGCACTTTATCGAAAGCTTTCTGAAAATCTAAATAAACAACATACACTGGTGACCCGTCATCTACCCACTTTGTAATTTCTTCCAATAAAACATACGATATTCCTTAGATATGACCTTGCTTTTAGCAACCCATGTTGAGACGTATTTATTAATTTATGTTTTACAAGGAATTCAACCATGTGGTCTCTAATTAATGTTTCGAATAATTTACATACAAATGATGTTAAACTCACTGGTCTGTAATATATTTGTTCATCGGTCCTTTCTTAAATAGCGGCGTAATGTTTGCTTCTTTCCACTCTGGAGGAACTACTCCTTCTTCTAGTGACGAGTTAAACACTTTTGCAAGTGGTGTACTAATTTGCTCAACAATTTCCTTAAGCAGTTTTGGTTGTATCCCATCAACTCCAGGTGATTTATTATCTTTCATCTTCTTAATTTTCTTTGCTATAATTTCAGGAGTTACCAATAACTGCCCTAACTGTTCTGATTTATTGCCCTCAAATTTGGTAAATGGAACTGGAAGTGAGCTGATATCTTCTGTGGTAAAAACTGAGCTGAAATACTCATTCTAGACCTCTGCCATTTGAAATCCGTCTGAAATTATGTTTCCATTGTTGTCTTCCAGTGGTCCGACCTTATCTCGAACGTTCTGTTTACTCCTTACATAAGCATAGAAACTGTTGCTGTAATTTTTTTTTATTGCGTGCCAATTTTTTTCAAAGGTTCTTTTAGATTTTCTAATTTCAGTTGTAGCTAGGTTAAGTGACTTTTTGTAGTGCATGTAGTCGTCTACATTTCCAATGTGTTTATATACCCTTTACAGCATCTGTTTGTGAATAATTTTTCTAATAGCCTCTTTTGACAGGTGTTTCTTCCTGGACCTTTTCCCTTATTTTCGTAATGGAACAAATTTCTCAATAATGCCATTAATCTCATATTTTAAAGAAGTCCAGCATGATGTTGCTGTCTTGTTCTTCAGCACGTTATTCATATCTATATGTGCTAGACATGTTCTCATCTTTTTATATCTGCCTTTGTTGAAGTTCCTCCTCCATTGTTTTTTTATATGCATTCCCTGTTTTTACTTTTATATTAAAATGGATTTGGTTATGGTCACTTGAACCCAAAGGTTCGTATACTTTAACATTGTCAATTAATTCATTTTGAGAAGATAACATTAAGTCAAACACATTTCCATCTCTGGTTGGTTCCAAGACATGTTGAGTAAGGAAACATTCCTGTGTTAGAACTAGAAAGTGATGGACGTCACCTCCAGCACTCTCTAATAATTCCCATTGTATATGGCCATGGTTAAGATCAATCATTATAACACATTCCCACTTGCTCACCTCCCTTAGCGCCTTTTGTAATTTTACATCTTCCTCTTGTCCTATGCTAAAACAAAATATTCAGGTTCTCAATCTTTGATATGTACTAAATTATTTGTTATACCAATTATTTACAATAATATTATGTATCGTATTATGCTACACAATCAACTGACCACAACAAACCTTAATTATCGCTCGCGCTACCGAGTCTATATAAACTACCCTAAATTACTCCTATTGCTAAATTGTAACAACGATTATTGCCTAAACAAGGAATCTTGTAAGTTTAATATAAACATAATAATAATACTTATCCGATCAATATTCCACGCTTTAGACAAATATCCAATCCACCAAATTCAATTCCATGTTCTCCTCAAGGTTTCCCAAGATGCACTTGGAATGTATATACAACTATAACTAAACGCCTTGAAAGTTATATATACCTATAACGAGACGCCTTTTTTTCGAAATACCCCGTATATGAAGGGTTCTTAGCGGTTTTTATGGTAAATAAAAACATGTTCGATGCGTAAAACGTTAACTTCCAACACTCGCATAAATCACGCGCACGCGCGGCGAGTACTTCGGCACGTAAACCGTTTGAGAGTACGTAGCGCCATCTGGGCGGTTTATATTACGTAAAATGTTAATTTCCAACAATCGCAGAAACCACGCGCGCGCGGCAAATACTTCGGTACGTAAAATGTTTGAGAGTACGTAGCGCCATCTGGGATGTTTTTATTGATTATAGTAGAAAACACGGGAAGCAATTGTATAGGCTGTTTGGTGTGTATATCCCGTCCTGGGGACGGGCATTTTTCTAGTATGAGCTAACTATAATCCACCTAGCGCATGTTTGTAAGTTTGTATAATATGGTTATGATAAAGTTTTCTTCATAGACGACTTGCACCTCAGGGGCGAAACTTTCAGGGATTAATCTACCACCCCACGAATGAAACATAACGCATTTATTTTTTCGAAGTATCCCATATATCAAGGGTTCTTGGTGGTTTTATGGTAAATCAAATGTTTGCTACGTAAAACGTTAACTTCCAAAAATCGCAGAAACCACGCGCGCGCGGCATATACTTCGGTACGTATACCGTTTGAGATTATGTACCGAAGTATATGACATCTGGGCGGTTTATATTAATTATTGTAGAAAGCAAGCACCCACGTATTGGCCCGAGGGCCAGTACACAATAAAGATGTATTCTACTATTCTACAACCAAGTATCCATGGGTCTAAATTCACGCGACCTTCAGCATTTCGAACATGCAACATGTATTTTCATCACGTGCGTGACGCGGTTGTTTCTGGTAATATGTTTGACTTTCCCTTAAACAATTTCGAGCGTATTGATGGCATATTGGCCTGCGATATTTGGTAGACATTGCTATCATAACCGTCACGCATGAAATACCAAGTTATCCCGTCCTCTGGACGGTCATTTTAGTAGTAATAATAACTTTTATTTATATAGCGCCATATAGCCGGTTATAAACCTGTTCAGAGGATTATTTAATTATTTCCTAGTGGGTTGTAATTTATTTTCCCTCACGGTATGCGTATTAGTCAAACACGCGAAGTTGCTTAGAATGATCTCAGTCATGTAACAGCCGCATTCACTTTTTGTATAATTGATTATATTACTTGTTTTTTTTTCAGACGTGATTTACATATTTGTTGTCAACGGTCCCGAGGTCGGAAAACATACGGTGGAGAAGTTTCTGTACGACGAGAAGAGACGACAGTTGTGCCACACCCGAACATACCGTGACCCGACAATCACGCAGTCAGTGTTTCTAAAACTCCATGTCGTTAGTCAATATTAACCAACGCCTTGTAAACTATCCGGAATTATTTATTCGGGATTCTTATTTTAAAATGTGCTGAGTCATTTCCGTATTGATAACTACAATGCCGATTTCACTGGGACTCTTTCTAGTGGGGCTTTGACAAACTGTAGATACTGTATATTTGGGGACTCTTGGAAAAAATGAAATGGATATGTCAACGTTATCGCTGTTTTCATGTGCACCATCAGTCCCAATGACATAGTGGCGACGGGAGAAGACAGTTTCTACTTCACCAACTACTACAAGTTCAATTTTAAGGAAGAGTTCATTCGTCGTCTCAGTCTTGGCAATGTCGAAGGAGGTTTCCCCCTAGTGGAATAATGTTTAGATGAAATAAAGCTATAAATGGTAAGATTCTGTAGATATGGAAGACATAGCGGTAGACTTCGCAGCTCTGCAATATTCATCGCCGAATTTACAACGATTCCGGTGTCAACATTGTATTCTCTAACGACGCTTAGTATCACATTGGACTAAGTTAGCTTGCTAGTTATTGATTTAATTACTTAGTTAATCAGTCAATCGGTCACTCAGATAGTTGGTATGATTCAGGTGGTTCCAATGGGAACATCCGTCGGAAATATCGATGTTGACGTGGTTTCTGGACACTTGTGGGTGTCGGGGTTCCCGGACGGCAAGTCTTGGATGAAACACGTATTGCCGCCTCACACCGCCAGAACGCCTTCGCAGGTACAGTAGACTCGGCGAACTAGAATCAGTACGGGCAAATTGATTCTACAAAGCAGTTGATTAACTTAATCGGCGCGTATTAGGACAGTTGTAACAGGGAGTGATTCAGTCCCAGCCAACATATTTTGGGCAGTTGTATTTGAATAATGCACCAGAATGCTTTTATTGAGGACGATGTCGAATGTTTCAGTAATGCTGCCTGCCCTGTCCATGTATAGCACCTCCGGCATTCCATATCAATGTAATTGAATCACGTGCATGAACATGTGTGATATGCACTTGCATGTGCATGTGCGTGCGTGCATGCGTGCATTCGTGCGTGTGGTTCCATGCGCCTTTGAGTACATGCTCATCTTTGTTCGAATGTGTTGTAAGTGGGTATTTGAATTCAGAAATAGTAGACACTTTGTATTTATACATGTGTCATATACGAGACGATAATAATGTATTATGCAATCCTGACATCTGTGAAATCCCTTCATCATCTATTCGTTGTGTTTCAGCTTTCACATTCGCTATCGTGTGTTTTCGTTTATACCATCAATGTTTCCATTATTGATCTCCACAATATACTGAAACTGTTTATTATCTGATTACAATTTCACGTCATGAGGCTCGGCGTAGGTGCTGCGGCTGACGTTGTCAGAAGACTCCAAAGTGACAGACATTGCGGAGGTGTACTACAACGACGGGTGTCAAATCTCTGCGTCAAGCGTCGCTGTCCACTACCGCCGATACATGCTCGTTGGTAGCGTCTTCACAAAACTGCTTCTTTGCGAATTACATCACGCATAACTGTTGCAGCTGTCATCATAAGTTCCATTCTGCTGCGCAAGTACTGTACGCAGAGGCACGCATGCACGCTCGTACACACACACGCACACAAGAACACATACACACACAGACACACACACGCACACACAGGCACACACACACACACACACACACACACACACACACACACACACACACACACACACACATACACACACACACACACACACACACACACACACACACACACACACACACACACACACACACACACACACACACACACACACACACACACACACACACACACACACACACACACACACACACACACACACACACACACACACACACACACACACACACACACACACACACACACATATTCACGCACACTCTCTCACATACACATGCAAGCACGAACTCATGTGGTAGATGTTGCTTATTTTGGTATACTGGCAATCGGTTGTCACGTGTAGGCCGACCACGAATAAAGATTGATTGGTCTAACTTTATAAACTGTGCTATACACGTTTACCTATCCAATGATGCCTAAAGTTACGGACGTTATGATTGCATAAGCATGAACATGCTATATATGCATACGCCATCAGTGTAATAACTGTGATCCATCCAAACATATTGCAATCTTTCAAACAAAGTTTTTTTTCTCTGAAATTGTGTGTTAATGTGCACACATTAACTATCGTCAATTGTTAAAGTGGGATATTTAATTAAACATATATGCGTTTGTAACGTAGTAATGTATAATTCTGTCGTGCCGTTACATTTTGGAACAAGCACGGACACAAGTAGAAAAATCAATTAAAACACAACGCATTACAGATCACTGTGTAAGACTTAACTTCGTAATACACACACCGTCTCTTAATCGCAAACAGTTTGTATATATATATATATATATATATATATATATATATATATATATCAGACCCATGACACTACATTACCGCTCCGCATATGGGAGGCCCAGACCCATGACACTACACAACCGCTCCACAGATGTGAGAAGACTAGGTCGCTCTGTTCATGAGAGATGCTAGTCGCGGCGCATACTTCTGTTCGTACGGACTACCGCCGCTGCACGCTGCGTTCCGGGCGTTCTTGAATAAACATTGTTCGGAGTGGACTCACAACGCCAAGATATTTCAGAGGCATCTATCTAAAGAGTGCGGACAATACTGCGTCGCTTATTTATTGCTTCCATGTAACAGTGTGTCGACGAAGGCATTTACACAGACCATTGGCACATATATAGTCGCAAACAGTTTTCGCCTGTTCGATTGGCTTAAAGTTTCTGAGACGATAAAATGCAGTAGTGTTGCACGATAGACTCATTAAATTTGTTTTGTTCTTTTCACTCTTCCTTGGAGCTTCTGGTGCGGGGTAGATCCCCGTAAACTCGAGCCCTCTAGTACTGAAAGATCTCTGTAGCCTCTTCATCTCATCTCATCTCACACTCGGAGCGTCTGGTGCGGTATTGATTCAGGCATAAGCTCGACGCCTCTATTTTTGAGAAGTTCCATCTTGTAGGTGATCGTCGATGACGCTACTGACCACAAATGACCTTTAACCTCCTCATTGACCAGGCCATGTCCCCAGTTTGACCCTAGATCTACCGGAAATGCCCATAAACAATCCGGGAAGATCCAAGCCAATAAAATTATACATATATATATATATATATATATATATATATATATATATATATATATATATATATATATATATATATATATATATATATATATATATATATACATATATATATATATATATATATATATATATATATATATACATATATATATATATATATATATATATATATATATATATATATATATATATATATATATTTTATTATGGATCTTATTGTTTATATATATATATATATATATATATATATATATATATATATATATATATATATATATATATGTATATATATATATATATATATATATATATATATATATATATATATATATATATATATATATATATATATATATATATATATATATATATATATATATATATATATATATATATATATATATATATATATATATATGATTCCTTCAGTGATCTGACTCCACATTCCACTATCTCTCCATCACAACCATTGCTGAAAGCGTGTAATCCATATGATAAATATCATAGCATATATATTATATGTTCATATATATATATATATATATATATATATATATATATATATATATATATATATATATATATATATATATATATATATATATATATATATATATATATATATATATATATATCGTTACCTGTAATTGCCACTTAATATGTAAATGCATTTTCATAGGCCTATATGAATGCTATTATTTTGGACGATATTCGTTATCAAATACCACTGAATGTCCGGCATTTCACGTGCGTGTAACTGATTCGCATGCGTGCATGCATGCGTTCGTTCAGATATGTTCGTGCGTGTGTGTGGTAGCGCCTTCGCCAAAATGCTTCTTTGTGAAGTACACCGCGCATAAATACTAAATAAAAAAAACCAGGAAAGGGAGAGGGAGGAAGGGAGCGGAAGGAGATATTGGTTAGAGGAAAAAGGAGAAGACGAGGGAGATGAATAACGAGAGGAAGAGAGAGAGAGAGAGAGAGAGAGAGAGATGGCAAGAGAGAGAGAGAGAGATGGAGAGAGAGAGATATGGAGAGAGAGAGAGAGAGAGAGAGAGATGGAGAGAGAGAGAGAGACGCAGAAGGAGAGGTAAAAGTAATGCTGATTTAAATAATAGTCAAGCCAGACAACAACCTTTCCCAATGTTGTTGCTTCCCTGGCCTATTGACTGCCTGACTTGAAGCTTCGTGTAAAACTCTACCCAACGTCTTTAGAATAATTAACTCATGTCGTTTTTAAACTCGTGCACACATAACCGGCTGAACGGTAGTGTAACAATCAGCGTATAATTGTTTTTTTGGGCGTGGAGTATCTACGTCACATTAAACTATTTATCAATATATAATTACCCATTCATCAAAAATACTGTCTACTCGTTCTTGCTATTTCAAGTGGAAAATAATACACCTATATATTATTTAGAAGTGACTGAACTAAAGAAATTGCAACTTCATCCATGGATTTCTGGTTGATACATGATCAAACCCTGGTTTGATTCGAAGTTTGTAGAGTTTGTCTCAATGGTGTGTACATAATCACGTGTGTGTGTGTGTGTGTGTGTGTGTG
Organism: Lamellibrachia satsuma; assembly: GCA_033239005.1. NCBI lineage: Eukaryota > Metazoa > Annelida > Polychaeta > Sabellida > Siboglinidae > Lamellibrachia > Lamellibrachia satsuma. The sequence goes on from BSQZ01000032.1 coordinate 511,709, forward strand.
TGTGTGTGTGTGTGTGTGTGTGTGTGTGTGTGTGTGTGTGTGTGTGTGTGTGTGTGTGTGTGTGTGTGTGTGTGTGTGTGTGTGTGCGTACGCGTAGGCACGCGTGTCCATGCCATCATGCCTTCAAAACTTGGTATTAACATAATACTGTCTGGTTTGCCATGAAGACAACATTTATGTGAATATCAAGCTTTGAATAAAGAGTGTAAATGAACACTGAAAAATATGATAATATTATAGTTATTAAACTTTATGCTTTATTTTTTATGAAAGGTTCGAGAAACGGGTAGTCGTCTCTCAGCGTTGGGTGCTACCTACTCAATAATAACAAACTGAACAAAGAAATTAAATATGTCAAAAAAAATTTAATATTGTTTCTTTTGTACACTACATAACAGTAAAAAGTGTATTGGCAAAGTGCTTAAAATTTTGATGCCACAAATCTGGAATCCGTGGAGTGAACAAGCCTTACAAAAAACAATGTTAGTTTTCACCAAAATCATTCCATGAATAATTAAGAACCCACTGCTGATCCAATTGAAATAATAATGCTACCCGTGCTTTTGAGTTCTTTTGCAAAACCTGCCGCCGGTATTTCGTTTAAAGCTCATCACAGATAAATGGGTTTGCTCTCCACAAAAAAAACATCCACACAGATCTAAGGATTCTAGTCACTCCCCTCGCATAGCTGTTGAACTAGTGTGTTGAATAGGCGTGACATACATTTGAGATCAGTTACATACATCATCAACCATCTGCGTCACTTGACGACCAGGCTTCGCGGTCGACTTAATTTGTAAGCCACTCGATGCGAAGTAAGCTGGCTTCCACGTTATTAAGAACTCTGTCTTCAACAAGCTGTCATATTCGCCGTTGCTGTCGTGATATACATTTGAGATAATTTACATACGTCATCAACAGACTGCGTCACTATAAGATAAGATAAGATAAGATACGTTTTATTACCAAGTAGCAAGTACAAGAAATTTGTAGTGTTGTGGCGTTAGCACAAACATACACTCATGCACCCAATCACACACGGAACTAAAACATTACATATCACAATCGTAATACTAAAAACATTTGAAAACAATCGAGAGTAATATACTAGGTTGCAAGATAAAAAAAATTTAAAGATTAAAAAAATAAATAAATAAATAAAAAATTAAAAAGGCGACATTGCAACTACCTACCAGAGGCAAGACATTTATGATGGCTCTCCGTTTAAAAATCTCAGCGCTTGAGGATAGAAACTATTGTTAAATCGCGTCGTTTTAGTTTTAATGCTACGGTAGCGCTTACCGGAGGGAAGGAGTTCAAAGAGATGGTTGGCTGGATGATATTCGTCTTGTACAATGCGCTTGGATTTGCGCAAACTGCGAGATAGATAAAGAGATCTGATGGACGGCATATTTAACCTGATTAGTTTAGAGGCGTACTTGACGACTGATTCAATTTGATTAATTTCATCTTGGCTGGCGCGACCAAACCAGACAGTGATAGAAAATGACAAGACACTTTCAATAACTGCGCGGTAGAAACGTGTTAATATTGCTTGAGATAAGCCGAATCGTTTGAGGTGTCTAAGGAAGTACATGCGTTTTTGTGCTTTTTTAATGATGTCAATCGTGTTATTACACCAGGAAAGATCTTTAGAAATAGTCGAACCCAAAAATTTTACAGAGTCGGCTTGTAAGACTTCAGTACAGTCAATGACAAGGGGGTGGATGGGTGTTTTCTTTTTGCGAAAATCAATGATCATTTCCTTCGTTTTGGATATGTTTAGTACCAGGTTGTTGTTCTTACACCAGCCGACCAGTCTTTGAACTTCCTCTCTATACACAGACTCGTTAGCATTGTTGACACAGCCAATTACAGTGGTGTCATCCGAGAACTTAACCACGCGAACAGATTGGTTACCAGATACACAGTCGTTTGTAAAGAGAGTGAAAAGGAAAGGAGAAAGCACGCAGCCTTGTGGGGCACCAGTGTTAAGAATAACAGGTTTGGAGAGAGAGTTTTTGACCTTGACAGATTGAGGCCTGTGAAGAAGAAAGTTGAGAGTCCAATGACAGATGGCAGGATGCACATTCAGAGATACAAGTTTATCAAACAACTTCACAGGAATTATGATGTTAAAGGCCGAGCTAAAGTCCACGAAAAGAATCCTCGCATAAGTGCTCGGTTGTTCCAGGTGATTCATAACATAATGTAAACCTAAGGCAACTGCATCGTCCACAGATCTGTTAGTTTGATAAGCAAACTGGTGAGGATCCAAAAGACCGGCCGTGGAAGATTTCAGATAATGGAGCATAATATGTTCGAAAACTTTCATCGCAACTGAGGTAAGTGCCACTGGACGGTAATCGTTCATGGTAGAGACTTTAGCCTTCTTGGGAATAGGTATAATCACAGAAGTTTTAAAACACGTTGGAACTATGCACTGTTGTAAAGATGAATTGTAGATGTCAGCGAATACTGGAGCAAGCTGATCGGCACAATTCTTGAATGTATATGATGAGATGTTATCAGGTCCCGAAGCCTTGCGCGTACTCAGTCGCTTGAACAATGTCCGCACGTCAGCAACGTTAACGGTGAAAGGCGGCGACAGCGGAGTGTCTGTGGGTAGGGGGCGCTGTTCCGGCGATGTGTTTAACTTGTCAAATCTGCTGTAGAAGTCGTTTAGTTGGTCGGGGAAGGACGGATCGGCGTTGTAAATGGCTGAAGCGCTTGGTTTATACTGTGTAATTTGATGTAACCCTTGCCATACAGATCTGGTGTTGTTGGAAGCAAATTGGTTTTCAAGTTTGCGTTTGTATTTGTACTTGGCCGAACTAATCGCCTTGCGCACTGCGTACTTGGCTCTCCGAAATTCTTCCCTGTTGCCGCTAATGAACGCTGAGTTTTTCATGGCTAGCTTCTGTTTAATGTCCCTGGTAAACCATGGTTTGTCGTTGCCATATACTGTAACTGACTTACTTTCGTAGCAGGTTTCTTCACACCAGCTGATGTAGGCAGTAACTGTGTCAGTGTACGAGTCGAGGTCGTGGCAGGAATCTTTAAACATTTGCCAGTCCGTGCTGTCAAGGCAAGCTTTCAAAGCAATCGTTGAGTCAGCAGTCCGCTTTCTCACTGTCTTGGTGGTCGGTTTTATTGTTTTTAACTTCTGACGGTATGTAGGAATCAATACGACTGTAGCGTGATCTGACTCGCCCAACGGAGCCCTGGTGGTGGCCCGGTAAGCGTCCTTGAAGATGGTGTAGCAGTGGTCTAGAGTTTTATTGTTACGAGTGGAGCAATTAACATGCTGTTTGTATCGGGGTAGAACGTTCTTCAGATTAGTGTGATTGAAGTCACCCTGGATGATGATGACACTATCAGGGTACGTTGTTTCTGCTGCCAACACGCGGGTAGTCAACTGGTTAATTGCACTGGTTGCATTCGCGTCGGGCGGAATGTAAATACCCATTAAAACAACACTGGAGAATTCCCTCGGCGAGTAGAACGGTTTGCAGTTAAGTGTGAGTGATTCAAGTTCAGGAGAACAGGAAGAGGACACAATAGTTGAGTCATTGCACCACCGATGATTGACAAGGAAGCATATTCCACCACCCCTTTCTTTGCCCGACAGTTCGCTTGATCTGTCGGCTCTAAGCAAAGTGTGGCCCGGTGGGGTAACGGCAGCGTCAGGTGTCAGTTGGTCAAGCCATGTCTCAGTGAAGCACAAAATGGAAGAGTCCTTGAATTCAGGTTTGAAAGACAATAGGTGGAACAGTTCGTCTGTTTTGTTCTTGAGCGAGCGCACGTTAGCGAGAACAATAGCAGGAAGTGGTGGTCTAGAGCCGCGCCGACGAAATCTGCACAGCGCCCCGCCTCGTCTGCCCCGTTTGCGAGCGCGATGAAGCGTGGCGTGGTAGATTTCAGAAGTAGGTCGAGTAGAATTGATGACGGGAAAAACGTTCTCAGAGGCAAAGTTAGGTCGATAGTCCTTATGCATTGAGTCCAAAATATTCAGCAAATGTTCACGCTCATACCTGTGCATGGTAGCTGTGCTAGCCGCCAAAACAGCAAGTGAAATCACACATACAATCACGCATCGCCACAACGTGTCGCCATACACCGGCGCCATCTTGTCTGTACCTGTGTTCGCGGTCGACTTCATTTGTGAGACACTCGATGCGAAATGAACTAGGCGTCACGTCATTTAGAGTTCTCTTTTCAAACTGCTGTCCCCTTCGTCGTTGTTGTCGTCCGCTCGCGCGTCTGTTCCAAGCCGTCGGCCCATGTAGCCACATTGCAACACAATGTCGCTGTGTGTACCGTAGGCTTCATAACACTCTTGCGCAGCCAATCAGCGTCAATCCTTCATAATACGCTATTTTATTTTAGTTGATTCTTCTAGATGTGTTCGTGCTAGATATTTATTTATTTTACTTGCCAGTGTTATACATTAATAAGTTACGTATATGTATATATGTATGGAGTAACTCCAGGTTTGTCTTTCAACGGCAAGTATATATATATAATTAAGGTCATAATACTGACCATTCTGGTATCCCACTCAACACTGATTTCCAGTTTGAAACCCCTCCATCTACTATAACACGCCGTATTATGTCAATCAACCATTGTTCTATCCAGTCGATTATCCAAACTCCGATACCATGGACTTTAAATTTAAGTAGTAATCTTTGATGTGGCTCTTTGTCAAAAGCGTTCTGAAAAGTATATAATATTAACTTGTGCTCCCTTATCTATCCACTTAGTGATTTCTTCAAAAAAAATATTTGTCAAGCATGGCTTCATTTAATTAACCTATAAAATAATCTACACATCACTGATGTGAAACTCACTGCTCTGTAATTATCTGACTTCGTTCATGAACCGTTTTTAAATAATGGTATGATGTTCTTGCAAGTGGAATACTAATTTGGTGTTTCCATTAGCTGCTTTGTATGAATTTCATCCACTCCAGGTGATGTATTGCCTTATTTTATACTATCTAATTTCATTCGTAACTGCATCAAATGCGCCTTTGTAATTTGTTTAGTCTTCACCCTTTCTGGTACGCCTATAAAACCTCAACATATTTTGCATGTACGTTATTATTCTTATAACAAATAAAAAACACAGGAGAAACTTCCACAAAGGTAAACATAAAGATACGTGAAAACACTTACAAATCTAGAATGGAATAACATTCTCAGGAATAAGACTGCAATTGAATGTTTTGAACATTTTAGTATATGTAACTGAGAGTATAATTGATAAATGTTGAAAAAAAACAAGGATAACGTTCTACAAAGAAACATTTGTCAAAACATTAATTAGAAAATAGCAAACAAGCACACTATGTGGATGATTTAAAGGCGTCTCAGAAAGGATGAAGACTACACAAATTCCAATGAGGCACTCAATGCAGCTACGAATGGAATTAGACAATCTAAAAAAGCTCTGACTAAAATATAGCATGTAACAAAAAAGAATGACAGCAAATGCTACAGATGTAATATCACAATTTTTTTTAAAGGCGGAAGGCCTAAATGGACACTTCAGTTCACTGTTTGCCATGTAGGATATTAGCTCGTTACCAATTCCAGGTGCAAAATGTAAGGAGGCTAAATCGGACTATTTAGGAAATGGTAGCTAAGACAATAAAGGCCACCAAGGAAAATAAATCACTTGTAGTGGATGTAATTCCTCCAAAACTACTAATTGAAACAGTAGAACAAATGTGTGTACCACTTCAGACTCAGAATCAAAATCAGTTTATAATTGGGTATTTTTTCAGTTGGATTGTACACACAATCATGATAAAATACACAAACCAATGTATCAGAATCACAATCAGTTTATTATTGGCAACTTCTCAGTTGGATTGTAGATGCAGTCACGATAAAATACACAAAGCCACGCAAGAATAATTATGTCATGATACACCAGAAGTAGCGTTAAAATAATTATTGCACATTTTGTGCATAATAACACATTTACATTAAAATTACATTTATATACATTTAGTTAAACAAAACGTGAACGTAACACACTCAATAGGATTCACTTTATATTAAAACTGAATGTATCAGTATAATTACATTAATAATGTTCACACTAATCAACATAATACAATTACATTAAAATTAAATAAATAACTTAAATAGTAAAATGGTATTTTAAAACATAGCTGATAAACCACTTAAGTATGTTGACAGTGTACTAACCACCATGGTATTATCGAGTTTTTTATAGCGATTTGTTTTAGCCATTGGAAAGGGTAGCTCTTTAAATTATCTCAGAGCATATGAAAACAGTCAAATGTCCGGTAGAACCTTATTCAATTTGTGGTCAGCACGCCTCATTCTACCGAAATACACATTACATATCTCATTTCGCCAGTCATGCTGCGTTGGTATGATTACCTTCTGCAGAATATCCTCCTACGTAAAACCAGGAAATATAGTTTTGAGACACCGGCTTTGGATTATCTCGATATTGTCCGATAAGTATTTGGTCAAGTTCGTGTGCCATACCGGAAAATCATATTGAACTGCTGGTCTGATGACATCAATTCTAGCTAAATCAATTTGATTGATTCCAGAACTTTTCAACTGATAGATCATATATACCCTTTTAATTGCCTTTGCAACTATTTCATTTTCATGTGCATTCAATCTAGAATAAGGTAATGTATTTATACCGAGGACTTTTGCTTGAGTAACTCTTTCAATATTAGTCCCATTTGTATCAATATACGGCAGATATTCAACTTTCGTTCTATCTTTACGGAAACATATAACCATTGCATTTGTCATACTCGTATTAATGCGCATATCATTATCGCTAGACCACTGCGCAGTAATGTTAGCTGAATCCTGTATGACAACTTTTCTGTTTCGGTTGTATAATTGAAATATTGTGTTGTCATCGACATATTTGTATATAGGGCAAGGCGTTTGGAAATATTTGATATGGACCAACAATTGTTTTGAACCAGACAAAGTTCCCTGGGGAACGCCTCCATTATGGTAGCCTTTTTTGATACAGCGTCGCCGATCTTCACTCTCTGCTAACGGTCTTGGAGAAACGCTGCCCTCTGTCGGACTAGATATGCTGGTAATTCCATTGTGATCATGATTAATTAGATAAAATGCTTTCATGTAATCCCAAAATAACACTCTCACAAAATGTCCATATGCATCAGTGGTTTCATAAAATTTTTTCATGCAGAACATCAGTAGTAAAATTCCAATCCTCCGAACTGCCTGTCATCAATCTAAGGTTTAACACAGATATCGACCCACTTCAGCATAAGTGACTCAAACATCATTGTCAGAATTGGAGTCAGCGATATATGTCTAATGTCGTTTTCTACTGGGTCTGGTGGATGCAACGGAATGATAGTTGCTGACTTCCATAGCTTGGGTAGTACTCCTTCCCTGAGTGAGCTGTTAAAGGTAGCTGTGACCGGTGCCGCTACAAGGTGCTAAGCGTCTGTCAATACCCATGGTGGAATGTTTTCCGGTCCAGTGGCTTTGTTGACCTTGACCTTTTCAAGTGCCACCTTTGTATCTGTCACGCTGATATTGAACTCAGCTTGCAATTGTTCGTCAGCGTCAACTATTAGGTGAGAGGACTGCAATCTTGGTAAGTCTTCGCACACTGCCACAGAGAACAAATTCATAGAGTTGACCAAGCTGTCCATATCCCCATTAGTGTATTTATTGGCCAGCATCTGCATCTCTTTGAACACTCCGGAATCTCGGACTTAGTGCAGCGACTTAAATTTGGTGCAGAGAATTTACAGAAAAAAACGGTATATCGAATAGAATAAGTATTACTATTGCATATATATTATACATAAACGTATTGTAGACATATATTAGGAAACAGGTTTCGTTAATTATTAGTATGAGGAAGTATTTTAGAGTAAGTTAATTCCGGACTCCGACAGGGAAGTCAGTGAATATGGTTGTTTACCATTCGAAATTGAGATAGTGAATAGTCAGAGCATAGTGAATAGTCAGAAAGGTGGAACATTGGTTAGAATACGTATTACCGTTACACATATATTATACACAGACTTCTTATAGACATATATTAAGAAACTGTTTTTGTTAACAGAGGCAGGATTTTTCCCGGACCCAAATTCAACGAGCGATAAAAGGGAGTTTGTTTACAGGTCGTGAATTAAACTGGTGTACCAAACTATTGCTTACATTGTTAAATATATATTAGATAAAGTGATACATTTACCTAAATTACATACGTAAGGTAATATCTGATATAGTTGTAATAAACGTTTCCGTAAAAAAAGAATTAACAGCAGGATTAAACGTAAGTTGGTATACACTGACTTCGTTGTTTTATTTACACAGTGTTCTCTGTATTCGCTAGGTGGCAGGCTTTTTCTTTACTCGTGCGAGCGTAGTAGAAAATACATAGTTCGCAAGTATAGCGAACTTTGTATTATATATTAGCTTTAAGTGTTCTTTTGAACACAAATACAGCCTTATTCAAGGCTAACATACCAATCAAATTAAGATTACATTTTGTGATGGCGCCGTGCAAACGGCAGGTAAATGCCACCAGGCATTTAATATGTAGCAGTTGTAGCAACTGGGTGGACTTCGTCAAGTCCGGGTGTGAGAAGTCCTGGACTGAGGTTCAGGCGGATAGGTTTAGTTTTGAGTGTAGGGGATGTACTAGGATATAGGAACTTGAGGGGGAGTTAGAACAGCTGACGCTGCTCATTGGGGCAGTGGTGGGAAGGGAGCAGGAGGGTTGTGCCAGTGGTTCTGGTGGGGAGACAGTAGAAGATAAAGTGGGTGAAGACGACGAGAGAGATGCTAGGGAGAGCTCATCTTAGCCTGGGATGAGGCTGAGAGGAGGTAAGGTGACAGGTCGTGGGGAGACAGGACGTAGGGAGACAGGACGAAAGGAGAAGAGAAGGAAAGAAATGGGAGGGAAGATAAATGGATCGAAGGAGAGGGGAGTGGGGGAGACAGTAGCGAAGGTGTCAGGAGGGAAGGCGACGGTAGCGCAAGTTAGCCAGGAGACGGGAGGGAAAGGTGACAGGTTGATGAGTGAGAGAGAGCCTGATGACAGTCTGCCACCGAGTGACAAGGCTGCAGGACAGAATATGATGGAGGGGATCCAACGGAAGGACTATTCCGAGGTAGTGATAGAGGGGGGTGAGAAAGAGAGAGAGGGTGTTTGTGGGGGACTCAATAGTTAAGAAGACCGACAGAGTCTTAAACAAGGAAGATGACGTGGTAGTTTGCTTGCCTGGGGCCAAAATAGAGGCGATAACTGAGAGGGTAGAAAACATCGTGGGTTCGGGCAAGGGTGGATCCGTTTTAGTACACGTAGGGACACATAACGTAGAGAGGGAGGGTACAACTGCCATAGTTAGGAAATACAAGAATTTGGTCAGAACACTAAAGCAGACGCGGGTTGAGCAAGTAATACTGTCAGGGTTTTTACCAGTAATAGGAAGGAGGGGTCATAGATATATATTGCCGGGGGATGGCAATTAACATGCTAGTCGAGAAGCTATGCAGGGAAGAGGATGTTGGTTTTGTGGATTTGTGGGGAAGTTTTGGGCTGATATGTACATGAAGGACGGGCTTCATCTAAGTGGAAAGGGGGCAGCAGTATTTGCGGATGGACTCACAGCAGCAGTAGACAGTGGCATTGGCAGCATAACTAATATTTTTGCTATTTAAACTAGAAGCGCAGGGGGGTTTCTTAGAGATGCATCAAACAGGACAAGAGGCCACTAGTACAGATAAACCAACAACAAAACGGCAAGGTGTCGCAGGACGAAGGGAACGGATACATTTGTTTCGGTTTAGACCTCACCCTGGACGCGTGCAACGGGTCATGTGGCCATCTGATACAAAATGATACAAACTCCGCATCGAGATTCACTTCGACGCGGCACTCACTCAGACAGTGAAAGTCACATTGTACGGTGAATTCGTGACAGTGCTCGAAATCGAAAATGGCAGGAAAGGTAACGTTATTTACGATTACTGTTGGACACCGAAAAGGTCGCGCGACCCCTGTTGAGGAACGTGCAAACCAGGATCATCGTCCACGACGTGATACACAAAGACTGGCTGCCGACGACGATATAAACTTACCAAAAGGCTTTCCTGTGCAACACTCTCGATTACGACTGACCCGGTGAACACTGGATAGCTCTCTTCGTGGGCGATGAATGACGCGGCGAATAATTCTTTTCGTACGGACTACCGCCGCTACACGCCGCATTCCGCGCGTTCCTGAATAAACATTGTTCGGAGTGGACTCACAAGGCCAAGATACTTCATAATCATCTATCTAACGTGTGCGGACAATACTGCGTTGCTTATTTATTGCTTCGACGTAACGGTGTATCGTTGAACGCATTCACACAAATGTTTTGCACCAACTTAAGCTGCTAACGATTGCCGTCTATTCCTCTGGTTTAAAGCTCTCAGAGACGGTAAAATGTAGTATTGTTCCATGACTGTCATGTATTCCTTGCTTGTTTGTTCATTTCATTCAACCTTGAAGTTTCTGACGCGGGAGACATCCCCGCAAGCTGGCGGCCTCTGGCATATGAAAGATCATTGTAAGACTCTTCATCCTTGCAGCCTCTGGCTCGGAGTTGATTCAACCCTAAATTCGGGACCTCTATTTTTTAGGCGATCCCTCTCGTAAATGATACTCGATGACCGGAAACAATCCAATCTTCATCTCAACTTTGAGGTTTGTAAACCTCTCATCTACAACAACCTATGTCAACCCGTACGACTCGGTCTAGAATGAAAACCAATGTCGGTTAAATTCCATCATCACCAACTATCATAGATAAGCGTGACTCGGCGATCTTCCCTCAGCGTTGATCGCTAGCAGTTCAACACTAACTACAACAGAACAAATAAATAAAAAGTTATAAAGAAAGGTGACATATTGTTTATTTAGAGCATTGTTTGGTGTCAATATTGTAAACAAACGAAAATAAGTCCATTGAATCATCAATTAAGAATCCAACTGCTTTTTGGTTTAGATAACGTTTGATACCCATGCTATTGTTATCCGTTCTTTGCAATTCTTCTGCAAAAACTGCAGTCCTGTCCAGTGTAGATGTAGACCCGTCATCAACAAGTTCTCTCTCCCAAGAACGTGTCCACACACATCTAAGAATCCAACTCGTCTCCCACACGTATAGCTTCTGATACAGTGCATTGAATAGACGTGACATACATTTGAGATAATTTATATGCCCAGTGAACTGACTGCGTCACTGTACAACCAGGGTTTGTGGTCGCTTTCATTTGTAAGACTCAAACCACACGAAGTGAGCTAGATGGCACACCATTCATAGTTCTCTCCGATGTGTTATCCTGTCCGCCTTTGCGTTGCGTTCCAAACTCTTCGGCGGAAGCGACCAGGCTGAGTGTCGCTGTCTGTACCGTTGGCTACATAAAGTCGTTATGTGTATGTTCTCCACCAACAGTTGGTAACACTTTCTGTGAACATTTGGCATGTGAATAATCAATCGGCCGATGTATGTATTGTAGGCTACATAAAGCCGGTTATACCAACACCGATTCTTCAGTTACCAACATGTTGATTACCACTTTTTCAGTTGGCAACTCAAATGTAGTCGTTATATGTATTTTCTCAGCCAACAGTTGACAACACTTTTTGTGGACACTTGGCATTTGAATAATCTATCGGCCGATGGTTAGTTGCCAAATAGTTGCGGGAGACAAACTGTTGGCGACTAAGACTCGGTATGTGTATGGCGAGCTTAAGTCTTCCACAATGCTCACAATACATTACTACATGTTCTGTGTGACTTTGACGATCTTCTGTGGGATGTCATACGCCTGGAGAATCAGGAACAGTTTGTGTCTATCTACACAGTCAAAGGCTTTCTTGAAGTAGATGAAACAATTGGCAGCTCTGTACTGCGTTGCGTTTTAGTTGGTTCTGCTACTTATGTCCGTGTTTGTTTCAAAATGTAACGACACACCAGCATTATACACTACAACGTTATCAACGCATATTTCCTTAATTAACTATCCCACTTTTGCATTTAACGTGTGCATATTAATGCACAATTTCAGAAACAATCTACATTGGAATATTGAAATAGGTTTAGATGGAACACATATATTACACTAATGGGGTATAAATATGTAGCATGTTCATGTGTATGCATTTATTACGTCCGCATCTTTAGACATTGTTGGGTAGGTAATATATATATTAATCTTGAAAAGTATCAACGTAAGACACAACTGTAGTAATCATATCTGCAATTTATGGAGGGTGGAGCTTTAATATTTCGGTTCACTCGAAGTTATAACGCTTCCATCCTAAATATTGTAATGACTCAGAACTTCATAGACACATTATAGTACGAAGTGGCATTCTTTATAAAGGTAGACCAATCAACCTTTATTCGTGGTCATCCTACACGTGACAACCGATTGTTTGTACACCAACATTAGCAACATCTACCATATGCGTTCATGCGTGCGTGCGCGCGCGCGCGTGTGTGTGTGCGTGTATGAACTTGTGAGTATGTGTGAGAATATATGTGTGCGTTTGTGTGTGTGTGTGTGTGTGTGTATGTGTGAATGTGTGTGCTTGCGTGCGTTTATGTACACTTGTGAGTATGTGTGAGAATATATGTGTGCGTTTGTGTGTGTGTGTGTGTGTGTGTATGTGTGAGTGTGTGTGCTTGCGTGCGTTTATGTACATAACTTTCGCGTGGCCGAATGGAACTTATGATGACAGCAGCAACATTTATGCGTGATGTACTTCACAAAGAAGCAATTTTGTGAAGACGCTACCAACGAGCATGTATCGGCGGTAGTGGACAGCGCTGCTTGCCATGGAAATTTGTCGTCCGTCGTTATAGTACACCTGCGCAATATCTGTCACTTTGGAGTTTTCGGACAACGTCATCCGCAGCACCTGCGCCGAGCAACATGACGTGACATTGTAATCAGATAATTAACAATTTCAGTATATTGTGGAGATTGAAAGAACAATAATAATAATAATGTTTTATTTCAGGCAAGAGCCCATAATATTATAAATACATACAGGTTAAACAAACATACATATACACACATGATGAACAATAGAGGTACATGTAGTGAGAAAAATATATAAATATACATACATGACGTGTAGTAAAATATATATATATATATATATATATATATATATAAGATAAGTAAAGATAAAAAAACATATTTGTATAAAAGTACAAACATCATGAATTAATGCATACAATTGATCAATCCAAGGTTTAATCAATGGACTTTGATAATAAATAAAAGTGTGAAGATAATTCACAAAAAGTATATTGTCGGATTTTTCCAACCGGCATAAAAGGCTAAAAATTGATGAGCGAATACGTTCATTAAAGGATTTCACATAATTAGTAGCGAACATATGGCTTGCACTACAGCGGGGTGACAGGTTGTGTATAATTCTAAAACTGTTGTTATTAGCGACAGTAATACATTTCAGACTATGTTTTTTAAAATGACACCAAAGACTTGAGGTGTACATTGAACCACAGTATGAATTAAATAAAGTTGTTTTAATGGAATTGTTGCATAAGTAAAATTTTCTGGCTAAAGCATTTGCCTGAGCATAGATACATATTTTCTGCCTGGCAATATCATCATCATCAGCAAGATTATTGTTTATAATATGGCCAAGGTATTTACATTTCTCAGTGTAAGGTAGTGTATGGTTATTGATAACAACAGGATGAATATTTTTCTTGTCCCTAGGTTTGTTATCACTAACCATACAGACAGATTTTTTGGCATTGTCCGTTATATCAAACATATTGCCGTACTTGGCACAACAATCGGTGAGTTTTCTCAACCCCGCAACACTAGGTGAAAAAAACACAAAGGTCATCGGCATACATCATATGATTCATAATGGTTCCTGCGTAAAGACAGCCAATTTGTAATTTATTCTAATTTACACTTAAGTCATCCATGTAAACGTTAAAAAGATGTGGAGAAAGGATTCCACCCTGCTTAATACCGTTTGAAACGGTAAAAAATTCTGAGAAGCTACAACACCATCTGACAGTGAATTTCTGGGTTCTGTACCAGTAATAAAGAATGCGAACAATAAAAGAAGGACATCCCCGGTCAATTAGTTTGGTGAATAGCTTACTATGAGTGACTTTGTCAAAGGCCTTAGAGGCATCCAGCATGGTGACATACATAGATGAGCCATTCGCTATGTAGTGTCGAAAGAGTTCTTTTAATAAAAATATGAGCATTTCAGTTGAGTGATGCTTTTTAAATCCAAATTGGTTTACACATGTAGATAAAAAAGTAGAAACCCTGGATAATATCACGGATTCAAATAATTTACTAGCAATTGTGGCTAGAGCAATGGGTCGGTAGTTGTTGTTATCAGGCAGGTCACGCTTGTTTTTAATTATGGGGGCTATGATTGTAATCATCATAGCATCCGGTAAAAAACCACGAATAAACATGCTACTATATAAAAGTGACATGAGAACATGAAGTTTTTCATTCGCATATTTAAAATGTTCGTTACTTACACTATCATAACCCGGGGCTTTGCCTACAGGCATTGCATGTATTATATCTTGAATTTCCTTAACATTAACAATCATTTGAACATTAAGCTGTACATTGCTACAGTATTCATTAATCATCTTGATGTTGACTGGTAGGCAGGTATAGAGTTAAGTAGGGATTGGTAATGATGAAGCCACATAGTCTTTACATTTTCGACACCGGATGCACCACCAACATTGCTAGGATTAGGCAACCTGGCGTTATTCATATGTTTTATGTCCATCCAGAAGTTTTTGAAGTCATTATTACATAGTTTAGAAGCAAATCTTTCAGCTTTAAGAATTTCAGCATTTTCTTCACATAGTCTTTTGTTGCGTTTAAAACGAGCGCGTCTAATTTTCATTATATCATACAAGGGACCATGACGCGGACTCCCAGCAGAACGCCAGAAGAGATTCTCTAGCAGCTTGATGGGAGTCTCTGACTAGGTCGTTCCAGCCTAGAACAGTATACTTAGAAGACGTGTTGTTAGCCTTAGTAGGGATTACATCGGCAGCGTCTTTAAGTGATTTTATAATATCATTATAAAGATTGCTTAGCAGAGTGCGATGGGCTTCATCATTACAATTAGGGTTAGTACATCTTAAAACCTCTTGAGGTACATCAATAGCAGGTAAAAGCAAACCGGTTTGTGTATGATAGTTATGGAGATCCTGGGGGGGAGGCAGCATTCCACACAGGATGAGGTGCGTGAATTTGCTCCTGTATGGTGGCTTCAGAGGAAGGTAATAATTTGACATATATAGAAAAGCATAGAGGTAAGTGGTCGGAAGAGACACAGTCATATTTAACTTTCATATCAGATATTGATGAGTGACTAGAGTGGGTGGTGAGCACGTGATCGAGCCAGCTCCTTGAGCCGTGCGCATCACTAACATATGTAAAAGCATCAGAGGGGAGAAGCAATGTGTCACTTGCGATAAGGTGACAGTCGTTTATAAAAGCATTGAGAAATGGAGTAAAAAGATTGGTGGTCTTAATATCCGCATTAAAATCACCAATTATGAATATATTGGTTGATTCAAATGAATCGCTTATGGCCTGGATTTTGCCTAAAATATCTAGATATTCATCAGCATTGTCATCAGTCTGATATGGTAGATAGACATTAAGAAGTAGAATAGTGGCGTTAGAGCTGGTAATTTTTAGACCCAGGAGTCTCTTCTCGTCAACATAAATCAACGGTTCAATAAAGGGGTCGAGTGAACGCCTCCATAAAAAGCAGAGTCCACCATGAGGACGTCCACTCAAACCATCATCGTAATCAATGGAAGTAATTCCTCTGGTGTTAAAGTCAGAGTGAACGGAATTAAGGAAAGAAAGTTCTGCTTAGAGAGCCAGTGTTCCTGCACAGCAAGTATATATAAAGAGTTTAAGATGTCAACCACGTCAAAAGCACTGTTCCGTATACTTCTGGAGTTAAAGGAAGCCATACGGAGGGGAAAGTCTATAAGTGTGTTGAATTTGTTAGTGTGTGTTTCCTAGGTGGGAAATACCGTCCAATCTTTGTTCCAGCAGGCCAGAGATCAGCGTCATAAAGCAAGTTAGGTTTAGGAATGTCAACACACAGCTTGAAAGAAGAATATGAGTTGTGTCGGGTTGGTAATCGCTCACACGAGCATTTCAAACTCAAAGTTGATGACACGTATGTATATAATTCTTCACAAGTTGTGTCAGCATGAAATCCTGTGAGAAAGTACTCCGCAGGTATGAGTCGCACTGGTGCACACTTAAGACTACACTTGGAAGAGTTTCCTGCGGTCATGGTGTGTGACTTACGATTATATGTCAGTGGTTTAACAGTGTTGCGAGACTTTTTGGAAATTACTGTTGTCCACAGTGGCGAAGTAGTGCTACCAGTGATAGATGTAGAAGCTGTAGTAGTTGACAGAGTGGCTGTCAACACATCAGATCGTGAAGAAGTAGTTGCAGAGGTCGACACAGCGGATCGTGAAGACGTAGTTGTCGAGGTCGACACAGCGGGTCTTGAAAGAGAAGTTGCAGTTGTCGACACAGCGGATCGTGAAGAAGTAGTAGCCATGTTCGACAGAGCAGTTGCCTTGGGGCAGATCGAACTTTTGAAGAAGTAGATACGGCAGATTTCGGAGACGTCTCACGTATGGCAGGTGTTGGAGAAGATGTAGAAGCAGAAGTCGTTGCGGCTGGCGTCACGTTCAGTGAAGAAAGTACCGGTAGCAGTGGTGACACAAGAGTGGTGATTTGCGTAGAAAGTTCAGACACTGAATCGACAAGAGTTTTATGAGATAGTTCATTGTCATGTAATTTGCTTTTGCACGTGGTGATTTCACGTGACAATGTAGATATGTCGACATGATTAAAATCAATGGTCGGTAGTTTGCCAAGATCACGGGCGACATAGATCGGTATTGCGTCAGAGTCAACTTCGTCCAAGATTTTCGAAATGTCGTCAACGTTGTGTTTGGCTTTATCGGCCCCTTGTCGTTTAATCCGACGATGTTTCAAAGTGGTAGAAACATGTGAATGTAAAGTGTCTTTGGCACTTAAGATGTCTTCATCGTTAAAGTTGTCCAATATAATGCGGTTAAGAATAGATCATGGTAAAACGTCCATTCGATTAATGTAAAAACATAAAAGTTCGTTAATGACGACAACATCGTCGGTCGCCATAGCAACGAGCGATAATATAGTTTGTCGAGAAGTCGCAGTGTAAAAGTCAATAAAAAACCGATTGATGCCAACATATATTGATAGGCACGGAATGAAGTTTTGAAGTGCAAAGTCTCACTAGCTTTGTAGATATCTACGTACGGGTTCACCACTGTGATCCGCTATATTAGCGCGAATTCAGACGGAACCCAGACAAAACTGTACTCAAACGCGCATGTACGCACGAACGGAAACGCGCATGCACATGCACGTACAAGGGCATATCAAATACATACTCGCACGTTATTCAATTGAATTGATATGAAATGCCGGAGGTAGTATGCATGGTCAGGGAAGGCAGCGATATTGAAACATTGCATACCGTCCACAATAAAATAATTATGGTGCATTGTACAAAATAGAACAGCCGAAAATGCATTGCATGCGATTGATCCACTCTATATTACAACTGTCCTAATACACTCTGCTTAAGTGAATCGTCTGCTTTATAGAATCAAATTTCCCGTACTTATTCCTTTACGCCTAGTTCACTGTACCTCCGAAGACGATCTGACGGTGTGAGGCGGCTGCATGTGGCTCACAAACGCCTTGGCGTCCCTGTGCACCGTCACCCACAAGTGTCCAGAAACCATGTCAACATTGATGTTTCCGACAATTATTCCAAGCGGAACCACCTGAAACACACCAACTATCTGAGTAACTGATTGACTGATTAATTAAGTAACTAAATCAATAACTAGCTTACTAACTAAAGTCAAATCTGGTACCAATCGTCATTTGATAATAAAATGTTGAAATCGACAGAACTGCCAGGTCCACCGCTGTGTCTTCCATATTTGAAAGCTTGTTAGTTTATTGTAACATTTTGGGAACAAACAAACAACATATATGGAACTTCCCAGAAAAGTGTTCGAAATTGTGACTATGGACAGAATAAGATATTCATTTGATGATAATTTGAAAGATTAACTAGCAGGCTTCAGTAGAGATACAATTTAAACATACTTATTCTGCGAAATAAAATAAAGCAGGCAGTTGAGCGGCAGATAACTTTATACATCATTTTCGTCGACTTCGAAAATGCCTTTGATTCACTGAAGGAGCCTTTGGAAAATCGTGGAGAGCTACACAATATAATTTAAATGATTAAGATCTTAAACGCGGAGAGAGATTGCGCAGTGTTATATGAAGACAGGACAAGAAGATGGAGCAGGATTGGTCACGACTCGTGACCAATCCGGCTCCATCTTCACGAGAAGTCAAACTGGCGAAAAACAGTAGCACAAGACAGAGAAGAATTGGGGTGGTAAACATGGAATGAAGCCAAACAGATTGCCGAAGATAGAACGAACTGGAGAAGGAGCATTACAGCTTGATGGATCACTCTATCCGAAGAGGATATGTAAGATAAGGTAATGGAGTTGTTTAACCCATATTGTTGTGAACAATTCAATAGTTGTAAACGGTCCCATGGGATAGGTAACTGTAAATCACAATGGGAGTGGTTGTTGTATAACTTATTTCGTTTAATGCATGTCAAAAAAGAACAGAAGCTTCTCAGAATAATTGACAGGTAAGGTATTGAAACAAAGGCGTGATTGGCTCTAAGAGTCTCACGGCTAAAAGTAGTCGTATGTGTCACTGTCATCAGTCGCGGTTATAGCACAAATACCTCATCACACGCCTTACCTGCGTCAATGTCAAACTGTTGTCAGATTCTCTGATGTAAACACTCAAACGTTTCCCTCCTATCTCCGACATGTATACGTATCTGTAACACATGGCACAAACTTAATACATCACTTCTTTGTAAATTTTTAAATCAAAAAGAGAGATTCTTCAACATGCTTAGTTGCGGCCGATAACGCATTACTTCATTCATCAGAAATTATAAATCCACTGGAAGCAATTTAGATTTTTACAAAATACTTATTATTGCAATTACCATCTGGAAACTATACTGACTATATTTAAGATTGTGTTGATTGCATGACGCATACCTCGAAGTGTTGTACAATTATATGACGCATACCTCGAAGTGTTGTACAATTATATGACACAGTCCACAATATGTTGTACATTTATATGACACATACTACAATGTGTTGTACAATTATATGACACATACCACGATGTGTTGTACAATTATATGACACATGCCACGATGTGTTGTACAATTCGGCAGTATTGGGAGGGCGAGAACTTTGAACAAAATAGTTGGAGGCGGAAAAGTGAGGCGGAGCTCGCTCACAAAAACTTAAAGAATTGGCAGTTTGGCATTTCTATGGACATTTCGATAATTTTACGAATTGCATTAGAAAAAGCGCATTGAAGGGAAGCTACAGTTGTGGTTTTTGGTCTATGCACTTATAAAGGTTGCTAAGCATACCGATTTGTAACTACAATTAATAATATCACCCTAGTAGTTTATAAGGAAAACATTGTTGAATACACATATTCTTAATGTCATGGGCCGCGTCACAATGTTCGATAATCCTACGTCACGAGTGTCGAAATCTAGGAAAATTCGCTCGCGAAATAAAAACATATTTGTATACACCTATTCCAATTCTTGTCAGTGTTTTTCATTCATGCGTTGATTTGGTGTATAGCGGCATCCTTTAAAACGTCACGCGTAGTCTGTTGTCCGATTTTCGTAGAACTGGCCATACTGTTATCGGTCGCGCTGGCTAACATGCCACCCCTCGGTCAACCGGAGAAATTACCGGAATTTCAAGTAAACCCAAATCATAAATGTTGTTTCGCTCTAATCACGAGCAACTCCGGACAGACAACAATACTGCGGACACCTACTTGCCATCCGGGGATGTGTTTATTCCATTCGGGCTGCTAATTCCTTCTAGGACAATATGCCCCCTGGTTCCATCGTAGAAGCCAACATTGCCAACACTGAGACCACCAAAGAACTCCACAGCAAAATCGCACTTGTAGTAGTTGGTGATGTAGAAACTGTCTTCTCCCGTCGCCAAGATGTTATTGGGGCTGATGGTGCATATTAAAACAGCGAAAACGTTGAAATATCCATTCAATTTGTTTAAACATTCGAAGCCCCCATATATACAGTATCTACATTTTTTTAAGCCCGTGTAAAAAAAAGTGAAATCGACATTGCAATTGTCAATACGGAAATTACTCAGAACATTTAAAAATACGAATTTACGATATTAAGCCGAAATCGATTGCAGTCCGTATATAGCACGTATTGGCTTACAAGACCTGTTGACATATTAAATAATTATGGATAGTTTTCAAAGCGTCGGTTAATATTGATTAACGTCATGCATTTTTAGAAACACTGACTGCGTGATTGTCGGGTCACTGTATGTTCGCATGTGACACAACTGTCGTCTCATCTCGTCGTATCGAAACTTCTCCACCGTATCTTTTCCGTCCACGCAAACGTTTGCAACAAATATGTAAATCACGCCTGAAAAACAATTAATATAATGCGTCATGACCAATTATACAAAAAGTTAATGTGAATGTGACTGTTACGTTGTGACTGAGAACATTACAACCCATTAAGAAAAAATAATAATCTGTACAGGTTTTATATTAGGATATATAACGCTATATAAATAACATTTATTAATATTACTAGAAAAATGCCCGTCCCCATGACGGGATAAGTAGGTAGTTTATACGTGACAATCATAATAGCAATATTTACCAAATGCCTCAGTCCAACATGTCATCAATACGATCGACATTGATTAAGGGAACGTAAACCGTATTATTAGGAACAACCGCATCAAGCACGTGGTGCAATACCCCTTGCATTTTCACAATATTGAAGGGCGCGTGAATTTAGACCCATGTATACTTGTGTTGGTATAGAATAGTAGAATATATTTTATTTTACTGCGACCTGGGGCCAATACGTATGTGCGTGCTTATTATAATTAATATAAATCACCCAGATGTCGCTACGTACTCTCAAACGGTTTACGAACCAAAGTATTCGCCGAACGTGCGCGTGGTTTCTGCGATTGTTGGGAGTTAATATTTTACGTAGCGGACATTTTAGTTACCACACACACACCATTGAGAACCCTTTGTTTACGGGGTATTTCGAAATAAATATTTATTTCGTGGGTCGAAGAATAATATCTAAATACAAATATACGCTTGTTCGATTATTACTTGTTAAACGACGGACAGCTAACGGAGACATGTGGCCACAGCCAAAGACAGTTCAAAAGAAAACGTCGTATGTTGCACAAAGTCTCACTGGAGTTGCAGTGTTTCCAAATGCTGATACCGAGAGGAGAGAATGTGGATCTGTCCAGGTCGCCTATGATGTCGAGCGCGTGGGCCCCATGTCTGGGCTTTTTGAAATCAAACAGCAATATTTCGCCCCGACTCTGTGCGTCAAAGCCCTGTCCATCAACAGAGACGAGCTTAGGTTAATGAAAACATTCTTTCGTTAAGTCTCTCTGCTACGGCCTAAACGTTTCTTCAACTATCCGATTGTGTTGACACAGAAAGCGGTTATCGTCTTCGTCGTCGTAGACTTAAGTTTAGCATCATATTATTAATAACCAACACAAACGGCCACGATAACTTACCGATGTGATGAACGCCAGTCCATTCGGGAGCACCTGGATGTCTTCAGAACCTTTATCTAGCAGACACGGACACACATTATTCAAAAGATGTACTATTTTTGAGTCCGCGCATACACCCACGGAATAACAATCTAAATCATGTTTGTATGTTGTCTGGAACATTGTGCGATATTACTTATAAAATGTGAATGGTCAACCGTGCTTGCAACCTGAATAATTATTATTTTGCAGGCTATCTTAAAATACTATATTTGAAGGTAAAATTACAAATTAACAATCCCAGCAAGCCGCTCCTGTAATCTTACTTTGTATTATTTTACTGATGCACGTTTACGTGATTTGTGTAATAAACATGTGTCGGTGTATATACGTACACGAATACGCACGCACTCACGCACCACCTACCGATGCCTGGTACCAGTCTACACATGCCTGGCTGGTGGTTGCATACCGTCTTGTGGGAAGGAAACGTCCATCTGAAAACGTAAACTCTTAAACGAAAAAACGTAGTCTGTAAAACATGATGATTCGACACATGTATAGCGTTATTGCTTGGCTTAACCTCGGTTGCTTTCAGCTCGTCACAGGTTTATTGACGCATCTAATGTGTCAAGAAGGCAACATGCTGGTTAGATAAGGAGTCTCGGAGCAGCATGGGGCCATAGAGGGGCACTGCGCATGACCCAAGTGTGTGTGGACATGCTCAGGAGCTACACCAACCCACGTCTTAGCTACAGTAATATAGCAAACACTATGTTGTGGTTTTAGGCTGTTTAGCAAAAATTATTTCGAACTGCCATATTCTTTTTAACATACAATGCAGTGTGTGTCATTATCAACTGTCTTGGCCTATCCTTGCTGAGAGTGTGCACTGGAGTCAGATGACGCGTCTATCATATTGAAGGATAAAGTTGTGCAATTTACAAGATCGGCTGGTCACTTCTGCTTTTACTATGGTTGGAGACATTTCAACTGATACTTTTGAAAGTGTGGAACAATTTCCAACTGCTAGTTTGCTTATTGAACCACTCGAACTATATGAAAAGGAAACGCCTTCGATTCACTTAAGAAAAAAATCACAGCAGCATTCACTGCATAATTTTATATTGCCAGTCTGTAATGTTGCACGAGTCCCACAAGAGTGGATGTGTGCAAAACATTTATCACACATTTTAGGAAAGGATATTGATCAGTGTATTGAAATGACATATGTAAACCACTCGCCTTAGTAGCTGGCAAATAATTGCTAGGGTGTTCCTCAATCGTCTAACGGTCTGTATTACAAAGGTAATCATACAAACTGGTTTTTTTATATCTGGAATACGCATTATGGAAATAACTATTTTGTGTCATTAGCGTCAAGTAAAATAATAAAGGTATCGAACAAAACCATCTACGTAGTCGTCGTTGACTTTTACAAAAACTCGACCCCGTGGGACGACAGGAACTGTTGGCACACATGCGGAAATATCGTTGCCTAAATGATTTTTACAAATGTTCGAGGCACTGCAGTCACGGATGATTGAATTGAATAAGCTCATAAGCAAGGCATCATCAACTTTTGGTCGGCTGCATAAGCCTTTGTGAAGGAGATTTATCATGAGTAAATCATAGTGAAATGTTTGGTGTATCGAGCAGAATTAGTTTCCACGTTGCTCTATGGAGTTGAAGCATAGACTCTGCACCGATAGCATGTTAGGAAACGGCACGCCTTGCTACATGGGAATAACATGAGAATAACATGGCCTATTCGTATACCCCAAAATAGGGCATAATTAAATGAGCAAACACCCATATCAAGTATATATGAGGTAAACATATCAGGTGGCTCGAATAGCTGACAACAGACTTCGTAAAGAAATGTTGCACTTCCAACTGTCGGAAGGTACTAGAAGCCGAGGTCGCCTCACACGTAGATATGGCAAACATTGAAGAAAAGAAACATAAACTGATCCAAGCGAGCAGTAATAATCGCAACCGAGACTGACAGCGAGAGAGATGGTAGTTACCCGATGCATGTGTCAAGCATAGACAACAATGGAATGATCTCCATCGCTATGCAATAAAGCAATACCCTATATCGTTAAATGTTGTGTAGATAATACATCTGGTGAAGTTTTGACGAAATACATTTAATTAAACAACTATATAACTGATCAAAGTAGTATAATACTGGCATGTAAATAACAACATAACCTAGCACGAACAACTCTTGAATAATCAACACAAACAAAATGGCGTATTGTGAAGGACTAACGCTGACTGGTTGCACAATAGTGTTATGTAACCAACAGAACATACTGCAACAAGATGTTGCAAAACTGTTACCTCGGCCGACGAGCTTAGAACATACGCGTCAGCCGACGACAGCAACGACGAATCAGACAACACTTTGAAGACAGAACTCTGAATGACGTGACAGCTAGCTCACTTCGCATAGACTGTCTTACAAATGAATTCGAGCGCGAAGCCTGGTCGTATTACGACACAATCGGTTAACGATTTATGTAAATGATCTTAAATGTATGTCACGCCTATTCAAAGCACTAGTTCAGAAGCTATTCGTGGTGAGAAAGTTGGATTCGTATATTTGCGTGGATATTTTTGTTGGGAGAACAGAGAAAGGAACAGGGGCGCCAGATTTTGTAGAAGACTTGCAAAGAACGATTGACAATAGCATGGTAGCATTACTTATTTAAACTAGATCAGCAGGGGTTCCTAATTACTGATGGAATGGGCGTATCGGAATGATGACCCGATTTAAAAAAAACTTCATGTATGATGCTTGTTCACTCCACTGATATAAAATTTTTGATACCCAATGTTTAAACACTCTTTAAATTCCCTTTTTAAAGTTCTGTATTCTACTAAAGAAACAATATTGAGGTTTTCATTTACAAATGTTTATTCTTTGTTCAGTTCATTTACACTGTATATTAAAAACTTAACATTCACATATATGATATTTTAATAGTAAACCAAACAATAATATCATAATACCTCGTTTTGATGGCATGATGGCTTGCCAACGCAAGCTTACATCCGTACACGCACACGCACATGATTATGTACACATGATTATGTACACATCATCGAGGCAAACTCCACAAACCTTGAAACAAACCAGGGTTTGTTCGTGTATCAACCAGAAGTCCAAATATGAAGTTACATTTTCTTTCGCTCAGTTACATCTGAATAATATGCCGACATATTAGTTTCCACTTTACATAGCAAGTGCATGTTGACAGTGTTTTTGTAATTATATGTTGATAAATAGTTTAATAAATAGTGTAATAAAACGTATATACTCCGCGCCCAAAAAAAAATTTCCACTGATAGTTATAATACCGTTCAGCTGGTCATGTGTGCAAGGGCATAGTGACGACACACATGCACGCACGCACGCACGCACGCACGCAAAACATTACTTGATCATTCATTGATTGACCTCTATGAGAAATAGTACTTCCTAATATCCTTTACTAATGTAACCTCGTGCCCTCTAGTCAGTTATTTTTTGGTGAGACTAAATATTTCTATCAATATTTTAATAGCAATTCAATATCTTAAACAGCCTCAATTTGATCTCATCTTAACCGCCTTGCCTTGGCTGCTAAGCCACATTTGGTCAGTCGTTCTTCGAAACTAAGGCAGCTGAGTTATGTAATCTTTCAAGCGTATCCATATCCTTCTTACGATATTGTCTCCAAGCTTGTATTCAGTAAATGAGGTCTAACTATTGTTTTGTACATCAGCATAATTAAGTTTTTTTCCTTGTAGGTTGTTTTTAAATAATGGTACGAGGTGTCCATCTTTCCATTCAAAAGGAACCACACCCTCGTTTAATGACAAGTTGAACGCTTTTGTAAGTATGCCTTCTGAGTTACATTTACAGGTTTGGTTTGTTTACATTTGATACCTGATCCTACGTTAAAGACTAAAGGCCGTGGATATCCGTGTGTACTTTTAAATGCTAATATCAAATTGAGCGAGATTCGAAGGGACTGTGGATCTACCAACCTATATCGCCGAGTGACGGTTGAATGCACTTTGACACGAGTGGTCAGCGACGTAGGCCAACTTCACGCTTGACCAACTACTGGGGTAACTCTCCGGCCGTCACGCGCCAGTGCGGCTTGGCGTCTCGCTGATGAACATAACACGAGCTAAGTGTTTCACCCCATTGCGTGGTCCACCTATCGGCAGGCGAGGTGGGAGGACTACGAGACGCTCGTTGGAAATCCTGTTTTGAACGGCGAACGACTCAACGGCGAAAAGCGTTAACACAACGTTAACACGACGTACTTGAGTTCACCGTCACTGACGCCAAGCGTGCAAACTTAACCCTTTCGCCGCCTCAAACATTAACACAGCTAACCGTGACAGCGGAATCCCATAAAGCTGTGACAAAGGCAAAGGGGAGAGAAAAAGAAAAAAACAACTTTCTGTATTCCACAATGCAGACATAAAGGAAAAGAAAAGGGCAGCATGGTACAATGCCACCTGTGCCAGCTGTGGGTCCACTACGGATGCGTTGGCGAACAGCCAGAGACGATCATTGGCGTGTAGAGTTACCATGCATGAAGAAAACTGCCCAGTGTTGTAGTCTTACCGACTCAAAGTGTTTTATATGTTGAAGAAGCACCGTGGAAATAACTACTGTTTGTCCCTTGTGATGATTTTTCCAAAAAAAAACGTTCAACACCGTGGGACGACTAGGACTGTGGACATTTCCGCAAAGATATGGTTGCCCTAAAAGATTTACAGAAATGATCGAGGTACTGCAGTCAGATATTCTGGAATTGGAGAAGTGCATAAGCAAGGCATCTTCACCGTTTGGCCGTCTGCACAAGCATTTGGGGATGAGATTCACCGAGTGTCAATCAAAATGAAATGCATGGTGCAAGGAGCAATAATAGTAGTCGCGTACCCAAAAATAACTTACTCAAATGAGCAAACACCCCGAGCAGGTATATATGAGACATACAAATCAGGTGGCTCGAATAGATGAAAATATATTTCTAACACAAAAGTTGTACTTCCAACTGTCGGAAGGTATTGGAAACAGAAATCGCATCACGTAGATTTAAAGATTTAGTAATGCAAAGAAACATAAACTGCAGGTAGTGATTCTCACTTGCCGAAGAAAGACAAACCTGGAATTAATCCATAAATATATAAAATCTAGCACGAACACATTTAGCGTATTGTGAAGGACTTAAGCAGACTGGCTGCAAAAGAGTGTTATATAGCCAATGATATGCTAAGCGACCATGCGTTGCAACATGGTTACGAATGGAGAATTGAAGAAAGAACTCTGAATGACGTAACTCCTAGCTCACGTGGCATCGAGTGTCTCACAAATGAAGTCGACCGCGAACCAAGGTATAGCGACGCAGTCTGTTGATGATGTATGTAAATTATCTCAAATGTATGCCACGACAGCGAATAGGCCAACTGGTTGAAGACATACTTATGAATGACGTGGAAGCAAGCTTACTTTGCATCGAGAGGCTTATAAATTAAGTCGACCGCGCAGCCTGGCCGTGTAGTGACGAAGTCGTTTGATGATGTATATAACTGATCTCAAATTTATGTCACGCCTATTCAACACACTAGTTCAGCAGCTATGCAAGGAGGGAGTGACTTGTATCCTTAGATATGTGGGGATGTTTATTGTGGAAAACAAACCCATTTATCTGTGATTAGCTCCATCTAAACCAAATACCAGCAGCAAGTTTTGCAGAAGAACCGCAAAGAATGATTGCCAATAGCATGTGTAGAATGAGTTATTTAAACTAGATCAATACGTGATTATTAATTGTTCATTTTTTCGACCCTATCTTTGTGAAAACTAACATCGATTTTTTAAGGCTTGTTCACTCAACGGATATTAGATGTATGGCACCCAGTTTTAAAGCACTTTTGTTGTAGTGTAGAAAAGAAACAAGTTTCAATTTTTATTGACACATTTTATTTATTTGTTCAGTTAGTTTGTATTGAGTAGGTAGCAACCAAACCTGATAAATGCCTACCCGTTTATCGGACCTTTCATAAAAAAATAAATACATGTTTATGAACTATAACATTATAATATTTTAGTTAGTGTTCATTTACACAGTCTATTCAAAACTTAACATTCACATAAATGTTTTTTTTGGTGGCAAACCAGACAGTATTATCATAATACTACATTTTGAAGGCATGACAGCATGCACACGCATGCCTATGCGTACACAAACACACACACTCGCACGTGATTATGTACACATGATTATGTACACCTGATTATGTACACATCATCAAGTCATAATATACAAACCTCGAATAAAACCAGGGATTGCTCATTCATCAACCAGTAGTCCTTGGATAAAGTTGCAATTTCTTTCGCTCAGTTACTTCTAAATAATATACAGGCGTATTATTTTCCACTTGACATAGCAAGTGCATGTAGACAGTGTTTTTGCTTAATGGGTTTGTAATTATATATTGATAAATAGTTTAATATGACGTAGATACTCCACGCCCTAAATCAATTATACTCTGATTGTTACACTACCGTTCAACCGGTTATGTGCGCACGGATCTAAACACGACATGAGTTGATTTTTCTAAAAATGTTGGGATGGGTTAAACGAATCAGGCGGTCTGCAAGCCAGGGTAGCAACAACATAGGGACTGTCCGTTATCTGGGTTGACTATTATCTAAATCAGTATTACTTTTACTATCCCTCTGCGTCTTCGTCTCCCTCTCCCACACGGCTTTCTTTCCTGTTTTTTTGGCTGCAGGTTTTATGCTTACAAAAGAAGTCTTACAAATGAAGTCGACAGCGAAGCGTGGTCGTGTTGTGACGCAGTCAGCTGATGATGTATATAAATGATCTCAAATGTACGTCACGCCTATTAAACGCAATATTTTAGCAGATATGCGTGAGGGAGAAAGTTAGATTCGTACAAATGTGGTGATGTTTTTGTTAGGAGAGCAAACCCTTTTATCTGTGATGAATTCCATCGAAATCGAATAGCCTGGGCAGGTATTGCAGTAGAACTACAATGAACGATTGGCAAGAGCATGAGTAGCACTAGTTATTTAAACAACATGAGCAGGGGACTCTTGATTATTAGTGGACTGTGCGTATCGGAATGACGACCATATTTTCATAAAACAACAAACAGTGTTTTTTGCTGCTTGTTCATTCCACCGATATCAATATTTATGCACCCTATTTTTAAACACTTTTCAATTTCCTTTTTAAAGTTCTATAGTGTACTAAATAAATAAGATTTCAGTTGTTATCTACTGTTTCTATTTCTTTGTTCAATTAGTTATTTTTGAGCAGCTAGCGACATACGCTGGGAGATGCTTACCAACTTTTCGGAACATTCATGATAAATAAAACTCTAACAACCATCACATAATAATATTTTGTTAAGATTTTATTTACACTCTCTACTCAAAACTTTACATTCACATAAATTATATTTTAATGGTAAACCAGACAGTAATATCCTAAAACCACGTTTTGAAGGCATGATTGCATGCATACATTGCATGCATGCATACACTTGCCTTCGTGTACGCACCCGCACACGCTTGTGATTATGTACACACCATCGAGAAAAATTCTACAAACCTCGAATAAAATCAGGGTTTGCTCATTTATCGACCAAAAGTCCATGGATGAAGTTACATTTTCTTTCGCCCAGTTACTTAATAATATTAATGAGTTTGTAATTATATATTGATAAATAGTTTAATCTGACTTAGATGCTCCACGCCCCAAAAGCAATTATTCTGTTACGCTACCGTTGAGCCGGTCATGTCCGCATGGGTGTAATAACGACCTGCGTTACTTCTTCTAAAGATCAGGCTGTCAACAAGCCACTGAAGCACCGACATTGGGAAGGTTTGTAATCTGGACTGACTTGCAATTAAACAAGCATTAGTGTTCCCTCTCCTTCTTCGTCTCCATCTGCCTCTCCCTCCACCACCCTATGATCATCTCACTCCCTTTCCCTTCTCCCTTCCTCCCTCTTCCTCCCCCTCTATATTGGCTGCATAATTTATGCGTGGTGCATTTCACAAAGAAGCATTTTGGCGAAGGCGCTACCACACACACTCACGAACAAACGCATGAATGCACGCATGGGATTCAGTGGCATGTACGTGAAATGCCAGACATTCAGTGGCATTTGAAAATTAATATAGTCCAAAATAATAGTATTCATATAGGCCTTTGGAAATGCATTGATATGTTAAGTGGCAATCAGATAACGATATCTATGAACACGTGATACATATGCTATGATATGTATCATATGGATTACACTGATTAAGAAAGAACAAGATCAGTGTATGCGAATTTCACATGTAAACCACACCCCTTAGTAGCTGGCAAAGTATTCGTAAAAGTGTGTCTCGATCGTTTTGCGGTCCGCATTGCAAACATGATTAATGCAACTCAAAATGCTTTTAGATCTGAAAGACGCACCGAGGAAATAACTGTTTTGTGTCACTTACGTCAAATCCAAGAATACAGGTATCGAACCGAACTGCAGAAATATGCCCTAAACTAATTGTAGAAATGTTCGAGGCACTGCACTCAGGGATGAAGGAATCGGAGAAGCGCATTAACAAGGTATCATCAACTTTTGGTCGGCTTCACAAGTATTTGTGGAAGAGATTCACCATTTGATAATCAGAGTGAAACATCTGGTGCATAGATAAATAGTAGTTTCCACGTTGTCAATGGAGCTGCAGATGAGACACTGTACCAAAAGCATGTTAGGAAACGCTTTGCTGGTGATAACACGGAGTATGCGCATATCCAAAAAAGAATATACTCAAATGAGCAAACACCCCTAGTAAGTATATATGAGATAAACAAATCGGGTGGCTCGAATAGATTACAACATATTTCCTAAATAAATGTTGTACTTCCGACTGTCGGAAAGTCCTAAACGCTGGGGTCGCCTCACATATACATTCAACTATGTAGTGATGAACAAAATTGAAGAAAGGAAATACACTTCAGGTAGTGATACGTGCCGAGGAACGACCGACCTGGAGATGATTCATGCAATATGAACCAAGCGAACAGTAATAATCGCAATGGAGACTGACGGCGAGAGAGATGGTGCTGTTCCGTTTCCTGTGCCAAGCTTAGACAATATTGGAATTATCTTCATCGCTATGCAGTAAAAGCAATACGTCATATTGTTAACTGTTGTGTAGAGGATACAGCTCGAGAAGTGTTAACGAGATACATTTTATTAAATAGCTATATGTATATAACTTATTATAGAACATATAGAACTGGTAACCATGTAAATTAACTTAGAAACTAGCACGAACACATCTAGAAGAATCAACTAAAAGAAAACTGCGTATTGTGAAGTACTTACGCTAACTGGCTGCACAAGAGCGTTATGCAGCCAACGGTACATACAGCGGCAATGTATTGCAACATGGTAACATCGGCTGACGATCTTGGAACAGACGGGCCAGCGGACGACAACAACGACGAATGAGACAGCACGTTGAAGAGATAACTCTGAATGACGTGACAGCTAGCTCACTTCGCTTCGACTGTCTTACAAATGAAGTAGATCGCGAAGCTTTGCCGTATAGTGACGCAGTCGGTTGATGATGTTTGTAAATGATATCAAATGTATGCCACGCCTATTCAACGCATTTGTAAACAGCTATGCGTGCGGGAGAGTTGGATTCATATTGGAATGACCACCCGATTTTGGTGAAAACATAAAGTTCAGCTAGTGATATTCACTTGCCGATGAAAGACCGATCTAGGGGATTCATGCAATATGATCGAAGTGAGCATTAATACTCGCAACCCAGACTGACAGCGAGAGAGACTGTAGTGTTCCGATTCACGTGTCAAGCAACATGGTTACATCGGCTGACGAGCTTGGACCAGACGTGCCAGACATCAATGACGAATGGGGCACTGGGTTGAACAAATAGAAGCTAGCTTACTTCGCATCGAGTGGCTTATAATTATCTTTCTGTGGATGTTGATCGCCTCCTTTATTTTCCTCATGTGCCAGTTCTCCTCATGATCTAGATTTGTATCGTGCTTCATCGAACTGTTGTGGTCTGTGTAGATCTGGGGCAGACCTATGTTATGTTTTATTTTGCTTTTTTCTGAGGTGGTGTTCGGCTACTTTCTCCTTGGTTGTGTGATTTTATACATCCAAGTTTTGTAACCATTTGCTTTCAGCACTTTGTTGACTTTATCCATTTCTATGTGCTTGTCCTATTTTTTATCAGGTTTTCTGCCCTATGGAGGAGTGGCCCAACCACAGATTCTTTGTGTTCTAAGTGGTGATTAAAATCCCAGTTCAATTACTGGTGTGTGTGATTTGCTTTCCGATATATATTAACCTGGTTGATCCATCATCTTTCATACATGTGTCTAGAAAGGCTAACATGCTGCCCTGTTCTGGTTCGACCGTGAAAGTAATGTTCTCGTCAATTGAGTTCAAATTGTGTGTTAAATGTGCTACTTCGCTCTCTTATAACACTGTGAATGTATCATCTACACATCTCAACCAGATGTCTGGAGGATGAGGTGCTTTCCTTTCCGGAGACACCGGTGAACCCATGGCTGCTCCCTTCTTCTCTTTGTAGAACACTGCATCATAAATTAAATATGTGGTTTTCAGACAGAGCAGTGTGGTGATCTGGTTTACTGACAGTTCACATCTGTCTTGCAGTGTTGTATCCTGGTTTAGTCTGTTCTTAATCACCGATGCCATCTCTGTCACCGGAATACTAGTGAACAGGGCTGTCACACTAGTGGAATGGTGATGGCTAGGAACTATGCCGTCTTGTAAGTTATACTGCCTATACTATATACTATATGTCTTAATGCTACATCTGGTTCTTTTCCACTCTTTCATGGCGTTGACTAGTTTACTTGTGTACACTTTAGTGGGATCAATTTCCAATTTCTTGTAGCTGGTGTCATCTCCGAATAACCCTGCAATATTGGTGTCGTATTCTGTGGCCTTCATAATCACTATTGCTTTACCGTTGTCTCTTTGTAGAATATTGATCGTCTTGTCTCTACGTATAGTTTGAAGTACTTTCCTCTCTTTCAGTGATATGTTTGTTCTTTTGTCCTTGGCTTTGCCTTTCATCACGGCTTTAGCTACATCGCTTCTCAACCCATCTGCCCTGTATGTTTCTTTGATGTTCTTACATGCTGATGATTCTGCTGCCATTATCAGATCGTCTAAGGGGAAGCTCTATGAGGTAACCGCGAAAAAGTAAACCTTTCTTGAACAGACTGACTTCGCCATTGTCTAAATGTCCTGCTCCAGCTTGTGTCACGTGACACTGGTCATGTGGCACATACGTAACTTCGGTATTCCGAAGAAGACTGCGGGATGCTGTCGAAATATTCAGTTTGAATAACAAGTATCTTGAGAGGTAATTTTTTTAATATGAATAACCGAGAAATCGGAGCATCTATCCATTCAAGTAACAACAAATTATTAGTAGTAGTAATATATAATCACTAACAGAGACATAAAGGAGTTATAACTGCATAATCGCATACTGAATAATCAAAATATTACAAAGAAGAAGTGAATTATATAAAGATCATACAATTATAATTATGCTTATTAAAAAATGCGAAAACAAACGAACACTGTTTCGTGCCGGCGACAAGAATGGGCGATAATAGAAGTAAATATATTAAGCATAAATGTCAAAGAGTAACATTTACCGTAAAAAAAAACACTTATCTTATACTCATACGCAAATGACCGGCTGAACGGTCGTGAAAAATTGCTTTTTTGGGCAAGGAGTATCTACGTCATATTAAATTGTTTATTAATATATAATTTCAGACTCACTAATCAAAGATACTCTATACAAGTACTTTCTATATCAAGTG
This sequence comes from Lamellibrachia satsuma, assembly GCA_033239005.1. Lineage (NCBI taxonomy): Eukaryota > Metazoa > Annelida > Polychaeta > Sabellida > Siboglinidae > Lamellibrachia > Lamellibrachia satsuma. The sequence goes on from BSQZ01000032.1 coordinate 545,522, forward strand.
GAAACTAATACTTCTGTTATGCAACAGTAACGATCACAGCACACTATCCATTGTTTCTTCGGGTGACTGCAAATATGTCTGGGCCATCAGCTTGCAGCACCCTAGATGATAAATATGTTGTCGCGATATGCACGCCTCGAGTGGTGAATTTGGAATTAAGAAAACATGGCGGCGCTCACAGCACACGTGGCGGCGATGCGGAAAAGAAGACAGAAGCTAGCTTTGTTCGTCTTGATTATAATACGGAGGATAAGGAGACGCAGAAAAGCAAATAAACACAATTCTTCCGTCTAATGAAACCATCTAAAAATCCATAATTTCACTGTCAATATGTTCTACCAGCAAACATACACTGGCCGTGGCAATGGGAGCCGCTATATTTACAATGACGTTTATCAGCATGACTGCAATCACACTTCCTGTTGGTCATTGATCGTGCAAGCCACGACACATTGTCGGAGGCTGCAGCGCACTAGCCGTCAAGGCCCGTCAGGACGTCCTCAGATATAGCAATGTAAGATATTATCCAACAAGCCCCTATTGTCACATATTTAAGTTTGGCTGGATTATATGCGGCGAGACAATGGACATGTACTCTCTAGGTTCAGTGTGGATATTCGTGCACTTACGATAATTCAACAACAAAGGTAAATGTTAAACTATTTCCCGTTTAACAGAACACAACATAATAACTAGTATTATTACAAATCCACGTTAATAACGATTTACAATCATGTATCAAGAAAGATTCACAGTTTTATATCAAGAAAGATTCACAGTACTATATCAAGAAAGATGTACGTGTTCGGCGAGTGCAGTCTTGCGTTACGACGCGCTCGACGAGTGAAGTCTTCCATTACGCGAGTTCATTGAGTGTTCACTTGCGCTGGGCGTGCTCGGCGAGTGTTTACTTGCGTCCGGCATGCTCGGCGAGTGTTCACTTCCGTCTGGCGTGCTCGGCGAGTGTTCACTTGCGTCTGGCGTGTTCAGCGAGTGTTCACATGCGTCTGGCGTGCTCGGCGACTGTTCACTTGCGTCTGGCGTGCTCGGCGAGTGTTCACTTGCGTCTGGCGTGCTCGGCGAGTGTTCACTTGCGTCTGGCGTGCTCAGCGAGTGTTCACTTGCGTCTGGCGTGCTTGGCGAGTGTTCCCTTGCGTCTGCCGTGCTCGGCGAGTGTTCACTTGCGTCTGGCGTGCTTGGCGAGTGTTCACTTGCGTCTGGCGTGCTCGGCGAGTGTCCACGTGCGTCTAGCGTGCTTGGCGAGTGTTCACTTGCGTCTGGCGTGCTCAGCGAGTGTTCACTTGCGTCTGGCGTGCTCAGCGAGTGTTCACTTGCGTCTGCCGTGCTAAGCGAGTGTTCACTTGCGTCTGGCGTGCTCGGCGAGTGTTCACTTGCGTCTGGCGTGCTCGGCGAGTGTTTACTTGCGTCTGGCGTGCTTGGCGAGTGTTCACTTGCGTCTGGCGTGCTCGGCGAGTGTTTACTTGCGTCTGGCGTGCTTGGCGAGTGTTCACTTGCGTCTGGCGTGCTCGGCGAGTGTTCACTTGACTCTGGCGTGCTTGGCGAGTGTTCATTTGTGTGTGGCGTGCTTGGCGAGTGTTCTCTTGCGTCTGGCGTGCTCATCGAGTGTTCACTTGCGTCTGGCGTGCTCGGCGAGTTTCCACTTGTGTATGGCGTGCTCGGCGAGTGTTCACTTGACACTGGCGTGCTTGGCGAGTGTTCATTTGCGTGTGGCGTGCTTGGCGAGTGTTCACTTGCGTCTGGCGTGCTCAGCGAGTGTTCACTTGCGTCTGGCGTGGTCGGCGAGAGCTGTCTTGCGTAGTGCTTGCTCGGCGAGTACTGTCTGGCGTACGGCGTACTCGGTGAGTGTAGTGATGTATTGCCTGACAGTTGGCAGTATAGCTATCTACGGCATGTTGGTTAAAGATATTTGAGGATGGACGGCGGTGGAAGTTAGCGTCTATGGCACAGCGACTCTTTGCCGCCGACGTGTAGCATCCTCCCACGTGCGAGAAACGTTGGATGAGTAGGGTTCTTCCGAGAGGAACCATGTACGTCCGTAGATGTTATGTGCAACCTGACTGTCATCGGACTTGAGTTCCTCTGCTCTTTCAACGCCCGTAACTTATATATGTTATACTTCCACTATCACCAATCGCAGCCGTCGTCTCAAACCAATCATGTTGGTGCATACAACAGCCCGTAGGCAACATAAAGGCTTTGTTGCTTATACAAATTACAAGTTAACGTGTGAATAGCTATACAATATTTGTACTAAAACATTCCAGTATCAACCATTCAAATCACATGATATCCTATACAAAATTATCATAGGAATATCTACAATACACACATTGCCGTGGTACACATCAAAATGCATATGCTACCATACTTATAACATACTTATACTTACACATATACTTATACTTATTGCAGAAAACCACTTTGATGATCCATTTAGCTCTATTATTCGAAGGTGTGAAAATAATTATGCCCACCAGGCCCTATGCTGTCATCAACACAAACAACAACCTCGACTATGTCCAAAATTATTCGTTCTTCACCATAATTACGTTATAAGACAACGATAAACAATATCAAAAGAAAACTAGTTTTCCAACGATACCAAACGTGATAACATTTCGTTAATCTCTCCATCAATTGGAAACAAATGCATGTCCAATCTCTAGATTAGCCATTGGTCGTTATTCGGCACCACTAGTACTATTCTTAAAAACAAATTTGAATCGCTAGGGGACTAACATCAACAAGCTAATTATACATAACTTCACACGATCTCCGATCTGTCATACCGATATTGCCGGAATTCGCAGCGCACTAGTAGACAATTGAATATTATTTGTTCCCCGACGAAAAATCGGCTAGTGTACTGCGGGCTTAACTGAACGAAAGGAAATTTCATCCGTGTACTTCTGGTCGATACATGAGGAAACCCTGGTTTGATTCGAGGTTTGTAGAGTTTGGTGTATACATAGTTACATGCGTATGCGAGGGCGTACATGTAAGAGTGCGTTTGCATACCATCGTGCCACAAAACGGGGCATTAGGATATTTTTGTCTAGTTTTCCATTAAAACATAATTTATGCGAATGTCAAGCTTTTAATAGACAGTGTAAATGAACATTGACAAAACTATATAATATTGTTATTGTTGTTAGACTTGTGTCTTATGTTTTGTGAACTTCCGAAAAACGGATAGGCATCTCTCAGCATTGAACACTAGCTAATCAATAAGAACTGATTGAACAAAGAAATATAAATTGTAGATAAAATTTAAATATTGTTTATTTAGTATACTACGGAACATTAAAAGGGAAATTGGAAAGTGTTTAAAATTACGGGACCAAAATTTATATCCGCGGAGTGATCAAGCAAGAGAAATCGATGTTTGTTTTTATCAAAATCGGGTCATCTTTCCGATACGCCCACTCCACCAATAATCAAGAGTCCTCTGTTCATCTAATTTACATAATTAATGTTATCCATAATATTGTCAATCGTTCTTTGAAGTTCTTCTGCAAAACATGCCGACTCTATTCCGTTTAGATGGAGCTCATCACAGATAAACGGGTTTGTTCTCCCCCACAAAAGTATCTCCACAAATCTACGAATCTAACTCCAAATTTGGAAATCAAAACTTATATCTTGTTTATTTAGAACACTACATAATACTGAAAAGGGAACTGAAAAAAGTGCTTAAAAATTAGGTGTACAAAATCTGACATCCGTGGAGTGAACAAATTACGGAAGAAAGCAGGGGCGGGCATTGTATCAATCGATCACCAGCTACGAATTGTTCCTGACTTCGAGAGAATTGTTTTATTCCAGCAATATATCCCAATATATCGGTTAACCTGTGTGGTTCTACAAATTCTAGTTGATGCATTGCAATATTATGTGACGACATGCCTTCCATGGTTTACTCTCAATATTGTACCAAGAGTGGTTGAATAGCATTTCTAGGCAGCTAACTACCCCAAATGTTGTTTGGAATGACACGAGACATGTAGCAATGGCTACTATTAGATTACCTAATTTATGTGTTGGCTGGACATAGCCTGACTGGTACTATGAGTGTGTAGTCTATTATGACGGATCTTTCTCCCGTGTATTAAAATGCTCAATCTACAGCTACGTGGTTTTTTTGTCAGATTTGTTTGCAAAATGTGTTTGAATGATTATGAAGGTTATGGGGAATTACTTCCATACGCTTTTATATATTGCTGTGTAATTGGTATCACTGATACTATGCTTGCGCAATTTGTATTTATGTGTCTTTTCCCTGATATTTCAAATGTTGTAGCCTTATCTACAGCAACAGGGTTGTTTGGTAGGAAATTATGTTTGTGTTTGTTTGCTATTGTAAATGTTTGGGTGTATTGAATTGCAAATAGTATCGCTTGTACTATGCTTGTGTTGTTTGTATTGATGGATATTTTTCCCTTGTATTTCATACGATGGAACCTAATTGAAAAGCAATACATGTTTTTTTGGTCAACAAATCGTGCAAACCTGTCTTGACTGCTAACATTATTTATACAAACTAGTGACATGTACCAGCTTTTGTCTGTACATTCAATGTTATTGTGATGTGCAGTCCTTGTCCTTCATAGTCAATGAAAATGAATTAGACAGATTGCCAATTTTTCCACCCTACGTGGTAGTTGTGTTTCTCACACAAACATAGATAATGCTTCACATGCACACCAAAACGATGTTTGTTTTCACAAAAATCGGGTCTACATACTGATACGCCCATTCAATCAATAATTAGGAATGCCCTGCTCGTTTAGTTTGTTACGTAATGCTGCCAATACTATTGTCAATCGTTCTTCTACAAAACCTACCCAACGCTATTCCGTTGAAATGGAGGTCATCACAGAAAAACGGGTCTACTCTCTCAACAAAAGCATCCCCACATATCTACGAATCCAACTCTCTCCCCATGCATAGCTGCAGAACTAGTGCGTTGAATAGGCTAGTTACTTTTGAATGGAAAGAGACAAATATTATACAATTATTTTAAAATAACATATGAGGAAAACGCTTAATTATCCTATAGCTTTGAAGAACGACTGAAAGATTGTGGTTTAAATATCATTGAAGCAAGGCGGTTAAGAGGAGATCAAATGGTAGTTGTTAAGCTATTGAGTGGGTATTAAAATATTTATCAACATATTTTTTCTCACTTAGCAAAGATACTTGGACTAGAGGGTAACATGAGGTAACAGTAGTAAAGGAAAGGGTGTACATTGGATAGTAGGAAGTATTCTTTGTCACAGAGAACAATAAACGAATGTCTACGTGCGTGCTTGCGTGCTTCCGTACGTGCGAGCGTGCGTGCGTGTGTACGCACATAACCGGCTGGACCTTAGTGTTGTTATCAGTGTATAATTCCTTTCTGGGAGTGGAGAATCTACATCATATTAAACTATTTATCAATATATATAATTACAGACTCATTAATCAAAAACACTGTTTACACGCACTTGCTATGTCAAGTGGAAACTAATACGTCGGTATATTATGGAGATGTAACTGAGCGAAAGAAAATGTAACTTCATCCTTGGACTTTTGCTCGATACATGCGCAAACCTTGGTTTAATTTGTAACGTTTGGCTCGATGGCGTGTACATTGTCACGTGCATGTGCGTGTTTGTAAGGGTAAGCATGCGTGCGCATGCCATCATGCCATCAAAACTTTATATTAGTATATAACTGTCTATTTTACCATTACAGTATCATATACTGTATGTGAATGTCAAGTTTTGAATAAATTAACACTGACAACAATATGATAATGTTGTGGTTGTTAGACTTGTGTTATATTTTTTGTGAAAGGCGTATATCAGCGTTTGTCGCTAGCAACTCAATAATAACTAACTGAACAAAGAAATAAAACGTGCAGATGAAAATGAAATATTGTTTATTTAGTACACTACAGAAACAAATGGAATTGAAAAGTGTTAAAAATAGTGTGCAATAAACATTGATAACCGAGGAGTGAACAATATCAAAATCCAACAGTCAATACGATATGCCCGTTCCATCAATAATCAATAATCAAAGGTACGAATTCCCACGCATAGCGGCTGAACAAATGCGTTGAATAGGCGTGACATACCTTTGAGATCACTTACATACATCATCAACCGACTGTGTCACTACAGGACCACGCTTCGCGGTCGACTTCATTTGTAAGACAGTCGATGCGAAGTGAGCTAGCTTCCACGTCATTCAGTGGTGTGTGTTCAAACTGCTGTCCCATTCGACGGTACTGTCGTCCGCTGGTGAGTCTGTTCAAAGCTCATCGGTCGATGTAACCATGTTGCAACACCTTGTCGCTGGATGTACCATTGGCTACGTAACACTTTTGTGCAGCCAGTTAGCGTGAGTATTTCACAATGCGTCGTTTGGTTTTAGTTGACTCTTGTGGATGCGTTCGTTTTAGTTTCTAAGTTTATTTACATGATAGTATCATACATTAAAACTTTATATACCTATAATGTTTCGATTTCATGTCTCTCGATAACACTTCACCGGATTCATTTTCTACAGTTAACAATATAAGTTATTGTTTTCTTGCATAGCGATGAAGACCTTTCCTACGTTGCTATGTTTGACACAACAGTATCGGTTGCGACTATGTCTGCTTGATTGGATCATATTGCATGAATAACATACAAGTCGGTCTTTTTTGGTGGGCGGGTATCACTACCTGAAGCGTATGCTTGTTTTCTTAAATGTTTGCATTACTATAGTTATCTTTGAAAAAACGTGTCAGGCGACCTTGGCTTCTAGTACCTTCCGACAGTTGGAAGTAAAACGTTTCTTTTTTTGGAAGAATTGGTTTCATCTATTCGAGCTACCTTGTCTATCTTATACATACTTGCTGACACAACTATGATAATATTATGGTTGTTATGCTTGTGTTTAATTTTTATGAAAGACCCGAGAAAACGGGTAGGCATCTCTCAGCGTCGGTTGCTAGCTACTCAACAATAACTATCTGAAAAAAATGCGTAAATGAAAACGGAAATCATGTTTGTTGTGTACACTACAAAACATTAAAAGGGGAATTGAACAAGTGGATAAAAATTGGGTGCCACAAAGTTGATATCCGTGGAGTGAACAAGCCTAAAAAACCGATGTTAGTTTACACCAAAATCGGGTCGTCATTGCTATACACCAATTCCGTCAATAGCTAGGAATCCCCTGCTCGTCTAGTTTAAATAACTATTGCTAACAATTCTATTGGTAATCGTTATTTGCAATTCTTCTGCAAAACCTGTCGCCGCTATTTCGTTTATATGGAGCTCATCACAGATAAATGGATCTGCTCTCCCAAAAAAATATCCCCACAAATCTACGTATGCAAGCCTCAGTCACTTACATATATCATCAACCGACTGCGTGACTAGACGACCACGCTTCGCGGTCGACTTCATTTGTAAGGCACTCGATGAAATCGTTTGCTGGCGCTTCTGTTCCAAACTCCACGTCCGATGTAACTATATTGCAACACATTATCGCTGTATGTACCGTTGGCTACATATTACTCTTGTGCGGCCAGCCAGCGTACGTCCTTCATAATACGCCGTTTTGTTTTATTTGATGTGAATTGGAGCAGTATCATCGCTCTCGGTGTCAGTGTCGGTTGCGATTATTACTGTTCGCTTGGATCACATTACATGAACCACCTCCAGGTCGGTCGTTCTTCGGGAAGTGAGTATCACTACCTGAAGTTTATGTTCCTTTACTTCAGTGTTTGCATTACTACATCTTTGAATCTACGTGTGAGGCGACCTCTGCTTCAACAATGGGAAGTATGCTGTCATTTAGTCGAATCACCTTGTCTATCGCATATAAACTTGGTCGGGGTGTTTATTCATTTGAGTATGTCCTTTTTAGGTATGCGAGTACTCCATATTATACATATGTATCACATACGCCGTTTCCTGACATGTTTCGGTACATTGCCTATGCTTCAACTCCATAGACCTTCGTGAAAAATACTATTGCAACAAACATTCCACTATGATTGAGACATGTTTAATCTCATCCACAAATGATTTTGCAACTTGATGATGTCTCGCTGATGCACTTCTCCTATTCCATCATCCCTGACTGCAGTGCCTTGATCATTTCAATAAATCTTTTAGGGAATGGTTTTACCGCAGCAATGACCCACGGCGTCGAACATTTTTGTAAGAGTCACTGACGACTACGTAGACGGTTTTGCTCCATACGTTTATTCTATAATTTGACGCAAGGGACACAAAATACTTTTTTCCACGATGTATTTTCCAGATTTAAAAATACTTTGAGTTTCAGTGATTACCTTTGTAATGCGGACCGTTCGGAGATTGAAGAACACTCTAGTGAATACTTTGACAGGTACTAAGAGGAGTGGAATACCTGTGCCATTTCCACACACTGACCGATCTTCTTTCTTAAACCGTGTGATAAATGTTTGTGCAAATCAACTCTTGTGGGAAGCGTGCAATTTTCCACGCTGACACTATCAAGTTGTGCAGTGATTCCTTCAGTAACATATGTTTTCAGGTGAGTCGATGGCTTTATCTGTCTCGGGCGGTTCAGTAAGCAAATTAGCAGTTTGAAATTGTTCCACACTTTCAAAGGTATCAGTGGAAATGTCTCCAACCATAGTAAGAAGAAGGTAACAGGTGATCGTGTCAGTTTTGCATCTTTATCCTTCAATATGACAGATGCGTCATCTGACTTCAGTGCACACGTTCAGCAAAGATATGCAAAGGCGGATAGAAATCTCAAACAGTGGATTTTGTGTTAGGAAAAGAAGGGCAGTTCCAAATCACTAAATCCTAAAATCATGATGGTTGCTATTTACACATAGCTAAGACATGGGTTGGTGTAGCTCCAGAGCATGTCAACACACCGGTGGGCCAAACGCACTGCCCCTCAATGACCACTTGCTGCTCTAATATTCTTTATCTAATCAGCCTAGTGCCTTGTTGACACATTAGGTGCGTCAATAAACTTGTGATGAGCTGAAAACAACTAAGCTGAAGCCAAGCAATAGCTTAATACGGGTGTCGAATCTTCATGTTGTATAGATTACCTTTACGTTTAAGAGTTTACGTTTTCAGGTGGACGTTTCCTTTCCACAAAACGGTGTGCAACCTGCAGCCAGGCCGGTGTAGCCCGGTGCCAGGCATCGGTAGGTGTTGATGATTGTATGTGTGTTTGTGCGTGCGTTCGTGCATGCGGGCGTCCGGGAGTGCGTACTGATGTGTGTATACACACCGACACATGTTAATTACACATATCATGTAAACCAACATCATTAAAATAATATAAAGTAAGATTACAGGAGCTGCTTGCTGGGATTTTTAATTTGGCCTTCAAATAGACTACTATAAAATTGTCCACAACATGTTCAGGTTACAAGCACGGTTGACCGTTAACTTTGTCTACCTTGTGTCGCACAATGTCTCCACCAAACAGATATACATGATGTAGTTTGTTATTTCGTGGTAGTATGCGCGGTATCAAACATGGTACAGCTTCGGTATAATGTGTGTCTTTGTCTGCTAGATAAAGGATCTGAAGACATCCAGGTGCTACCGAATGGACTGGCGTTCATCACGTCTGTAAGTTCTGTTGGCCGTTTGTGTTAGTTATTAATCATACGATGCTACTACTTATGTCGACAACGACGACGATAACCGAACTTTCAATATATACAATCGTCGACAACGTAGAAAATAACGACGAAGACAGTTGGGAAACGTTTGATGACGTAGTAGAGAAACATAGCCTAAATATTGTAATTTTTAACCTAAACTAGTCTTTGTTGTTGGACAGGGTTTTCAAGCACCGAGTCGGGGCGATATATTGCTGTTTGATTTCAAGAAGCCCAGAAACGGGGCCCACGCCCTTGACATCTTAGGCGACCTCGATAGATCCACATTCTCTCCTCTCGGTATCAGCATTTGGAGAGATTGCAACTCCAGTAAGATTTTGAGTTACACAGGACATTTTATTTGGAAATGTCTCCGTCGTTTAGCAAGTAATATTTGTGTAATAGGTTTAGCCGTTTAAATTGCTAACTATAATCGAGCTAGCGTATGTTTGTATATTAACGTTTTCCTGCTGGACGGCTTGCACCTCGGCGCTATGCTTTCAGAGATTATTCTACGACCCCACGAATGAAACGTAACTCCATATGTTTTTTATTACCCCGTATATCAAGGGTTCTTAGAGGTTTTCATGGTAGATCAACAAATGTTCGCTACGTCAGACGTTAACGTCCAACAATCGCAGAAACCACGCGCGCGCGGCAAAGAGTAGCTTGGGGCCCAGGTTTTTGGGACATCGGCTACTGGAAAGAAACCTTTTGGTATATATGTTTTATGTTCATTTAATTAACAAGTTCATTACACTCACATACACACACACACTGTGCGTTTTGCCCCTACTGTGTATAGGCCTTTTTACCCCACATGTGCAATATTATAATGTCTTAATTTTTCAATATTATTCTCATACATCGCAAGTAACCGATACATTTATAAAACTAATATGCATAGTTGTCTATGCTATACATTCAGTTCTTTGTCACAGTCTCTCGTGCTTACTGTACAAAGTCCTACTTTGGCAAGGACAATTGTTGTAATTATAAAGCCAATTTTTTAATATGAACAGCTTACCGCGAGTTCTACTTCTGCGGCAATCTCCGATGCACCAGATACGAATGTCGATATGTAGCTTCATCTGGCGATCTCGATATTGTAAGTTTTGAGCCGTGAAACTAGATAGGGGGTGGGCGTTATGCCCCAAAACTGGGCGTTATGCCCCAAGCTATTCTATGCTTCGGTGCGTAAACCGTTTGAAATTACGTACCGAAGTATATTCCATATGGGCGGTTTATATTAATTATAATAGAAAGCACGCACCCACGTTTTGGGCCGAGGTCGCAGACCAACACAAGTATTCCTGGGTCTAAATTCACGCGACTTTCAACATGTTGAACATGCAACAGGTTTTGCATCACGTGCGAGACGCGTCTGTTTCTGGAAATACGTTTGATCTCCCCTTAAACAATATCGAGTGCATTGATGACAGACTGGCCTGAAGCATTTGGTAAACATTGGTATCATGACTGTCATGTATGAATTACCAAGTTAATCCGTACTGCCGACGTGCATTTTTCTGGCAATAATAATAAATTGTATTTATATAGCGTCGTATATCCGGATATAAGACCTTTTCAGATGATTATTTAGTTATTCCTTAATGAGTTGTAATTTATTTTCTCTCACGGAATGTGTACTAGGTAAACACATGAAGTCGCTCAGGATGTTCTCAGTCACCATGTAACAGTCGCACTCACTTTTTGTATAAATGATTACGACGCGTTTTATTGCTTTGTTTGTTTTTCAGACGTGATCTACATATTTGTTGTCAACGCTCGCGTGGACGGAAAACATACGGTGGAGAAGTTTCGCTACGACGAGAAGAGACGACAGTTGTACCACTTGCGAACATACAGTGACCCTACCATCAGGCAGTCAGTGTTTCTAAAAATCCATGTCGTTATTCAATATTAACCAGCGCCTTGTAAACTATCTTTCAGCTGGTTTTGTAAGCTGCCACGTGCTATAAGCGGATTGAAATGGATTTCAGATTAATGTCGTAAATTAATATTTTTAAATGTTCTCGGTCATTTCCGTATTGATAACTGCAATGTCGATTTCACTCGGACTCTTTCTGCTGAGGCTTTAACAAATCTGTAGATACTGTATACATGGGTGCTCTTCGAATGTTAAAAAAATTACTTGATATGTCAACGTCATCGCTGTTTTCATGTGCACCATCAGCCCCAATGACATCGTGGCGACTGGAGAAGACTGTTTCTACTTCACCAACTACTACAAGTTCGATTTCAAAAAGGAGTTGTTGGGTCGTCTCAGGCTTGGCAACGTCGGCTTTTACGATGGCACCATGGGTCATATTCTACTACCAAGAATTAGCATCCCGGATAGTATAAACACAGCCCCGGACGGCAAGTAGGTGTCCACAGTATTGTTGTTAATCCGGAGTTGCCCATCTTTAGAGCGAAACAAAAGCTATGGTTTGGGTTTACTCGAAAGTGTTATAAAATTAGAAGATTCCGGTCATTTATCCGGCTGACCGAGGGATGACATGTTAACAAGCGCGACCAATAAGCGCATGCGCAGTTCGAAAATCGAGTAACAGAGTACACGTGACGTACTAAACGCTGCCGGTATACACAACACAAACGCATAGCCTGACAAGAATAGAAATAGGTGTTTTCAAATATGTTTTAATTTTGTGAGCGAATTTTGCTACACTTCGACATTCGTGACGTAGGGTTTTCGAACAGTATGACGCGGCCCATAACATTATATGCTGTGTGTTCAACAAGGTTTAGTGATAGTCTTTATTGTAGTTATAAATGGTTATGCTTAGCAACTCTTATAAGTACGTAGACCAAAACCATAACTATCGCTTCCCTTGAATGCGCTCTTTTCGAAAGACATTCGTAACATTAGCAAAATGTCACTTGATATGCCAAACCTTCCTTCTCCAAGTTTTTGGGGGCGGCGCAATCTTCCGCATCCCACTATTACGGGTAAATATATCGCTCTCCCTTCATTGCCGAACTGTACAACACATCGTAGTATATATCGTCACAAAATAAATATGAACTGAAATGTAGTCAATATAGTTTCCATATGGTAATTGCAATAATACAGGTTTTTTATTTTTTTATTTGTTTTATTTTTGGCGAGAAGCGATAAGGTATGATATTATTTTAGAGGAACTGAGCGAACACCCGAACCCTTCGTCCGTCCGCTACTGTCATGTTATATTAATGCCGGAGTTTATTGGTTGCATTCATTGTGAGTTTTTCGTGTTGGTAGTCTCCGACTGTCAGATAAAGTAGAATTAACGTAACTGAGCATGTTGAATAATCTCTTTTTTACTTAGATGTTTACTTAGAAGTGATATATTATGTTTCGTGCCACGTGTTACAGGTACGTATACATATCGGAGAAGGGAGGTAAACTTTTGAGTGTTTACATCAGGGAATCGGACAACAGTTTGACATTGACGCAGGTAAGGCGTGTGATAATGTATTTGTACCACAAACGCGATGGATGACAATGACAGTACAGGCTACGTTTAACCGTGACACTTTTAGAGCCTATCACGACATTTGTTTCAATACTTTATGTGTCAATTATTCTCAATAGTGTCATGGTTGTCGTCAATAATTCCAGACGTGTCACGGTTCTTTATGTGCATGTAATAAACGGTGATTTACAATTACCTTACATATCCCCTTCGGGAAGAGTGATACATAAAGCTGCATTTTTCCCCAGTTTGTCTATCACGTGACAAATCCTGCTCCACCTACCTGTATTGACTTCATCTAACACTGCACATTTACTGTCTGTCTTCGCTTAAGATCTTAATCATTTATATTATCTTGTGTGAGATTATTATTATTTTCTAAAGGCTCCTTCGGTGCGCGAAGATAAGGCCTTTTCGTGGTCGACGAAATAATGAATAATATTGTCTGCCACTCCACTACCTGCTGTATTATATTTTGCAGAATGAATATATTTCTACTGTATTTCTTCTTTCTGAAGCTTGCTCGTTTTTCTCTCAATTTGTCATAAATTCAATATCTTATTATGTCTATTATCACTGTTCCGATCACTTTGTTGGGAACTTCCATGTCTTTAATACTTCGTTTTGTTCCCAAAATGTTCCAAATGATCTTACACGCATTCTCTATTGTATTCTAAAATGTTGGAGATAATATTTTTTGTTAATTGTCGCGACGGGAAGTGTGGAAGGGGTTCCCCTGGTGGGAAAATTATTTAGATACAATAAAGATGTAGCTGGTAAGATTCTGTAAATTTAGGAGACATAGCGGTGGACAGCGCAGTAAAATTTGTCCCAGCTAATACGCCGATTCAGGTTTCAACATCTTATTCTCAAACGACGATTGATATCACATTGCACGAAAGCTAGTTAGCTAGTTATTGATGTATTACTTAGAGGGTCAGTCAATTAGTCAGTCAGATAGTTGATGTATTTCAGGTGGTTCCGCTGGGAGCAGCCGTCGGAAACATCAATGTTGACGTGGTTTCTGGACACTTGTGGGTGGCGGTGTTCCAGGACATCCAGTCGCTGCTGAAACATATGCAGCCGCCTCACACCGCCTTATCGCCTTCGCAGGTACAATGGACTCGGCGTAGTAGAATCAGTGTGGGCAATTTGATTATATAAAGCAGATGATTCACTTAATTGGCGCGTATTAGGAAACTTTTAACAAGGAGTGATTCAGTCCCAGCTAATATATTTTCGGCAGTTGTATTTGAATTATGCACCAGAATATTTTGATTGAGGACGATATCCACCGTTACAATACCGCTGCCATACCTCTCTATGAATAACACCTCCGTCATTTCATATCAATTTATTTAAATCACGTGAATATATGTGGGTGATATCCACGTGTACGAGCGTTCGTGCGTGCGTGCGTGCTTGCTTGCGTGATTACATGTGTGCGTGCATGTGTGCATGCGCGTTTGAGTTCTTCTGGGTTATATATATATATATATATATATATATATATATATATATATATATATATATATATATATATATATATATATATATATATATATATATATATATATATATATATATATATATATATATATATATATATATATATATATATATATATATATATATTGTGTGTGTGTGTGTCTGCTACATTCCTGACATATTTGAATTCCCTTTGTCATCTATTCGTCGTATTTATTTCCGCTGTCACCTTCGCTATCGTGTGTTTCTCGTTTATGCCACCAGGGTCTCCTTTATTGTTCTTTCTATATCCACGATATAGTTAATTTATGATTGCAATGTCACATCATGTTGCTCGGCGAAGGTGCTGCGGTTGACGTTGTCCGAAGACTCCAAAGTGACAGACATTGCGGAGGTGTACTCTAACGACGGACGACAAATCTCTTTCGCAAGCGTCGCTGTGCACTACCGCCGATACATGCTCGTTGGTAGCGTCTTCACGAAATTGCTTCTTTGTGAAGTAATCCACGCATAAATGTTGTCATCATATTTTCCAATCTACCACGAGCACATACACATGCACGTACGAAAGTACATGTTTGGTGTACAAGCATTCGTTTGTTATATGTAAGCCGACCACGAATAAAAACTGATTGGTCTACCTTAACAAAGATAGCCGCTTCGTACTTTATTATATATGTATATATTTCGTAACCTTTCTAAATCATGACTAACTCTCAACGAGTACGTTGTTTCCCGCCAAATAAACATTGAACGTTCGAGGGCTTACAGCGATGGTAAGCTTTGTATATGAATAATAACATGTTCAGTTCTATGATATCTAGAAATTGTAAGACAGGCAAGTGTTGAAAAAATTAATTCGTATGATCCAAACGTACGGCACCATACATAATGCGGATATCTCTTTTTTGCAACAACAAAATACCACTAATATTTGTCGGACATGTATTACCCCATATTTTAAACATATTGATAAATAAGGCAAAAACAGATAAAAAATACATAATATACTAACAATTCCTGTCAAGCAGATGATTACATGTGTACATTATTGGTATACTTTTGGAAAGCTTTGATTTTTGCGTATTTAATATGAACATTCCAATTAGGTAAACCATCAACATACACATCCACACATTTTGCAACTTACTCTTTCAATTTTAACATTTTGTATATTTATAACATCTCCAATGAACATGCGATTTCCAAAAAGCATATAATTAGTTTTATATATGATTAATATTAAACTTTGAACTGCAAACAATTTTGTCCAGCATGCTACCCAATGTATCACCCAGTATTTTTATATTGTAAAATGCATAAAATAAATGTTTGTCATCTGCGAAGAGGATATATTTTACTAGCTTAGATGTGCACATGTCATTAACGTACAGTAAAATTATTTGGGGCACATGATATGATATATTGCGTACAGCAGACTGAAATGTGTGGCACAAATTGTGTTATGTTTTCTGGATAACTATTCAACCACTTATATACCACTCCGCGCATACCAAGAAATTCAATTGTTTTACATAATAATTGTTGATTAACCATGTCGAGTGTTTTTTTTAAATCAATGGAGACACCTACAGCGTATTTTTTGGCATCTAAAGATTGGCTTATTCCATCAATTAGAAATACTAATGCATGACATGTTGAACAATCTTGACGAAATCCATATTGGCTTGGGCTTAGCAAATTGTATTTGGTAATAAAACTATCTAAACGAGAATTAAATAATTTTTTTATTTTTTTAGACTTGATATAGCAATGAAATTTCGTTAGTGCATGTATATTAATCCCCAGAATAAAAAGTGGGACAACTTTTGCAATTTTCATTTATCCGGGAATATTCCAGTGCTGAAAGACAGGTTACAAATATAAGTGATAGTTTTTACAATTGAATTAATAACGTTTTTGACCTAATTCATACTGATATCTTCATAATCAGTTGATTACTTTCCCATATTTTCACAACTCCGATTACATCCCCTTCATTAACTAGAGTTTTAATATTTTCCAGGTACCAGCAATAACATTTGTTTTCTCTTCAAGAAGATTATTAAAATACTTTTTTAGTAGATCTTAGAATACCAGGTAATTTATTTTTATATGTTTTATACATGGTTTCCAAATTAATTGATCTACACTTATTGATCTGCATAATAATAATATTTTAAATAATTTGTTTTTCTTGATACATGCGTTCTTCATTCCTTTGGTAAACCATACATTTTTCAAATCCATTTATAATTATTAACAGTATTCCAGGAATGCCTATGTAAATTTTCAACCAGTCGATGGTTTCGTCTCTAATGTTACGAGTATATTTGTGGAAGAACTATTTACACTACTTTTGTACATTACGTTTGCACAGAGCGAATATGGGGTGATGATCACTAACGTAATTTACCAACAGTCCACTATCAGTTTTGCATTCAAGATCAGAAGTAAAATATTGTCTATTAGGGTTGCAGAGGTAGTTGTAATTCTACTTGGTCTTTTAATTAAAGGGTAGAGACCAAGATTATACAACAAATCAGTAAAATATTCGTTGGTAAGTATAGGAGATTGGTCAAACACTTATAGAGGCACGAATTGGACATATTGAGTTATCGGTGATGTTAACTGGAAAGGTATCAACACACAAATACACAAGGTATGTATGGAGAAGGGAGTAGGGTTCGTAGAAATGTGTTTTTTTTCATGTGAGACAGGCTTCATCTAACTGGGAAGGGTGCTGCAGTTATTGGGTGTGAGTTTGTCAGGGTTGTCGATCAAGGCACATTATTATTCTTATAAATGTACATTGTCCATTCATGTGTTAGCGAGAATGTCATTCGTTGCTCGCATTCAACACAATTTGTTGTCTGGGATGTGTGGTCAGCGCATGCAAATATGTTGCATGACGAACAGGCATATGATGTGTTCTTGTCCATTCGTCTTGGACACAGCTACCACCGCTTTCTGATCTGACATCCTGCCTCTCTGGCAGGCTGTGGATGGACGACTAGTTTTCTAAGCATCTCCAAGGCTATCTGACATATGGCTGCAAGATACGAACATTTTGCATACGCTGCTAAATCCCGCCATCTGTTAGATCATATCCCATTTGTCTGAGGAACTTACATCGCCGTACCTTTTTGTTGTTTGTAGCCCACTCATAATTCAAGGACATCCAGATCACAAATGGTGCTACACCAGCTAAATTCAGCATATAGAAGAACAGGACCACGGGCCAGCTGTTGAGTTTCCGTTTACATGACAACAAAGTAGCCAGACAGTCCATGTGGTCAACGCCACTTTTCTTGTTATTGCAATGGAGGATTATTTCCCACTTCTGGGCATCTCCATCAGTGGCTGTACCATAATGCTTATTTGACAGGACCAATACTATGTTTCCATTGGATGGTAAATATAATGTCGTGAATCCAAATATGGATGAATGCTCTGATCCGTTATTAGCTGGTTGCATTTATCATGGAATATCTGCTTTGTTCTTACGCAGTGTTCCAACAATTGTAATATGCTGTAACAAGAGTTCCTCAGCCAGTGGCGCGGATGTGATCGGCTTATCGGAGATAACATTTAATATTTCAATATTAGTTGCTCTCCTCTGTATTATTTTAAACGAACCTATATCCTTCTTATGACATGGTCTCCAAACTTGTATACATACTTCTAAATTAAGTCTAACTATTGCATCATACATATGTATAGCTAGCTTTATTTCCTTGTGTGTTATACTTTTCATAATAAAAACCAAGAATTTGTTTACCCGTTGAAGCTGCAAAATCACATTGCTCTGAAACTTTCATATCAGCACTTATTTTTACTCCTAAGTCTTTTACTTTTGCAGTAGTACATATAACAGTGTCTCCCATTAAATGGATTACATATGTGTCCTGTATATAGGCATTTACATTTCCCAAAATTGAATAACATCTATCATTTCTCTGAACATTGAACTAATTTGTCTAGATCGTTTTGTAAATGTTGTTTATCACAATCGATGTTAAACTTTCTAAACA
The DNA here is from genome assembly GCA_033239005.1 of Lamellibrachia satsuma. Lineage (NCBI taxonomy): Eukaryota > Metazoa > Annelida > Polychaeta > Sabellida > Siboglinidae > Lamellibrachia > Lamellibrachia satsuma. The sequence goes on from BSQZ01000032.1 coordinate 564,205, forward strand.
CTTACTCGGTCAATGTATTCTGTTCGAACGAACATTGCTTCATAATCCATGTCACGGAGACAATTTAACGTGAATAATCAAACGTCTCAGATGTCCGATTAATCTCAGTTATCTGAACAATGCATCCGGCATCACTTGTTTTGTACTTATTCTACCATCAATAACATATGTCTTCTCATAATAAATCAACAAAGCATTTTAGTGAATACACAACTCACTTAGACAAAGGAATGGCTTGGTTGCCTATACAACTTGTAAGTTGCGTGGTGAAAAGTTACGTAATAGTTGCACCAAAACACCCCATTTTCACTAAAATCATATACTATCTATATCAACAGAATCTAAACAATACTCACATAATGTTGGTGCACAAGATTTATAAAAGAAAAACAACACTTTACAAATGTATTTTATATCAAACTATTGTCGAAAGTGAGAGTGTTAACATATTTACTAAACCATTAAACTGTCACCGACAATAATCAACAACTGCTACTAAATCTCTATATATTTGTTCACCACCATAAGTAAATGCTAACACAATGATTAACGGTATCACAAAGCAAAGCATTTTCCAACGATACAAAAAAAAACATTTCGTTTCTCTTTTAATCTGTTATAACATCAACATTTCCGAAATCTTTATGTGCCATTAGTCGCTATTCCGCGCCAATGCCTAGACTTTCAATCGCTAACTACCATCGCTACATGTCTTAACCCGCTGATTCACCTAAGCGATACATTTTAAGACAGCGGGACTGGTGAATGATTTCGTCCCAGTTTATATGTATACAAAGATATCGTCCATTATAAAGCGGTTTGATATGTCTACATGCCAAACGCTACACTTTATACGTAATCATATAGGCATATGGAGGTACGGATATGGATATTAAGTTATAATCATTGTTGGATGTAGCTACCTTATTCTCCCCCTCGTCACTTGCGGTGTTTCGTTTGTCATCTCCATCTGTTGCGATCTTCTGCCATCCTCTCCACTATCGGCAGTTAATGTCTTGCATTTCATATGAATGTAGTTGCATCATGTGTGTAGTTGCATTCGTACACGTGTGTGTGTGTTTGTGTGTGTGTGTGTGCGCGTGCGTGTGTGTGTGTATGTGTGTGTGTGTGTGTGTGTGTGTGTGTGTGTGTGTGTGTGTGTGTGTGTGTGTGTGTGTGTGTGTGTGTGTGTGTGTGTGTGTGTGTGTGTGTGTGTGTGTGTGGTGTGTGTGTGTGTGTGCGTGTGTGTGTGTGTGTGTGTGTGTGTGTGTGTGTGTGTGTGTGTGTGTGTGTGTGTGTGTGTGTGTGTGTGTGTGTGTGTGTGTGTGTGTGTGTGTGTGTGTGTGTGTGTGTGTGTGTGTGTGTGTGTGTGTGTGTGTGTGTGTGTGTGTGTGTGTGTGTGTGTGTGTGTGTGTGAGTGTGTGTGTGTGTGTGTGTGTGTGTGTGTGTGTGTGTGTGTGTGTGTGTGTGTGTGTGTGTGTGTGTGTGTGTGTGTGTGTGTGTGTGTGTGTGTGTGTGTGTGTGTGTGTGTGTGTGTGTGTGTGTGTGTGTGTGTGTGTGTGTGTGTGTGTGTGTGTGTGTGTGTGTGTGTGTGTGTGTGTGTGTATTTGTGTGTGCGTGTGCGTACGCGTACGCGTGCATGCAATCAATACGTGGTACTGTGACATTGGCGTATCGTTTGTTATTAAAACATCACTTATGTGAACGTTGTATTCAAGTTTTGAACATACAATGTAAATGAACACTGCAGATGAAATAACTGTAATAATGTTATGGTTGTAGACTTGTGCTTTAGTATTTAATGAAAGGTCCGAAAAGCGGGAAAGTATCTCTCAGGGTTGATCGCTAGCTGCTCAATAATAATTAACTAAACAACTGAAATCATATATTGTTTATTTAGTACACTACAGAACATTAAAAGGGGAATTAAAAAGTGCTAAAAATAGGGTGCCAAAAAACGTATATCTTTGGAGTGAACAAGCAACAAAAAGCATTGTTTGTTGTTACAAAGTCGTGTTGGTATTCCGATACGCCCATTCCATCAAAAATTAGGAATCCAGTGATCACCTAGTTGAACTAACTAATGCTGTCCCTGCTATTGTAAATCGTTCTTTGCAGTTCTTTTGTCGCCACTATTCCGTTTCTATGGAGAATATCACAGACAAACGGGTCTACTCTCCCAAAAAAAGCACGTCCACATATATACGAATCCAACTATCTCCCCACGCTTATCTGCTTAACCAGTGCGTTGAATAGGTGTGTCATACAGTTAAGATAATTTACAAACATCTTCAACCGACTGCGTCACAATACGTCCACGCTTCACGGTCGACTTCATTTTTGGGGCAGTCGATGCAAGGTGATCTAGCTTCCACGTCATTCAGAGCTCTATGTTCAACCTGCTGTCCCACTCGTCGTTGCTCTCTATCACACACAATTTAGACAGGCTGAATTCAATTTACTGCGAACTGTTGCTATGTCCTACAGACAAAACACTAACAGGGAGTGACCACAGCTGGACTAGGTGGCATTTACAGTGTTATCCATTTCAGTTCCTTTATGTTTGCACTGTGGGACACAGACAGTTGCTTTTATATTTGTTCCTCTCCCCTTTGCCACAGCTTTAGGAGGTTCCACTACCACGGAAAGTTGGTTTAATGAAAAGGGTTAAGTTTGCAAGCATGGCGTCAGTGACGGTGAACTCAAGCTCGTCGTGACTGTTAACGCTTTCCGCCATTGATTCGCTCGCCGTGCAAAGCAGGGTCTCCACCGAGCGTCTCGTAGTTATCTCATGTCGCCTGCCGATAGGTGGACCTACCAGTGGGGTGAAACGCTTAGCTCGTGTTATGTTCATCAGCGAGACGACAAGCAGCACTGGCTCGTGACGGCCGGCCCCAGTGGTTGCTCAAGCGTGACGTTGGCCTATGTCGCTTACCACTCGTACCAATGTGCATTGAACCGTCATTGGGCGATATAGGGTGGTACATCCACAGTCCCTTCAAATTTCGCTCAATTTGGCTTAACAATTGCATTGAAAAATACACACTGATATCCGCATAAAGTGTTCTTCCAATAGGCCTGGGTCTGTCCGAGTGACAACGGCCTTTAATCTTTAACGTACGATAATATCAGGTATCAAATGTAAACAAATCACACCTGTCAATGTAGTTCAGGCATATTTACAAAAGTGTTAAATTTTTCATTAAAAGAAGGCGTGGTTACTTTTGAATGGAAAGAGTCAAATATCATACAATTATTTAAAAATAACATACGACGAAAAACGCTTAATTATGCCTATGCGTAAAGCAATAGTTAGGCCACATTTACTGTATAAAATTTTGGAGATAATATCGTAAGACGGATATATATATATATATATATATATATATATATATATATATATCAAAGATCCTGAAGAAAATATATATATATATATATATATATATATATATATATATATATATATATATATATATATATATATATATATATATATATATATATATATATATATATATATATATATATATATATATATATATCAAAGATCCTGAAAACTGAATAATATAATCATACTAACAAATGGGTTCTGTAAATTTATAATTATATTTTCATTATAATTTTAATCTCGTTATTACGACCATTTTCTTTATCCAGTACGCTACGAACCGGACGTTAATGATGCTGGATAATTAACTTATGTAAATTATATTAAGTAATTTATTCCATTGTTTAAGATATCTCAGTGTATGGGAATGACATAGGTACACCACTCCTCTTAGAAGCAGCACATTACTCGCAAAAGCATTCCTCAATCGTCCTTCGGTCCGCATAACACTCATAATCACTAAAACTCACTCAAAGTGTTTTTAGATCTGGAAGATGCCCTGTGAAAATGACTATTTTGTAGCATTTGCGTCAAATCCATAAATAAAAGAATGCAACAAAATCGGCTAAGTTTTCGTCGTTGACTTTTACAAAAGCGTTCGACACCGTGGGACGACAATGACTACGGTCATTGCTGCGGAAATATGGTTGCCCAAATAGATTTGTAGAAATGATCGTGGCTCTGTATTCAAGTTTGATGGAATTGGAGATGCGCGTAAGCGAGGCATCGTCAACATTTCGTCGGCTGCACAACCATTTGTGGATGAGATTGACACCGGCCGTTTCAGCACGGCATGTAGTAGTTGCCTAATAATAAAAATATTATACGTTATAGTGCATATTATCATATTCATGATCTTCTTCGTATTTGCCGGTATATGTATTGTGCTGTTGCCAGAGCTATTGCAACTAAATAAGCCGTTAGCAGTAGATATGATTATTGCAATTCGCTTGTTCTCAATGAAATTTTTAAACTTCAACGTGTTCAAAATTCTTTGACAAGGGTAGTTACATGGTCTCCTATTTTTCGGACTCATTACCACTTCTTCTTCTTCTTGGCTCCCTGTCCCATATCGCATTATTTATATGATCCGCACAATTATTTATCAAGCAATTTCATCCAAACATCCAGCTTATTTACATTCAATGATCACTCCTGCAAGACAGACCAGACAGCTTCCTTCATCTAATTATAATCTACTTTTGTTCCCAGTGTTAAGATAAATGTCGAAACCATAGCTTTCTCAGTTGTTGCATCAACACTGTGAAAAACACTCCCTGTTAGTGTTAAGTGTGTATGAAATGTAGCAACGTTTCGCCTTAAATTAAAGCACACATTTTTAAACTTGTTTATCATCCACAGCTCCCCACCTTAACAAAACAACTGATAACTACTGCAACTGTTGATCGATTTTTAACTGCTTAACTTCTCTTGCGGTGCCGGGCTTGGATCTCCCGAGGATCTTAGCGCAATACAATAATTGTATATATTATTATTACTACTATTATCATTATTATTATAGTGACATTTTTTGTGCATGGAACAATAGTACTTTCAAAGCTGCTCTATGGAGCAGAAGCACAGGAACTGTACCGATAGCATGTTAAGAAACTTCATGCATTTATGTTGATATATGGGTATAGCATGAAGTACTCGCGTACCCAAAAATGGACATATTCAAAAGAGCAAACAACTCGAGCAGGTGAGACATTCAAACAGATTCCATTTGATGAACACCAACTTCCTAAGAAAATGTTGTCGGAAGGTAAGAAAAGCCGGGTTCGCATCACAAGTAGAGTCAAAGAGGTAATGATACAAACATTGATAAAAAATAAACGTAACCGTCAGCTAGTGATACACAAGTCGGAAAAAGCCAAACATGGAGGTGATTCATGAAACGTGAACCAAATGATGAGTAATAGTCGCAACCGAGACTGATAGCGAGAGAGATGATACTGTTACGATTCATATTTTAAGCATATACAACAACGGAATGATCTTTATCGCTATGCAGTAGAGCAATACATTAAACTGTACACTGTTGTGCAGATAATACATCTGGTGAAATGTTAACGATATACATGTAATTAGACAACTATAGGTATATAACTTATTAATGTATAATGCTATCATGTAAATAAACTTACAACGTAGCACGAAAGCATCGACAAAAGTCAACTAAAACAAAACGGCGTATTGTGAATACACTAACTGGCTGCACAAGAGTGCTATGTATCCGATGGTACCTACAGCGACAATGTGTTGCAACCATACAGCGACAATGTGTTGCAACATGAATGTCTAAATGCCAGGAGCATAGTAAATAAACAATACATTATGGTAGCAGATATTGAAACTAAAGTAACAGGTACAACATAAGTATGGGCACAGCAATATATAGTAGATTCTGAGTTAGAACTGACAGGTTATGTAATGATTAGGAAGGATGGGCGAGAGATAAATAATTTTATATACTAAAGAAGCTATACAAACATGTGAAGTAACACTGGAAGGTTAAGCAGGTTGTGTGGAAGCAAATTGAGGTGAGTAAGGAGGGTGTTGTAATGGGTGATTTTAATCATATACAATGGAAACCATTTAAGAGAGCTGGTGTTGATGACCACCAGTTTCGACACATGATTTCTAACACATGATTGTTTCCTTCTACATATATCATGGAGCCAACCAGAGGTGGGAATGTTTTGGATTTAATTTTGTCTTCTCAAAATTAATTAGTTAACAATGTTAAAGTACATGAACCGTTGGGTTCCAGTGAACAAGCCAGATCCATTTTAATATAAATGTAAAAAGAGGGAAAACAAATAAAAACAATGGAGGATGAACGTCAACAAAGGCTAATAAATATAAATACACCAGAACACATTTGGCAAATATAGCTTGGAATAACTTGCTGAAGAACATAATGCTGAACTTGATTAAAAGATGAGATTGAGAGCATTACTGAGATATGTGTTCCATAAAAAAACTAGGGAAAAGGTACACGAAGAAACACCTGTCAAAGGAGGTGATCTAAATATGTATCAGAAGCATGTGCTATGGCAGGTATATAAACAAACTGGAAATGTAGAAGTTATTAAATTTTAGATCGATAAAATATCTTTTAGGGCAATTATTTTAACTCCTGAAACAATAGCATAGGAAATTCAGAAGAGGAAATATAATAAATGACCTGGGATTGATAGGATACCACCAAAACAGCTTAAGCATGGTCCCGATGGCATACAGGTTAGATGGCCGGACTCTCATCCAAGAGAACCCGGTTTCAAATTCCACTGCGGTCGCATCGACACTTTGGCAAGTTTGACCACCCCACGTTGACACAGTTCACTCAGCTGCATAAATGAGTATCTGCTAATAAATATAGCGGTGGAAATGTGAACGAATAGTCTTCGCGCAATTGAACCAAATATTTCGCCGTTGTTTGCGATCGAGGAACAGGTCAGACAATTATAGACAATTGAGTTTAACCGCAGTTTTAGGCAGATTACTAGAACAATTAATTAGATTCCTCATGGTGGCATTCTTGTAAACCTAAATTACTAAATACATATCGGCATGCTCTCCTCAAAGCAAGATCATATCCAACCAATCTCTTATGTTTTTTGGAAGAAATAATTTTGATGGTTATGACGCTGTTCATATAGTCAGGTGTAACAGAAAAAGTAGTGGTGTGGTTATTTATATTAAGAAGAAGCTTAGTGGCCAAATATGTGAAACCAAGTCGTTGGTAGTTGATGATGTACTTTATGTGTAACTGTTGAATTTGGAATTAACCGAAACAAAACGTCATTAGTCAATTGTGGAATGTGGTGCCAGATTAAGCGGGAATCACAGCATAACGTAGCAAAGAAAGTCTGAAATGTTGATCGCGTCCCAGAAGAGTGGATATGTACAAAACTGATCACACTGATTAAGAAAGAGATCGATCAGTTTATGGGAATGAGATATGTAAGCCACTGACAAAGTAGCTGACAAAGTATTTGTAAGAGTGTTCGTCAATTGTCTTGCGGTCCGCATTGCAAACATAACTAAATACATTGCTATTAGATATTGAAGACGCACCGTCGAATTAACTCCAATTGGGTGTCCCATGCGTCAAATCCAAGAATAAAGGTATCGAACAAAACCGTCTACGTTGTCGTCATTGACTCTCACCAAAACGTTTATTGCCGTGGGACGACAAGGAATGTGGCATTGCTGCAGAAATATGCCCTACTGCAGTCACGGATGACGGAATTGGAGAAGCGCATAAGCAAGACATCATCTACTTTTGGACGGCTGTGCAAATTTGAAAATATTGAGTTATCTATATCATTGATACATATATGTTCATCAGTAGAGACCTAGCAATGGCCGCGGTGTAACTTGTAGTGCTGTAATGTCGGTTTTGAGACGACCTCTGATATATACATTTTTAGACGATACCTTATATATTTTTTCAGGCGGTCCTCCGGTTACGCATTAGGGATATGCCGACAGCGAGATAAAACCACCGGGCGAGAGTGCAATTGTCAAAAAGTGCTTAAGTAATGGATATGAGTTTTAAGAGCAAATTACGGTTTCATTTTTCAATTTGTTTAGACTTGCATACGTCCAATGGGCGAATCAGCACTTTAACTGCAGCGATAATATTATATTTACTATTTTCACTTCATAATATATATTCATTATCAATAGTTTAATTTGAAATAATTTACATTATTATTTATTTATGTATAACTTTTAAAATTAGCATTATTAATAGGCTATCATAGCTTTTTTTATATTATTTTCGCTTATGAATGCACCACTTACATACGTCTTTTTCTTAGTGCTAACTATTCAGATTTTTATTTACCTCCGAAACATGCGGCCATTCTTGCGTATCAAAAAGCACACGTATACTACTTCTGTTGAACAGGGGTGATATACGTTGGGGATCATTTACATACATTAACTGACTGCGTCACTATACGACCAGGCTTCGCGGTCGAATCCATTTATTACATACTCGATGCGAAGTGAGCTAGTTTCTACGTCATTCAGAGCTGTCTTCAATCTGCTGTCCCATTCGGCGTTGCTGTCGTCCGCTGGTGCGTCTGTTCCAAGCTCGTCGGCTGATGTAACCATGTTGCAACAAGTTGTCGCTCTATGTACCGTTGGCTACATAACACTCTTGTGCAGCCAGTCAGCGTAAGTCCTTCACAATACATTGATTCGTTTTGATTCATTTATATGTGTGTGTGTGTGTGTGTGTGTGTGTGTGTGTGTGTGTGTGTGTGTGTGTGTGTGTGTGTGTGTGTGTGTGTGTGTGTGTGTGTGTGTGTGTGTGTGTGTGTGTGTGTGTGTGTGTGTGTGTGTGTGTGTGTGTGTGTGTGTGTGTGTGTGTGTGTGTGTGTGTGTGTGTGTGTGTGTGTGTGTGTGTGTGTGTGTGTGTGTGTGTGTGTGTGTGTGTGTGTGTGTGTGTGTGTGTGTGTGTCGTTAACACACCAAACTTATTATTTACACCACAGTTAGCAGTACAATGTATTGCTTTACGGCATAGCGACGAAGATCATTACATTGTTGTCTATGCTTGACATATAAATCGGAACAGTGCCATCTCTCTCGCTGTCAGTCTCAGTTGTGACTATTACTGCCCATTTGGTTCACGGCAAGTGAGAATCACTACTTGAAGTTTATGTTTATTTTCTTTAATGTTTACATTATTACACCTAGGAAGTATGTTGTCATCTATTCTAGCTATCTTGTATATCTAATAACTTTTTGTTTGCTCAGTGGACATGCGAGTACTTCATGTTGTACTCATGTATTACTAACAAGGCATGCGGTTTCCTAAAGTGCTTTCTTTACAGTGTATCTGCTTCAGCTCCATAGAGTAGCATGGAAACTACTACTTATCTATGCACCAGACATTTCACTCTGATTGGTATATGGTGAATCTCATTTAAAAATGTTTGTGCAGCCGTCCAAAAGTAGAGGTGCTTATGCGCGTCTCCAATTCCGTCATCCGTGACTACCGTAGGGCCTATTTCTGCAGCAGTACCAATGTGTCCTTGTCGTCCCACGGCATCGAACGTTTTCAAGAGTAGACGGTTTTGTTCGATACCTTTATTCTTGGATTTGACGCAAGAGACACAAAATAGTTATTTCCACGGTGCCTCTTCAATATATAACAGCAATGCTTTAAATTATGTTTGGAATGCGGACCGCAAAAAATACTTTGTCAGATACTAAGGGGAGTGGTTTACATATGTCATTCCCATACACTGATCGATCTCTTTTTTAATCGGTGTGATCAGGTTTGTATATATCCACTCATTCCTGCAATATATGACACCACATTCCACAATCCCTATATCGGAAGCATTGATGTGAATGTATAATCCATATGATAATACCGTAACATATATATTATATATCCATAGATTTTTTATTAATATGTAAACTTATTTCCTTAGGCCTACATGAATGTTTTTATTTTGGACGAAATCCATTTACAAATAATCGTGCATTTCCGGTATTTCACGTGCACGTAATTGCATGTTGTACTTGCGTACATGCGTTCGTTCACGTTTGAGCGCGCGTGTGTATGCGGTAGCGCCTTCACCAAAATACGTCTTTATGAAGTACACCGCGCATAAATTATGCAGCCAATACAGAGGGGGAGGAAGAGGGAGGAAGGGAGAAGGAAAAAGGTAAGCGGGTTGGAAGAGGGAGATAGTGAGTGAGAGGAAGATAGAATGATCGGGGGAGAGGGAGATGGAGATGAAGAGGGACAGGGGAAAGTAATGCTGTTTAATTGCAAGTCAGCACAGATTACAAACTTTCCCAATGTTGTTGCTTCCCAGGCCTGTTCACTGCCTGGTTTTAAGCTTCCTGTAAAACTCAGCCCGACATCTTTAGAATAATTAACACATTAACACACACGTCGTTATTATACCCGTGCGGACCTGACCGGCTCAACGGCAGTGTAACCGAATAATTGCTTTTTGGGCGTGGAGCATTTATGTCATATTAAACAATTTATCAATATATAATTGCAAACTCAAAGACACTGCGTATACTCATGTGTTATGTCAAGTGGAAACTAATACGTATGCATATTATTTAGTAACGGAGCGAAAGAAAATGAATCTTCATCCATGGACTTCTGATCTATAAATGAGCAAACCCTGGTTTGATTCGAAGTTTGTAGAGTTTTGCTCGATGGTGTGTACATAATCACGAGCGTGTGCGGGTGCGGGAAGTACACCACGCATAAATGCTGCAGCGAAGAAAGATGGGGAGAGAGGGGAAGAAAGGTAGGCGGCGGGAGAGAATTGAATGAGAGGAAGAGGGTGATGGAGAGCAAGGAGAAGAGAGAGCGATGAAGTGAGAGGGAGATGGAGACACAGAGGGAGAGGGTAAAGTATTGCTGGTTAAACTGCAAGTCAGCCCAGAAAACGAACTTTCACAATGTTGTTGCTTCCCTGGCCTTGTAACTGCCTGATTCGAAGCTTCGTATAAAACTCATCCCAACATATTTAGAAGAATTAACACATTATTATTACCGACTGAACGCTGGTGTAAATATCACCGTATAATTGCTTTTTGGGCGAGGAGTATCCACGCCATATTAAACTATTTATCAATATATAATGACATACTCATTAATTAAGACACTGTCTGCACGCACTTGCTAGGTCAAGTAGAAACTGATACATATGTATGTTATTCAGAAGTAACTGAACGAAAGAAAATGTAACTTTATCCATGGACGTCTGGTATTCTTAAGTATGTATATCTTTCTGTCAGTCTGGCTGTCTGTTCCCTCCTTTCTCTGTCATTAACATGTATGGGGATGACATTTTCCAGGCATGCCCGGGTGTCCGTTGGTACATTGAAACACATTCTAAATTCCCCGGGGTGGGGTACTGTGGGAGGCACCAATGTGGAAATTACTTAACTGAAAACAGTATTTACGTGCAATTGTTAGCAACGCTATGTATCATTGTTGCATGATTTACATCAAACGTCTACTGAACGCTTCATGAACCCGGCAGTCGGACGTGATTTTTGAGGCGCGAATATCTCATTGTATTAATAAGTAATACAAAGTAATTAATGTGGCGGCAATATCATCAGGAGCCTCAGCTCACAGCAACGCAACAGAACCAATAAGCATAATCGTGAACAAAGATGCACAAAAGTTATTATCACAATTACGGTCAATCGAAGATTTGCGGTGGAAAAGCAATTTGAAATAAATTTGTTGTTTTCGGAAGATAGTTTACATATTTTTTAAGTGATGGAAGTTCATTCCAGAACCTAGGCGCAGCGACAGATAAAGCATGATTGTCCAAGTTAAGTTTTGTTTTAGGTACAATAACTTGTTGAGAAATTGATGAACTGAACTCCATAGGGATATTACAAAGATGCAGGAGACTAGCCAATAGGGTGGTGGTGGTGCAGTGTAGATAGAGCACAGTATGTAAGAGAGGACGGATTAAAATAAATTGATATGTAACATGAAGCCAGTGCGTATGCTAAAAAGTAGAAGTAGTGATGGTGAAAGTACGTGCCATACAATTTTGCACTAGTTGCAATTTAGTCAAGTCTCTTTTAACGATGTTATTTAGTAGTGAATTACAATAGTGACGTCGGCTACTAATTAATGTTGTTTATATTGTTGTTTGCTTATATAAATATGTGACGCCGAATTTGATGGAGATCACGTATGCGATAAGCATAGAATTTACGTATTTGAGAAATACGCTGGCGAAAGTTGAAGTCACCAACAAAGATTACGAACAGTATCTGATGGGAATGTATCACTGCCAAGCAGTTTAACTGGAATATGACTGATGACATTATTTCTTTGTTGCTTAATGCCAATAATAATAATAATAATAATAATAATAATAATAATAATAATAATAAAGTATGTTTTATCTGGATTAAGTATCCAAAACACGATATCACTTAAAGTCGAAACATATGTGTTGTATTAACTTTGATTGTGAAGAGATATGTAAACATATGTGTGTGTGTGTCATCAGCATCAAGGTGATGACTGAGATGATGAATAGTAATGAATTGGCTTAGATACGTAGTAGATAAGAACAGGGCCAATGACAGATCCTTGCGGCACTCCGAATAGAAGGTTTTGTGGGCAAGATAGTGTGTCATATGTGTTAATGCTTTGGTGTCTGTCTGAATAAAATAGTATTTTAACCACCGAAGAGTTGTGCCAGAAATGACAAAAAGTTGACGAAGACGTCGAAAAAAGATTAAATAATCAATTGTATCGAAAACAGCTGAGAGATCTAATAAAATGAGTGATGTGACTTTGCCATTGTCTGTATTGCCAATTATATAATTGCCAATCTTGAGAAGAACCGTTTCGGTAGCGTGGAATCGTTTATATGCAGACTGTAGATCATTTGAGAATCGATATATATATATATATATATATATATATATATATATATATATATATATATATATATATATATATATATATATATATATATATATATATATATTGGTCAATGCGATTGGCAACTACTTTTCCCAATAACTTTGACAAAAAACTTAAATTGGAGATTATGATTTTATGTTCATTATAGTAGAAATATGAAATATGAATTGATTGATGCAGCTTTTTAGTAGAAGTGCTGGAAATAGGTAAAGATCACATGATTTGTTAGGAGATTTTTTATGATAATGATACCTTCGTTAATAGTTGCAGGTTTGAAACAATGTTCTGTATTTTCAGAAAGTGGTGGTTCAGGAAAATCGTAGTCATTATTATTAATGACAGAATTCAATCAAATTTGGGCAATCTTATATGTGAAGTATTTAAAAAAAAATACATATATACTATACTACAAAATATATCCAATGAAGAATGTTCAGGCAGTGCTATTATTTTTTGCTGATGTATAATTGTATTTACGGATTTCTACACTTGACGAGGTTTTTCAGAGTTTGTTTAGATAAAATGTGTGTAGTATTTGGAATTTGCTTTGTGATATGATTGCATAAATGAAGCTGTTCAGAATAAAGGGATCGACCAAGTGGAGAACGAGTTCATCTCCAAACTTTCAAGATATCGACGACGACGTTTTGCTGCAACTATTTCTAGAGACACCCATGGAGAGGGACCTTCTACACTTTTATTTTGTTTTGGGGCATGTTTATCCAGGTGTTTACATAAAGTGTCATTGTATTTATTAACAAGCTCGCATAAAGTATATTTAAGTTGGCTCAAAATATCGGAATTTGCAAGGGATAGCTAGGTGCTCAGGGTTTAGGGTGAGGGTTAACTCCAGTAGCCAGAGGGCGCTGATACAGTCGTCAGGGGGGCACCACAGTCGCCAGGGGCCACAGGGGTGCGTGCGCAGGGGTGGTAGTACACATTTATCCACGTAATACACATTTTTCCTGTAATCTAACCCTAACTTTAAACCGAAATCCTAACCCTCTCTCCTATACATTAACATCGTTACCCTATCCCTAACCTCTAACTAACCATAACCTCAAACCCAGACGAGACAGGTTCATCTGCGGCGTCTGACTATCGACGTAACGCTGCGTGGCCTCTGTCTCTATGGAGGTATGTGTCAGACACGCTGGCTGCCACATACCACAGATCTCTGTCTCTACGGTGGTACGTTGCAGATACGCTGGCTGCCACAAGCCTCTGTCTCTGTGGAGGTATGTGTCAGATACACTGGCTGCCACATGTATATGTCTCTATGGATGTATGTGTCAGATATACTGGGTGCCACAGGTCTCTGTCTCTATGGAAGTATGTGTCAGATACGCTGGTTGCTAACTGAGACGGTGAGAAATAGCAGGGCCGGCTGCAGACAGTTTCATAAATTATACAAATGTATGCTGAGATGGTGAAAAACAGCAAGGCAGGCCGGAGACAGTGTCATAAACTATAGAAATGGATGCTGAGTCAGTGAGACAGTGTCAGAAAATAAACAAATGTATGCTGAGATGGGGAGGGGGAAATAGGAAGGCAGGCTGGAGAGAGTGCCATTTAGTATATACATGTGTGCTGAGACGGTGAGAAACAGAAAGGCAGGTTGGACAGAGTGTCATAATGTACATAAATGTATACCACAGACCAGAGGTCTCTGTCTCTATCGAGGTATGTGTCAGACATGCTGGCTGCCACAGGTCTCTGTCTCTATGGATGTATGTGTCAAATATGCTGCCTGCCACAAGTCTCTGTCTCTGTGGAGATACGTGGCAGATACATTGGCTGCCACATGTATCTGTCTTTATGGAGGTATGTGTGAGATATTCTGGATGCCACATGTCTCTGTCTCTATGACAGACACGCTGGCTGCCACAGAACACATGTATTTGCCTCTATCGAGGTATGAACTGGCTGCCACAGGTATCTGCCTCTTTGGAGGCATGTGTCAAATACGCTGGCTGTCGCAGACCACAGTTCTCTGTCTCTAGGGATGTATGTATACGACTATATAGTGTGGGGTGGTGTCATATATGTCTATAGACAGAAGGTGAAGGCCGTGCGTGCGTGGGGGTGGTCAGATGGCTATACTCGTCTCATTACGCTATGGTGGTGGTAATGAGGTGTGGTAACCAGAAGGTAATGGGTACACTCGACTCACTACTGCTCTATAAAGCGTGTCTATATGTAGAGGGGTGTCACTAGCGAGAATAAAACCCCAACAACACATGTCATTCGTTTTGACTATTTTATTAAATTTGTTTATTTTCTGACACTGTCTCCACACTACGTGTATTTTATAATACTTCTCCAGCCTACCTTGCTGTTTCTCACTGACTCAGCATACATTTCTATAGTTTATGACACTGTCTCCGGCCTGCCTTGCTGTCGTTCACCATCTCAGCATATATTTTGATTTGATACATGGCATTCCTGACAGCACTCTGACACGATTATCGCATTTCGTTTAGTTATGACAAATGCGTTATTTTTCTATGTGACTTTATGTGGCTAACGTCAGCTGTCTGCATTGTTTCTACACTACTATATAAGAGAGTGCTGATTCGTGGCCCTTTTCTGGACACGTTTCGCGGACTCTGGAAATTTCGAACGAACGCAGTTGCATCAGCATTTTTGTGACACCTTTATCGCATTTTTTAAATGAAGATGGATGTATCTATGTTACGTATAGCTGAAGTAGGAACTATGCATTGTAAGTATTAATGCATGCATATGTGTATACATGTATATATGTAAGTATGTATGTATGTATATATGTATGTATGTATGCATGTATGTTTGTATGTATGTATGTATGTATGTATGTATGTATGTATGAATGTGCATGTATGCATGTATGTGCGTGTGTATACAGTATGTGTGTATGCTGTAATACATGTATATGTGTACGCCTGCTGCAGCAATTTAACGCTGTCGAGGGAACAATGACATTTATTTCATGTTATATTAATTATATTCCAATATTTTAAAATTACATTGGTATTACCATTATTTTACAATGATGTCATATTTCAATATTTAAAAATATATAAAATTAATGACCCTGTTAATTAATGATGCTAACAGGCCCTTTGATCCCTGTTAATGAATGCCGCGCCGGATCTCTGTTAATGAATAAAGTCCCCCCCCGCCACCGCCACCGCCACCGCCACCGCCGCTGCTCCCTTATGTCCGATGATCTCTGACCCTATTACAGGACTCACTGACCACTCTTTCACCTGAGGCCCTTTGTCCCCTATTTCTGATCCTGTTAATGAATGATGCTAAACTATAATTAAGATGGATGTCTCTTTGTTACAGGAACTATGTATTCTTTCCCAATTTGTGTGTATGTGTATTTGAGAATGTGTGTATATATGAAAGCATGCATGCATGTATGTATGTATCTATGTATGTATGTATGTATGTATGTATTTATGTGTATGTGTGTGTGTGTGTCTCTGTGTGTGTGTGTGTGTGTGTGTGTGTGTGTGTGTGTGTGTGTGTGTGTGTGTGTGTGTGTGTGTGTGTGTGTGTGTGTGTGTGTGTGTGTGTGTGTGTGTGTGTGCGCGTGTGTGTGTGGAGTATGTTTGTAAGTATTAATGCATGCATATTTGTATACATATATGTGTGTAAGTATGTAAGTATGTATGCATGTATGTATGTAGGTATATATGTATATATGTATGTGTTTGTTTGTATGTATGTATGTATGAATGTATGTATGTATGTATGAATGAATGTGAGCATGTATGCATGTATATGTGTGTGTATACACTATATTCACATGCTGTAATGAATGTATATGTGTATGCATGTATGTATTTTCGACGACGCCTGCTGCCGCAATTTAACGCTGTCGAGTAAACAATGACATTTCTTTCATGTTATATTAATTACATTCCAATATTTCAAAATTACATTTGTATTACCATTATTACAATGATATCATATTTCAATATTTGAAAATATATAATATTATTGACCCTGTTAAATAATGATGCTAACAAGCCCTTTGATCCCTGTTAATGAATGCCGCGCCGGATCTCTGTTAATGAATGATGTCCTCCCCCGCCACGGCCACCGCCACCGCCACTGCTCCCTTGTGTCCGATGACCTCTGACCCCATTACAGGACTCCTTGACCACTCCTTCACCTGAGGCCCTTTGGTCCATATTACTAACCCTGTTAATGAATGATGCTAACAGGCTCTTTGGTCCCTGTTCACGAATGCTAGTTGAATTAACACCGTCGCCTGATGAACAATGAACACTGAGTCTAACACACACGCGCTTAGGGTCAGGTGGGAGTTGGGTTAGAGTTACGGTTAGCTCACCACTTAGGATCGGGGTGGATGTCACTCCGTTAGGGTCAGGTCAGGTTAGGGTCAGGGTTCACCACAGACGACAGAACGTTAGGGTCGCACAGCCGTCAACAGGTTGGGGTTACAGTTAGGGTTAGCCCCAGTCGCCAGGGGGCGTGTGTGTGTGTGGTGTGTGGAGTATGTTTGTAAGTATTAATGCATGCATATGTGTAATTATGTATGTATGTTTGTTTGTATGTATGCATGTATGTATGTATGTATGTATGTATGTGTGAACGTGTATATGTATGCATGTATGTATGTATACAATATATTTGTATGCTGTAATCAATGCATCTATATAGCACATAGTTTAACTTTAAAAGACATACCGTTATACGACTGTGTAACGTTTGGCTATAATATTATAGTTCTAGTTAAAAAAAATACACCGTTGCTTGCTTGCCGGCCTGAGCTAATTGGGTCATACTTCTGCACGCCATCTAGGCCACTGCTAGCAGTCTAGCAATAAAACACACAGCCTAAACGATGCATTGCAATCGGATTTTGTATACCGTTTTCTGTGCGTACATATACAAAGACAAGATATATGTAAATGTGGAGTTTTCGAAAAGCTAATTCTTATACTATTGTTGATGATTATCTCAGAGTGTCACTAACAGAGACACAAAGTTATAACTGCATAATCGCATACTGAATAGTCAAAGTATTGCAAAGAAGAAGTAAATATATAAAGAGCATAGAATTATAATATGATTAATAAACAAATACCAAATCAAACGAACAATGTTTCGAGAGGCGGCAAGAACGGGCAATAATAGAAGTAAACGTAAGTAATTAATCAAAGACACTCTCTGCAAGTACTTGCTATGTCAAGTTGAAACTAATATTTATGTTATTCAGCAGTAAAGCCCGCACCACACTAGCCAATTTTCGTTATGTGACTACAGATTTTTTCTTCGGGGTTAAATTTCTCGGGCCATCAGCTCGCAGTACACTACACGATATGTTTTCGCGACTAGCACGCCTCTTGTGGCGAATTTGGAATTAAGAAAACATGGCGGCGTTCCCACCACTCGTGGCGGTTATGCGGATAAGAAGACATTAGCTAGCTTTGTTCGTCATGATTATGATACGGAGGATAAGGAGACGCAGAAAAGCAAACAAACACAATTTTTCTGCCTATTGAAATAATCTAAAAACATGTTCTACCAGCACACTTATGCTGGCCGTGGCAACGGGGCCGCCATAATTATAATGACGTTTATGCGCGTGACTACACTCACACTTCCTATTGGTCGCTAATCGCGCGAGCCCCTACGATTTGTCGGAGTCTGCAGCACACTAGCCGACAAGGCCCGTGACGACGTGCTGAGATTTATCAATGTCAGATGTTATCCGACAAGCACCGATCATTTCGGAATTTGCAGTACGCTAGCAGACAAGAATATGTTATTTGTCCCCCAACGAAACTTCGGCTAGTGTGCTGCGGGCTTAATGGGGCGAAAGGAAATATAACTTCATCCATGGACATCTGGTCGATACATGAGGAAACCCTGATTTGATTTGAGGTTTGTAGAGTTTGGTGTATACACAGTTACATGCGTGTGCGGGTGCGTACATGAACGAGTGCGTTTGCATGGCATCATGCCACAAAACGTGACATTAGGATATTATTTTCTAGTTTTCCATTAAAACAAAATGTATGCGAATATCTAGTTTTGAATAGACAATGTAAATGAACATTAAAAAACAATATGATAATGTAATGGTGGTTAGACTTTTGTTTAATCTTTTAATCCCTCCCAATATATCAGTTAACCTGTTTGGTCCTACAAATTATATTTCATACTATGCTTGTGTAATTTATATTGATGGATCTGTTTCCCTTGCATTTCATACGACATAACCTCATTGAGCAGCAACAAATGTTTTTTGGTCAATTAATCTTGCAAACCAATCTTGAATGTTAACCCTATTTATGTAAACTAGTGACATGTACCAGCTTGTTTCTGTACATTCAATGTTATTGTGATGTACTTCTTGACTGTGCACTCTGTGTTGTAGGCGCAGTATGTTCAAATCAGTGACAGTCCTTGTCCTGCCATAATCAATGAAAATGAATTAGACAGCTTGCCCATTTTTCCACCCTACGTGGTAGTTGTGTTTCTCACACAAATAGAGAAAATGCTGCACAACACGCAAAAACAATTATTGTTTTCACTGTTGAACTAGTGTATTGAATAGGCCTGACATACATTTGAGATCATTTACTTATATCATCAACCGACTGCGTCGCTATACAACCAGGCTTCGCGGTCGACATCATTTTTCAGGCACTCGATGCCAAAAGAGCTAGCTTCCACATCAATCAGAGTTCTGTCTTCAACCTGTTGTCGATTTCGTCGTTCCCGTCGTCCGCTGGCGCGTCTTTTCCAAGCTCGCCAGCCGATGTAGCCATGTTGCAACACATTGTCGCTCTATCTACCGTTGGCTGCATAACACTGTTGCTCAGCCAGTCAGCGTACGTCCTTCACAATACGTCGTTCTGTTTTAGTTGATGTTTCCTATTATGTGCCCGTGCTAATGTCTAAGGTTACTTACTTGCCGGCATTGTACATAAGTAATATACTTATAGTTATTTAATTAAATGTCTCTCTTTAACACTTTTCGTCAATGTTTGCATTACAACATATTTGAATATAGTCGTGAGGCGACCTCGACCTTCTAGCAACTTCCGACAGTTGGAAGTACAACATTTCCTTAGGAAGGATGTTGTCATCTATTCGAGCCACCTTTTCTATCACATAATAATATCTTGCTCGGGGTGTTTGCTCATTTGAGTATGTTCTTTTTGGATATGCGAGTACTCCATGTTGTACTCACCTATCACCAGCAAGGCGGTTTCCTAACATGCGTTAGGTACAATATATCTTCTTCAGCTCCATAGTTCAGCATGGAAACTACTATTTCTCTATGGATCAAAAATTTCACTCTGATTGTCACATGGTGAATCTCATTAAAAAAGGCTTGTGCAGCCGATCAAAAAGTTGATCATGCGTTGCTAATGAGCTTCTCCAATCCCATCATACCTGACTACAGTGCCTCGATCATTTCTACAAATAGTGTCGGACATATGTCTGCAGAAATGACCACAGTCCTTGTCGTCCCACGGCGTCGAATGTTTTTGTGAGAGTCAATGTCAACTAGGTAGATGGTTTTGTTCAATACCAGTATTCTTGGGTTTGATGCAAGGGACAGAAACTTAATTAATTATGCAGCCAATCTAGAGAGTGAGGAAGAGGGAGGAAAGGAGAAGGGGACACGGATTTGGAGGAGGGATATGAGTGAGAGGAAGAGAGGGTGGTGAAGAGGAGAGGGAGATGGAGACGCAGAGGGAGAGGGAAATATAGTGCTTGTTAAATTGTAAGTTAATTTTTTGTTTTTTTGGGTGTGGAGTATTTATATCATATTAAACTATTTATCAATATATAATTAAAACTTAATTACAAATGTCAAGTGGAAACTAATACGTCTGTATATCATTCAGAAGTAACTGAGCGAAAGAAAATGTAACTTTATCCATGACGATACATGAGAAAATCTTCGCTTAATTCGAGGGGTGTAGAGTTTGGCTCGATGGTGTGTACATAATCATATACGTATGCGTGTGTGTTTGGAAGAAATCACTAAGTAGATAGACGAGGGATCACCAGTAGGTATAGTAATATTTCTACTTAAATTAAAAGCCCACCGGATTGTATAGAATAATGGCTGACTGACAAAAAACCGCTTGTTGTAGTAGATGGGAGGTTTCAAATTGGAAATCAGTTTTGAGTGGAGTATCACAAGGATCAGTGTTAGTACCTTAAGTATTCTTAATATATAGCAATGATTTGGACGATAATATAACAAGCAACGTTCTGAAAAGTGCGGAAGACAAAAACGTGTTTAGAATGATTAACACTGATAGTGACAAACAACATTTACAAAACGATCTAAACATATTAGATAAATGGTCTGAGGATTGGATTACAATGTTGTTAAATCTTGTCAAATCTTGTATGCGTAAGAGTTCGTGTGAATGCTTTAAAATGAGGTATTAGAATATTGTTGTCTTGCATACCATTAAAACATAATTTATGTTAATGTCAAGTCTTGAATAGACAGCGAAAAAGAAATATAGAAAACAAATATGATAATGTTACGATTGTTAGAGTTGTATTTTTTTATGAAAGTTCAGAATAACGGTTACCGATTTCTCAGATTTGGTCGCTAGCTACTCAATAGTAACTAAATGAACAAAGAAATAAAATGTTTAAACGAAAATTTTAATATTGTTTCTGAAAAAATATTAATATGATATTTTTATGGTTGTTAGACTTGTGTTTCATTTTTTTAGGAAAGGTCCAAAAACGGTTAAGCATCTCTCAGCGTTGATCGTTAGCTACTCAGTAATAACTAATTGAACAATAAAATGTGTAAATGACACTACAGAAAAAAAAGTGAATTTAGAAAGTGCTTTAAAATAGGGTGCCACAAATCTGATATCCGTGGAGTGAACAAGCATCAAAAAACGATGTTTGTTTTCACCAAAATCGGGCCTTCATTCCAATACGTCCATTGCATCAATACATAAGAATCCATACTGATCTAGTTAACTAATAATAACTAACGCTACCTATGATATTGGCAATCGTTCTTTGCAGTTTTTCTGCAAAACCTGCCGCCGCTGTTTCACTTAGACGGAGCTCAGCAGAGATAAACGGGTCTACTGTCCCAACAAAAGCATCCCCACAAATGTACGAATCAAACCCTTTCCCCACACATAGCTGCTGAACTAGCGAGTTGAATAGGCGTGACATACATTTGTGATCATGTATATACATCATCAACCGACTGCGTCACTATACGACCAGGCTTCAACTGTTGTAGTATTTGTCTTTGAGGTGCAACCTATCTGCGTAAGTCATTCACAATACGTCATTTTGTTTTAGTTGACTATTCTACATGTTTTTGTTTTATCGTTTTAGTTGGTAAGTTCATTTACATGCCAGCATCACATATTAAAATGTATTGCCACATGATGAATCTCATCCACAAATGCTTATGCCCTTCACAAAATGTCAGTTTGTTTTAGCTGCTTCTTCTAGATGTGTTCGTGTTGGTTTCTCAGTTCATTTACATGTTAACACCACATGTTAGAATTTAATGCCACTTGGTGAATCTCATCCACAAATGCTTGTGCAGCCGATCAAACGTTGATTATGTCTTGCTTATGCACCTCTCCAATTCTAACTAACTAACTGTAGTGTCTCGATCATCTTTACAAATAGTTTAGGGCATATTTCCGCAGCAATGCCTACAGTACTTGGCGTCCCACGGAGTACATCGTTTTTGAATAATTCAGTGACGACTAGGTAGACGATTTAGTTATACCTTTTATCTTGGATTTGACGCAAGGGACACAAAACAGTTATTTCCATGCAGCGCGTACCAGAAGCATTTTGAGTTTCACTAATAACCTTTGTAATACGGACGATTGAAGAACTCCTTTGCGAATACGTTGCCAGCTACTAAGAGGAGTGATTTGCCAATGCCATTCCCATACACTGATCGATCTCCTTTATTAAACAGTGTCATACATTTTGCAAATGTGGGACGCGTGTAACGTCCCAGCCTGACACTGGCAAGTTGTGCAGTGATTCCTGCAGTTTTTACTATTCTTACGTGAGTCGATGGCGTTATCCGCCTCGTATACCTCGGGTGGTTCAGTAAGAAAATTAGAAGTTGGAAATTTTCAAGAGTATCAGTTGAAATGTCTCCAACCAGAGTAAGCAGAAGAGACTAACCGATTAGGTCAGTGTTGCATCTTTATTAATGTATATGGTAGAAGCGTCATCTGATTTCAGTGCACACTGTCAGCAAGGATAGTTCAAGACGGTTGATAATCTCACACACTGCATTGTGTGTGTTAGGAAGAGTGGGTCGAAATCAGCTTTGTTAAGCAGCTTAAGACCACAACATAATAGCTGCTATTTGTACATAGTTAAGCATGGGTTGGTAGCTCCAGAGCATGTCCACATACCAGTGGGTCATACGCACTGCCCCACTACGAACCCATGCTGTTCCGAGATTACTTATCCAATCAGCCTAGAGCCTTGATGACACACTAGACGCATCATTAAATATGTGATGAGTTGAAAACTAGTGAGATGAATCCAAGCAATAGCGCCATACATGTGTTGAATCTTCATGCTTCATGTATAGATTGTGTTTACTTTTACGAGTTTACGTTTTCAGGTGTACGTTTTCTTTTCACAAGACGGTGTGCAACCACCAGCCAGGCCTGTGTAGGCTGGTGCCAGGCGTCGGTAGGTGTTGATTATTGTTTATATGCTTGCGATCGTGCGAGTGTGCGGGCGTGCGTATTGATTTATGTATATTCAACGACACGTGTTAACTACACATATCGTGTAAACCTACACAATTAAAGTAATCATGTAGGATTACACGAGCGGCTTTTTGGGATTATTAATTTGGCTTTCAAATATAATATTGTGAAAGGGTCTGTAACATATTCACGTTAAAATCTCGGTTGACCATTAAAATTATCTAACTTGTGTCGCCCAATATCCCGAAAACAACGGAGATATATAATGTAATTGTTATTTCATGGTTGTATGCGTGGTATCAAACCTAGTACAGCTTCGGCATTATGTGTGTCCGTGTCTGCTAGATAAAGGCGCTCTGGACATCCAGATGCTACCGAATGGACTGGCCTTCATCACATCGGTAAGTTTTGGTTGGCGTTTGTGTTGGTTATTAATAATATGATAATATTATAATAATAATATGATGCTACTACTTAAGTCGACAACAACGACACCAATAACCGCCTTCAGTGTCAATACAATCTTCGACAACGTAGATAATGATGACGAAGATCGTTAAGAAAAAAACGTTTATTGGCGTAGTGGAGAGACACGATGAAAGAATGTTGTCTCCAAACTCGTATTTATTGTTGTAAAGGGCTTTGACGGAGAGAGTCGGGGTGATATATTGCTGTTTGACTTCAAGAAGCCCAGACACGGGGCCCACGCCCTCGACATCGTAGGCGACCTCGACAGATCCACATTCACTCCTAATGGTATAAGCATTTGGAGAGGCTACAACTCCAGTAAGACTTTTTGCAACATACGACGTTTTCTTCGGAACTGTCTTTAGCTGCTGCCACATGTCACCGTTAACAATCCATCGTTTATCAAGTAAAATATATGTAGTAGGCTTAGCCGTAGTTATATAATAACAATAATAACTTGTATTTCTACTGCGCCGTATATCCGAATATAAAACCTGTTCAGATGATTATTTGGTTATTTCTTAATGGGTTGTATGTGATTGTCCCACAAGGAATGCGTACCAATTAAACATTTGAAGTCGCTGATAATGTTTCATTCGCCATATAATTGCCGCATTAACTTTTTGAGATATTGGATATGACGCATTATATTACATGTTTTTCAGAAGTGATCTACATATTTGTTGTCAACACTCGTGGGGAGAGCAAAGATACGGTGGAGAAGTTTCGCTACGATGAGAAGAGACGAAAGTTGTGTCACTTGCGAACATACCGTGACCCGACATTCACGCAGTCAGTGTTTCTAAAAATCCATGTCGTTAGTCACTATTAACCAAAGCCTGGTAAACAATCCGTAATGATTTATTATTTAAATAGGTTTGGTAAGCTTCTACGTGCTATCAACGGACTGAAATCGATTTCTGATTAATGTTGGAAATTCATATTTTAAAATATTCTGAACAATTTCCGTATTGATAACTACAATGTCGATTTAACTCGCTGTCTTCCTACAGGAGCCTTCATAAACTGTGGACATTGTATATCGAAGTTAAAAAAAAATGTAATGGATATTTCAACGTCTTCGCTATTTTCATGTGCACCATCAGCCCCAATGACATCTTGGCGACGGGTGAAGACAGTTTCTACTTCAACAACTACTACAAGTTTGATTTTAAAGAGGAGTTCACTCGTGGTCTCAGTCTTGGCAACGTCGGCTTCTACGATGGCACCAGGGGGCGTATTCTCCTAGCAGGACTTAACATCCCGATTAGCCTAAACACATCCCCGGATGGCAAGTAGGTGTCCGAGGTATTGTTGTCTGTCCGAAATTCCCTATATTTTTGCGAAACAAAAGTTATGGTTTCAAGTTATTCGAATGTGTTCTAAAATTAGAAGATCCCGGTCAATTTTCCGGTCAACTAAGGACTGACTTGTTAACCAGCGCGACCGATAAGGGCATGTGCAGTTCTACGAAAGTCTGATCACATTGACAACGCGTGACATATTAAATGATGCCGGAATACACAAAACCAACGCATGATCATTACCTGCTGACAAGAACAGGAGTAGGCGTACACAAATATGTTTTCATTTGGACATAGAATTTTTCTAGACTTCGACACTCGTGACGTAGGGTTTTCGAACAATTTGATGCTGAAAATAAAATTAAGGTTCTGCGTTTTCAACAACGTTTTCCAAATTAACTATTGGCGTGGTATTCATAATTGCAGTTGTAATTGGTTATGCTTAATAGTTATTATCATCGCATATACCAAAACTACAAATTTTACTTCCCTTGAATGCGTTTTTTGAATGGCATTCATTACATTACAAATGTCATGGAAATTCCAAACCTATCAACTATCCAAGTTTGTGTGGGCGGTGCCCGACGCAATATTCTACCTCCAACTATAACGGGTAAATATATCGTCCTCCCAATACGACAACACATCTTGGTATGTGTCATATGATCACAATAATATTTGAAATGTAGTCAGTGTAGTTTTCAGATAGTAATTGCAACAGTAAAGATTTTGCAAGAAAATGTAATGAATTCTCGTGGATTTGTAATTTGTAATGAATGACGTAATGCGTTCTCTGTAAATTTTTCGAGAAGCCATAAGATCTTATATAATTTTTTGGGATTTGAGCGAAGACCAGACACCTTCCTCCATCCGCAGTTGTCATGTTATTATAATACCAGAGCTTGTTACTTGCATTCATTGCTGGTGTTTCGCGTCGCTAGTCGCCTACCGCCGGTGAATGTATAATTAACGCAACTAAGCATATTGAAGAATTTTTGTTTACTTAACTGTCTACTTAGAAGTTATGTATTAATATATGTGCCACATGTTACAGGTACGTATACACGTCGGAGTTAAGAGGGAAACGTGTGAGTGTTTACATCAGGGAATCGGACAACACTTTGACATTGAAGCAGGTAAAGCGTGTTATAAGGTATTTGTGCCGTAAACGCGACGGTTGACCGTGGCATTTACGATAACTTTAAACCCGTGATTTTATTTTAGAGCCAGTCACAGTCTTAGTTTTAATACGTTACCTGTCAGTTATGCTCAAAAGTGTAACGGTTGTCGTTAATCATTCACAAACGTGTATCGGTTGTTTTTCTACATGCAATAAACAATTAGTTTAAAAAACAATCACTGCCATTGTGATTT
Source organism: Lamellibrachia satsuma (assembly GCA_033239005.1). Taxonomy (NCBI): domain Eukaryota; kingdom Metazoa; phylum Annelida; class Polychaeta; order Sabellida; family Siboglinidae; genus Lamellibrachia; species Lamellibrachia satsuma. The sequence continues at coordinate 590,932 of BSQZ01000032.1, forward strand.
ACAATTACTTATTTTATGGGACCTATTATAACTGTTGAATTTTTCACAACAATATGGGTTAAACAACTCCATTACGTTACCTTACATATCCTTTTCGGGTAGAGTGATCCATCAAGCTGCAGTGATCCTTCTCCAGTTCTTTCCATCTTTGTCCATCTGTTTGGCTTCAATCCATGTTTTCCACCCCAGTTCTTGAAGGAGCATTGCACACCGAACGGGTTATCTACTGTTTCTATGGTGTGAGGGAGATAGATGAAAGCTTCGCGCCGCGGTCGCGACGGGAGTGTGGAAGGGGGTTTCCCTCCTGGTGGAATAATGATTTAGATGGATTAAATCTATAGAAGTTAGACTATGTAAATTTGGAAGACATAGCGGTGGACTTGGCAGCTCTGTAATATTTGTCGCTGCCTAGAAACCGATAATGTATAGTTGTTGACGTTGCCGATTTCAACATGTTACTCTCTAACGACGATTGGTATAACAATGGACCTTTGTTAATTAACTAGTTATTGATTTAGTTACTTAATTCTTCAGTCAATCAGTTAGTCAGATAGTTGTTGCGTTTCAGGTGGTTCAGCTGGAAATGCATGTCGGAAGCATCAATGTTGACGTGGTTTCTGGACACTTGTGGGTGGGGGGGCACCCGGACGGCCAGTCGCTGTTGAACCACATGCCGCCACCACACACCGTCAGATCGCCTTCGCAGGTAGAGAGGACTCGGTGCAGTATAATCAGAACGGGCAATTTGATTCTAAAAACAGATAATTTCGGCAGTTGTAATTGAATGATGCACCAGAATGTGTGTTATGTTTCCTTGTACGTGCGTGTGCGTGTTTGTTTGCGTGCGCGCGTGCTTGCGTGAGTGAGTGCGTGTGTGCGTGCGTGTGTTCATGCGCGTTTGAGAACAGGTTCGTCTGGTTTCAGATGTGTCGTATGTGTGACAGTTTGATTTAGTAAATAGCAGACCCTCTGTATTTATATATGTGCCAAACTTGAGAGGATAACATAGTCTGCTACAATACTGACTTTTGTGAATTCCCGACTTCATCTATTCGTCGTCTTTCCGCTGTCACTTTCGCTGTCGTGTGTTTTTCGTTTAGACCACCAGTGTCTCCATTATTGTTATCGATCTCCACAATATACTGAAGTTGTTAATTATCTGATTACAATGTCACGTCATGTTGCTCGGCGCAGGTGCTGCGGCTGACGTTGTCCGAAGACTCCAAAGTGACAGACATTGCGCAAGTGTACTATAACGACGGACGACAAATTTCTGCGTCAAGCATCGCTGTCCACTACCGACGATATATGCTCGTTGGTAGCGTCTTCACAAAATTACTTCTTTGTGAAGTACATCACGCATAGATGTTGCAGCTCTCATCATAAGTTCCATTTTGGCACGCCCAAATGATGTACGTACACGCACGCGCACGCACGCACGCACGCACGCACGCACGCACACACGCATACACACATGTATATATATATATATATATATATATATATATATATATATATATATATATATATATATATATATATATATATATATATATATATATATATATATATATATATATGTGATATATGCTGTGTGTGATATATATATATATATATATATATATATATATATATATATACACACACGCTCACACACAAGCATACTATCACTCTCACACGCACGCACACAAGCACGCACACATACATACAGAGAGAGAGAGAGAGAGAGAGAGAGAGAGAGAGAGAGAAGAGAGAGAGAGAGAGAGAGAGAGAGAGAGAGAGAGAGAGAGAGAGAGAGAGAGAGAGGCATGTGGTAGAAGTTGCTTATTTTGGTGTACAAGCAATCGGTTGTCACACGTAGGACGACACGAATAAAGAATGATTGATCTACCTTTACAAAGAATGTCATTTCGTACTATAATGTGTCGACGAATTTCTGAGTCATGACAATATCCTCTGCGAATTATAATATATCCATCCTCCATAAATTGCAGATATTATTATTACAGTTGAGACTTACGTTGATAATTGTGACAATTGACGTTTACCTACCCACGAATGCTTACAGGTACGGGCGTAATGAAAACATAAACATGAACAAGCTATATGTGTATACGCCATCAGTGTAATAACTGTGATCAATCCAAACATTTTGCAATCTTCTAATGTAGGTTGTTTATGAAATTGTGTGTTGATGTGCATACGTTAAATATATGCGTGTAAAACGTAGTAATGTATAGTGTTGGTGTGTCGTTACATGTTGAATTTAACACGGACATATGAAACAGAACCAACTAAAACGCAACACAGTACAGAGCTGCTAATAGTTTTATCAACTTCATTAAGCCTCTAACTGTTTAGATAGACACAAACTGTTCCGGATTATCGATGCGTATGGCATTCCAGAGAAGATCGTCAAAGCCATAAAGATAGCTTATGCAAACACTTCTGCAGTTGTAATGTACATAGCAGTGTGTAGTAAATACACATATAATTATTACTGTTTGGCAACGAACCATCGGCCGATCGATTTGTCACCTGTACACAAAATATATTGCCAACTGTTGGTGGAGAACAACTACATTTGAGTTGCCAACTGGATACGTAGCTGCCAACACGTTGGCAACTGAAGAATCGGTATTGCTTGTAACAGAAGCGTCAGCGGACGACAGCAACGTAAAGAGGGCCTGGACAACAGGTCGGAGACAGCTATGCATGGCGTGCCAGCTAGCTCAATTCACGTTGTTTGGGTCTTTTTAGTGAAAGGCTTATTGAAAGCGTCGTTGTCAATGCAGCATAGCAAAAGACGTTTCGACAGGGTGCCGATAAACGTTTGTTTATGCGTGTGCGACATGGCCCTTGCGGGATGGAGTACACTTTGCAGTGGACGGGAGGCAAAGAGTATTTGGCCGTACTCTAGTCGAGTGCCTTGATGTACGCCATTTGCTGAGCCGGTCTCAGAGTTGCGCCAGAGGCCTCTCGGGCGAATTCCTCCTTATTTCTTACAATTTGATTCTTGACGCTGACCCATTGATGGAAACGGACTTGCAGGAACAGTTCCACGTGGAGTCGTCCCATTTGTTCGACGACCCCACTCTGCGAAACGTACCGTTTTCCGATCCAGCAACCATTCGTTGGTATCGTATATCGCTTCCATGTGACAAATGATGCTTTTGTACCACAGTTGACTCGTCAGTTGCGTGTCTTTGGCTTCGCTACCGTAGCTCAACGCTTTGTCGATGTAGGCGCCATACGGATACGTTTTGGTTGAACAGGTCACGGAGAATCGTTATTCACCGGACCGTTGGCTAGTTCCAAACTCGAGGCATCTGGCAAGGGAAATAACCCTGTAAGCCTCTTGATCTCTTCTCATCATTGGAGCCTTTTGGCGGTGTTGATTCAACCCTAAGCTCGGGGCCTCTTTTGAGGCAATTCCTCTCGGCCTCTATTGTTGAGACGATCCCTCTCTTATATGATCTGATCCTGGATGACCCTACTGACCACACACACGACCCTTGACATCCTCATTGACCATGCCGTGTTCCCATATTGACCATAGATCGACCAGAAATTCCCCTAAGCTTGTCAGGAAGACCCAAGTCAACTCTCACGTGACCGTAGAGAGCCAATGGCCACCTCGATGACCACAGTGACAGGGAACAATTCAATATTCATCCCAATCTTGAGGTTTATAAACCTCTAATCTGCTACTACCTATGCCAATCCGTACGACTCGGTCTTGAATGAATACCACTCTCCGTTAAATTACATCATCATTAATTCAACTCTCATATATATATATCCTAGTCGGTCGGCTTAACTATCTTTAGATCACGTGGTTGCGTGCGTGCCGACGTGCGGAGGTGTAAGCTACCATTCTCTTCAGGTGGCATTGAGAGATGGTGGGGTGATTTACAATTAAACATCATTGATGTGAATGTCGCATTCAAGTTTTTAATGTATGATATAATAAAGAAAACAACAAAACTGGGGACGCTTTTTACGTGGACTGACTGCCGTCCAAAATAAAAACGTTCATGTAGGGCTATGGAAATACGTTTACATGTTAAGTGACAATATATGGACATATAGTACATACGCTATATGATATTTATGATATTAATTATATGAATTATACATTCACAAAAGTGGTTGTAATTTCGGGATAATGGAATGTAGAGGCAGATCACTGCAGGAATCACTGCTCAACTTGTTAATGTAATTATTTAATCTTGCACGCGTCCCAAAAGAGTGGATATGTACAAAACTTATCATTTTGGTTAAGAAAGAGATCTTTCAGTTTATGGGAATGACATATATAAACAAACCTTAGTAGCTGGCATAGTATTTATAAGAGTGTATTCATAAGAGTGTTCCTCAATCGTCTTGCGGTCGGCATTGCAAACATAATTAATGAAGCTCAAAGTGCTTTTATATCTGGAAGATGCACCGTGAAAATAACTGTTTTGAGTCGATTGCGTCAAATCCTATAATAAAGGTATGGAACAAAACCGTCTTCGTACTCGACAGTGACTCTCACAAAACGTTCGACGCCGTGGGACGACAAGGATTGTGGGCGTTGCTGCAGAAATATTCACTACACTGTTTGTAGAAATGTTCGATGCACTGCTGTCAGGGATAGTGGAATTGAAGAAGCGCATAAGGAAGGCATCATTTACTTTTAGTCGGCTGCACAAACAGTTGTGTATGAGACTCACCATTACATAAGTAGATTGACATATCTGCTCCATAGAGAAATTGTACTTTCCATGCTGCTCTATGGAGCTGAAGCAGATACGCTGAACAGAAAGCATATTAGGAAATGACATGCCTTGCTGGTGATACATGAGTACAACATAGAGTACTTGCATATCCAAAACGAACATACTCAAATGAGCAAACATCCCGAGCAAGTACATATGAAATAGACAAGGTTTTCTCGAATAGATGAAAACAATTCTTCCTAAAGAAAGATTGTACTTCCAACTGTTGGAAGAAACTAGAAGCCGAGGTCGCCTCACACGTATATTCAAATATGTAGTAATGCAAGGATTGAAGAAAACAATAAAACATACTCAAACGAGCAAGTATATATTATGAGATACACAAGGTGGCTCGAATAGATGACAAGAGACTTCCTAAAACAAGTTTGTACTTCCAATTGTTCGAAGGTATTGTCACACGTAGATTCAAAGATGTAGTAATGCAAACATCGAAGAAAAGAAAATAAACTTCAGGTAGTGATACCCATTTGCTGAAAAAAGACAAACCTGGATGTGATTCATGCAGTGTGAGCAAAGCGACCAGTACAATCATTGTCGCAACCGATACTGACTTCATCGCTGTGCAGTAAACCAATATATTATACTGTTAAATGTTGTGTAGAGAATATATCTGGTGAAATGTTAGCGAGAGACATTTAAATATATATATTATATATATATATATATATATATATATATATATATATATATATATATATATATATATATATATATATATATATATATATATATATATATATATATATGTATGTATATATATATATATATATATTGGCACATAACTTAGTAATGTATAATGCTGGCATTTAAATAAAAGTAGAAACTAACACGACCACATAATAGGATACATCAACAAAAACAAAACAAAGTATTGAGAAATAAACTTACGCAGACTGGTTGCACAAGAGTGTTACGTAGCCAACGGTACAAACAGCGACAATGAGTTGCAACATTGTTACATCGGCCGAAGAGCTTGAAACATATGCGCCAGCGGACGACAGCAACGATGAAAGGGACAGGAGGTTGAAGACGTAATTCTGAATGACGTGGAAGCCAGCTTACTTCGCATCGAGCGGCTTACAAATGAAGTCGACCGCGAAACCTGGTCGTCTTGTGACGCAGTCGGTTGCTGGTGTGTTTCAGTGATCTCAAATATATCTCACGCACTAGTTCAGCACTAATTCAGCAGCTACGCGTGGGGGAGAATGTTGGATTTGTAGACCTGAGGGATGCTTTGCTGTGAGAGCAAACCCTTTAATCTGTGATGAGGTCCGTCTAAGCGAAATAGAGGCGGCAGGTTTTGCAGAAGAAATGCAAAGCACAATTGATAATAACATTGGTAGAATTAGTTATTTAAAGTAGATGAGCAGGGCATTCCTAATTATTGATGGAATGGTATAGGAATGACGACCCGATTTTGGTGAAAACATGCGGCTACAGTATCTGCTCCTGCCTTGGCGCCTGCTCCTGCCTCGATAGCTCCATCAGTTTTTTCGATAGGAGCTCCGCCTTCTGAATGTGCGATGAGTCTTCAGGCGGTGGTGTGAGATGCACAGGAGCCAGCCTTGCCCCGGAGCCAGTGATTTTGTGGTGAGTGGCCACTGGGGCTGTATCCCATCATGGCAGCAGTGCATGTTTAGGGAGAGGTTTGAGCAAACAAGAGTGTATGTTTTTTTTTCACGGACAATGAAGCCCTTGTACATATAATTTAATAACCAGACATCGCGTTAACCACACATCATGGCGTTACTGCGTCCACTTGCATTGGCATGTTTGCGTTTTAAT
>BSQZ01000032.1:602500-610000 GCA_033239005.1 Lamellibrachia satsuma
CATTGACACATTGCTTTGGCGATTTGTCATCCGACTGCATCAGGAGTTATCCTTCTAGACTGTTCGACAGTAAACATCCCAGCTGAAAAGCGAAGATGCCGCGGCGCTGTTCGAAGAAGCCGATTCATCCACCGCCTCTGCCGCCACACGGGCTTCTGCTTCGAGTTCTGCTCTTGGCATCGGTCTGCTTCTGGGCTACCAACTCAGAAGGTAAGCAGTTTATATTAATCGATTGCTATATTTAAACTGTGAAAGTGTTTTGGTAAATGTAGGCCCTAATCATCGTCATGATAAGACTCGACTGGCAACGATGGGCGCCGTCACCTGCGAGGTCAATGACTTCTGTTACTGCAGCTCTTGCTTTCTTGTAAAACGTTGTTGCTATCTTCTCCCTGATGTCCGGGGTGAGGTTGGCACCGACACACACACACACACACACACACACACACACACACACACACACACACACACACACACACACACACACACACACACACACACACACACACACACACACACACACACACACACACACACACACACACACACACACACACACACACACACACACACACACACACACACACACACACACATACACACACACACACCACACATTTTATGTTTCCAGTGCTTTTAATACTAATCAGCCTCATATTTTTGCTCGAAAGCTTTTAGACTGAATGTGCCATCCTCTTATGTTTGATGGATCTTTGGATACTTAACTAGCAGATGTCAGTATGTCAGTCTCGAAGGCATCCGGTCTCCTACCGTCCACATAAACACTGACGCACCTTAAAGTACAGTTCTGACACCTTTCTTGGGATGTTATTCAATTTTGGGAAATGTAAATGCCTACTTACAGGACACAGGAACTTGGATACAAACTATAATATGGGAGATACTGTTCTTGATACTATTGTCAAAGAAAAGGACTCATAAATAATAATAAGTACTGGTATGAAAGTTTCAGAACAGTGTGGTAGTGCAGCTTCGAAGGGTACTCAACTTATTGGGTTGATTAGGAGAACCATAACACACAAGGAAAAACCTAATTATACGTCTGTATAAAGGTATAGTTATACTATACCTATTAGGATACTGTACTCACACGTGGCTGCCATACAGTAAGAAGGATACAGACATGCTTGAACGCATACAGAGGAGAGCAATTAAAATTATTCCCGAACTGAATGTGGTTTAACAACTCTAGAAACAATGATGTTAAAAGGAGTTTGATAGATATTGAATATATATGCAAGCATTGGTATAGATATGTCCTTCTCACTCAAGAAAGATAGTAGAACTAGAGGACATGAGGTAATATTGGTAAAGGATCAGTGTATATTGTATTGGTTATCAGGAAATACTCTTTCTCACAGAGGACAATAAATGAATGGAACATTGTTTACGGACTGTTAGCAGCGTGAATATGTTTAAAAACAAGGTTTCCATATATCTCAGGAGGGCGGATTACACGTTACATTATTGGACTCTCGATAAGCCAATGGCTTCTTTGTCCACTTGCCATATGGGCCTTTGGCTTGGATGGCGAATCTTGTTAAACCTTGTTTTATAATTCAGTCATTTCCAGTATTATCTCTTTTGAGGAAGCCTGTTGGGGTGGGAATGTTTCAAAACATGATCAAGGGAGGATGAAGTCGTACATAGAGCCAGTCGCATTGTTGGTAGACAGATATACTACTTCCAGTATATATTCCAGTGTATAAATGGAAAGTGTTACGTAAAGCTAATCAAATACCCAAAGACCCCTCACACCCCTTCAATGTCGAATATATATATATATATATATATATATATATATATATATATATATATATATATATATATATATATATATATATATATATATATATATATATATATATATATATATATATATATATATATATATATATATATATATATATATATATATACATACGTATATATATATATATGTATATATATATATATATATATATATATATATATATATAGTATAAAAACTTACAACACGATAGAAACAACACTTTGAACATTAGGTCTAGAATTGGCACATCACACACACACGCACACGCGCACGCACACGGACGCACGGACGTATGCACACTGTATGTTTACTATCAGAAATTGTGAAACGGAATTTAACATTTTAATTAAACACGTTATGTCTCAGATTTATTAATCTGCCTTTCACTGCCATACAACGATCTCTATATATGTTGTAAAATCGGCATATTTTATATCATCTCTAAATTTCTAAAATATTAAGAGTGAAAGATTACGACGGTTTCACGTTTTGTGCGGATATTAGTAAACAAATGTAGTCGATGGAGTTTATTATCAGTATTAATGTACTGTATAGTATAAATGTAGTCGATGGAATGTATTATATTATATTTATTTCGCCATGCAATTATGCACACTGTGGATCTTACAGCGGAAATTTCGATGTTTAGATTTAAAGAGCATATTTGTGAAACGCATTTTGACAACGCTCCTTAAATTGAATGATGGATTCTGTTCTATGGTGGATTCTTCTAATTTCTCGAGTAATTTCCCTGGGCAATCTTTGTCGCCTTCTTCTGCCCAAACGAAATAATCATATCCCGTGATAAAGTTCGGTCCAGCACAGGTCACATTAATCGTCACCCAGGCAGCCAAGTATTATTGTTTTGTAGCTGTCGTTTCCACTTGGCGAACGAATCTGCTAGATTCGGGTCTTTGGTGTCTAGCTTGCGCGGCGGGCGAAATTGCGTCAGACAGGGCATCAGGTCACGTGAGGTCAGTGCCACTGCTGTACCAATCACCAATCATGTTAATAAACGCAGCTTTAGTAGAGCGGGCTGCACCTGGAATCGACATTACTGTGCTGATCGAGTGTCGCGGGTAGAGAGAGCCGAAAGTCGCACTAGCGCATCAGCTATAGACATGGGACATCTGGACCCTGACAATAGGGTACCCAATTTCCTAACAGGACACTAGGAGGAAGCACATTTATGTATCCAAATTTCCACCTGTGCGTGCGTGCGTGCGTGCGAATTACGGTAGAACATATAAACCAAATCGCACTAATCCTTTTCCTAATTCATGTGCAAACACCTCCAGTGCATCGTAGCAATGAACCCATACTGTCCTTCGGACACCAAATAAGTTTGGTCATGTTGTCGCGCTTCTGTTGCTGTTTTGGGGAGAAGATGAGACTACAACTGTCGAAAGCATGCCAGAAGCCTCTTCGATGCACACGTTCAATACGTGATTATGTATACTTCGGAAGTCGAAGCCGAAGCCGAACTTCATTACAAAGTGTAGAAGAAAAATTTTAAAAATTCGAATTTCAGACATTTTAATCTTCAGCTGGATCTGGTCCCCGATGACGGCAATCAGTTCGTTCTGTAATATCTATCATGTATTGTGTCGCAAAGTGCGCCTCGTTGTGGAGAATATTCAAATTGCCGTGATTCTCATCAGTGTCGAGAGCGATTACATCGTCACGGTGGCTTCTCCAGGCAAGATTCTACTTTAAGTGATACAAAATGAGTTGTTTAAAGGCAGTAAAGCAAGTACAAATTTACGTCAACTTAGTATAACAGTCTAGTAACGTACAAACATATGCTTAATTACAAAATAATAATGTTTGCAAAACATATGCATTGACAGTTTTTATATTTATATGTTTATATAATAGGCCTAGGCATTAAACCAGATGTTTTATAATCATTTACAAAATAGTATTTGCATTAGACCATATCGGAAGAACTGTATTTGCGTCAACAGCTATAACATCAACAGCGACCAAAATTCGCTGCTGAAGCGACTAAATTGTCCTGCCGACGAGACCAAGAAAGTTTGCTCGAGTTGGCTAGCTGAAGAGATATAGCTGCTGAAACGTCCAGTTACCACTGCTGCTTAGCAGTTAGTCATGTTTGCTTGGAAGTGGAATTAAGTGGGTTAATTAATTAGAACTTGATTAAATTGTTGAGGTTCGGTGATGTTGGTTATTGCCTCTGGTAGTGAGTTAAATTTTTTTTGTCCTGGGAAAATGTTTAACACTAGTGCGACACATCGGTGACTATATTGTCTTGGAAGATACGACACCTCTCACGTTATCGGACAAAACTGTATGCAACATAATACTAATAGTAAGGAAATTTATCGGCACCGTTAGTTTTAATTTATAGTTAATGTGATGGCATTGAAAACTGAAAACATATCAAAATAACGGGCGCATTTTGGGCGCTTACCCCCTGTTCACTTTATAACGTTACAAACACAATTTGCATATAAATCCTTAGTTTTTTGGCAGAAGAGCTCAGGTATAGCTACTTATTCATTGATTAAAATTTAGGCAAATTCTGAGACATAAACTTTGTTTTACCGTCATTCATTCCTCCAAAATTTCCCTTTAAATTCCTTCTTGTTGGATAATGTGATCAAAACCACATCATATACAACTATGAAAGACACAACAGCACAGACAACACAATGTGTGTGTAGCATATGAACAAGTCATTACTCAATACATATATTATATAAAATTTAAGTCTTAATAACACGGTGCTATATAATGTGGCAAGATGTGTCACTTCTTCAATGTTTGCAACACTGTTGCAAGCAAAATGATGATGCTACAATTGTAAGGTATGACCAGTAAGTTGAAAAAATGTAGTAGTTCCAGTATATGTAAAAAATTACAGTAACATTAACATTTATCTATTTTTAGGCCAGGTAGACTTTTTTAATGAAAATAGGCCAAAAACGTGTTTTGAAAACATGGACGAGGGGTGTCTTTAAATTGCTTTAGCAGGACAACAAATAAAGATACAACCACAACACTGATATAGGCCTTGACATTAAGCTTGTGTACCAAATGGCCCATCGGGCGAGTAGATGTTAAAAGTTACTGGCCCCCCAAAATGTTACTGGCCCAATTTTTTTTATTGATTTAATAAAATCATATGTCCTCTGTCGAAGCCGCAGGCCGTGAACCAATCGGTTTATATGAAATCGGTACGTGGAAGGTGTATCGCGATAGGGATCATGCCTCAGTTGTACTTTCTGGTGTGACTAACAGACTAATGTAGGGCATAGTAATTTTAGATATGTATGTAATTTCATGTCATTAAAAAAAAATCATATCATCTGACATGACTGCATTCGAGCAGGCACATTGGCAAGTTTGCTGGTAGAACATGTTAGCAGTCTAACCATAGGCATGGATTTTAGTATGATTTCAATAAGCAGAAGGGTTTTTGGAAATGTTTCGCCACATGGCACGCGTGCGCAGTAATGTATGCAGAAATTGGTGAACATTGACGGGTACGGCACGTTCAGCCATTTTAAAAGGGTTAGAAATACGTGATTTTTTCTTTGCTGATTATTCATCTCTAGCATGTATATAGTGACATCCAGGGGGTGTGGAGTTCTCACCCTTGAGCATTTTGAAAAAAAAATCCAAAATGGCGACCCAAATCAACTTGTTATCATATCTTCGCAACCAGACAAGATACAGATATGATTGAACTGTTATTTTATATGTTTCCAGACATGAGGAATTCGATTCCACCATAATTTATATGAAAAAATGTAACGAAAACAAGATGGCGACCATAAGTATGCTACAAATGGTTGTCGACTATGCGAAAAAAGACTATATTTCATGTTCCGCGAACAAAAAAACATAAGAACATGACACAATTAATTTCCCATGTGTTATCATATGAGGAAAATTACATAAGATCAGCATTTCGTGAAATTCTTACCTTTCTAAACAACAGTCCTCTTCATCTTCATCATGCAGGATGTACTTGCCGCTCTCATTTTGGCAGGCCTGTCCACCCTGACATGCGCAACATGGTGTGCATGCCATGTCAGAGCTGTTGCAGCTGCATCTTGACACGGTGAAGGATTTGGTCCCTTTGTTCTTTGCCGCAGGGCATGTCCACTATGCCCGGTATGAACCCTTTTTTCATGCTAAGACCAAACTCATGCACATGGAATATACCAAAATAGATGTGTCTAAAAATACCTTACTATGCTAATAGCTGAAATCCTGGCACAATGTACTAATTATTAATTATTAATTAATTAATAACGGATATAATTTCTACATATCATTTATTTAACACAAAACTGGCGTACATGGAATATACATTAAAACGTGTCTAAATATTAGAGTATACTAATAACAGAAATTCTGGCACAGCATACTAAATCAAAATCTTGTCTACATTCTAAAACAAACACGTGGAGCATATATACAAATATAAATATCTTACTGCAATTTTATAAGTACAGTTTTCATTGTTGATGCATGATTCATCTATGGTAATAATTTTCATTTCATTAATAGTGGTAGTATGTAAACTAATCGATCACTTCACACTTGCTTGCCCGAACTGCCAGCGTACCTACTGTATTCAGCGTGCAACGCGCCGCTCGCCAGCGCGCTGAATAGAGTAAGCTAGCTGCCAAGCTACTTTTTCATTGATTCATATTGTGTGTTCCTGTAGCAAACGAGCTCAGATTTCTGCCATTAAGCATCAGCAGGGTTTAAATGAATATTTTATGTGTTTACACAATGTGAGGTGAAAATGACTGCTTTGATTGTAGTGTTAGCCTGTGATCTTCAGTCCGCAACCCGGGAAACAGTCCGTAGTACGCGAAATGATTCGTTGTCAAATGAAGCTAGGTGATCATGTGGCGAACGAAAGTAATTCCTTTTGTGTTGGAACTGTGAGCTACGCTAGACGTACTTTGCAGAGCCGTCGCATTGGAAGTTTTTCTTCCCACCGTCCTCCCCTGTCTACCTCCATTGTTCGCGTGTTGCTTATCATGTTATGATTCTGTATTGCATTCAACTCCCGATTGTTCCTAATTTGTTTGTGATAAACAATCACCATTGTGCGTTAACGCTTTCCTTCATGTATAATTTTTCCATATGGTTTTTGGAAGACATTAGTATGTATAGTCTGTATTCACTTGTATATACAGTGTCTTGGTCAGTAATACGTATGCTGTACGACAATTTTTTAACAGTTGAATTGTGCTTGAATGTTTTCTTTCATGACAATCCCAGTGGGGATTGTAGTACATAACCTTTAATTTCAGATGCATATTTGACTGGTTAGTTGATTGTTGTACAACATTGTTATGATGATGATATTCTATGTTTATGCGGTGGGACAAAGGACCGCCCCACCTTTGCTACTTCCACTTTTGTCATTTAATAATTGTTTCTCAATGAGCAACTTTGTATTGGCTACTAAGCGATACCTAACTTGATATACATGTATTGTATTTTATTGTATTTTTCTTGATGAGCATGTTTGTGCTAGTTGCCAAGCTACTTTTTCTTTGATTCATATTAATTTATGTTGGTACAATTATTAAATGACCTTTACCAACAATCACTCTTTGTGTGTTCCTGAACGCAAACGAGCTCAGGTTTCTGCCATTAAGCATCAGCAGGGTATATATATATATATATATATATAT
>BSQZ01000032.1:615000-625000 GCA_033239005.1 Lamellibrachia satsuma
CATCCATTTTTGCAATGCAACAATACAACACCAGATATATTGAAAAAGGCCAGAATTTATTTGTTAACTACCAGATTACCTGGTTTAAAATTAAGCAAATACTAACAAATGGGGGCCAATAAAGGTCATCAGAAAATGTACTCATTTGTTAAGACAGCACATCACGCATATGAACAATAAAATACCAAAATGAATGCATTACATAAACACTACCTCTTACATAGAAGTCTACATTAATCTACAAATCATGTGGTGTAATATATATGGCAATATATCAATTGCTAACACTACTAGAGATTAAGCCGACACATAGAGGAGGGGCAATTCTGCCATCATGTCACCTAGACATGTGACCGCTCCCCCCCAAGCCTGTTGTGTTTGTGAAAAACTAATTTCTTATTTAGAGAGACCAAAAGAACTTGTCCGAGACAAGTCTTGCTAACATATCATTAAAGTAAATATAAAATGTTAGGTCAGCACACATTCAAACTGTAGTTTCACACTGTGTAGTATCCATGGATTAGAAGAACTCGCCCGAGACAAGCCTTTGCAAAATCTCATCAAATATGATGAGACGCCTAAGAAAAGTCCTACCTGGTATGATCACAGAACATGCAACATTTAGCACAATAATGAGGGAGTGAAGCTGCTTGAGGCTGACTTTTCTTGCGGACAAAACGTTGCACAATAACGACCTACATTTATCCAATTAAACATCGGTGAGTATTGCTTCTAAGTTCAGCAGAGTTGTATCAGGGCCCTGTATTAATGGGACGGCCAACAGCCCAAAGAGTTGTATCAGGGCCCTGTATTAACGGGATGCCCAACTGCCCACATAGTTGTATCAGACCCCTGTATTAATGGGACGCCCAACTGCCCACATAGTTGTATCAGGGCCCTGTATTAATGGGATGACCCAAAGAGTTGAATAAATGCATTAATCCCAGCTACACCTTCAGCAGAAGAATCGGTTGAAAACAGACAAATCCTCAATCACATGTACCATCCATGTCGCTACTAATTTTCCCTTTGCCACCCATTCCAGTGCACAACTAAATAATTAGAAGATGTTATAGCAGCTGACTAGTCCCACTGGAAGAATGGCGTCTATGTAGAATTTCCTTTCCACTGAAGACCCAACAAAGGCGTGTCGAGTGGTGACACAGGAATGATTCGGAATGTCAACTGTTTCAACTTTACCTAAGAAAATAATGCAGGGGTATTTCTTAATGAAAACAATGATATATTGAATCGGAGTGTACCGCACGGACAAAACTTCCTGTGGATTGACATTTTTGACAGAATCCGTGTGAGGCTATTCAGCACAGCCACACACACCGACAATATGCCCAAGACAGATAAAGAACAGTATCAACAATTGGCCAGGGTGTCACAGTGGCGCCCCTATCTGTTCAGAAGCCGCCACTTTGGGCAGGCTTGTGGGGAATTGCTGATTATCTGAATGGAAAACGTTAGGCACGCCCTAGCCCACTGTGATAACAACCTCACTGTACCTCTAAGGAATGCACTGTGTTGACATGTCAAATTGATGACAGTAGTAACTATTGTGTCCAGCCTAACATCTGGACCGAAGCGCCGAACTGGACATCTAGACCGAAGCAACAGGTGCTGGCCGATTCGCCCAGACGCCAGTTCGTCACAGCGTTCATACAATATAAAAGCTAATTACTTGTTGGCTTGCCAAACTGATAGTGTAAAAATTAACATCTGGACCGAAGCGCCAGGAACTGGCCGGTTCACACCGCCGCGAACTGGCCAGTTCGTAACAGCATTCATTCAAGGTAAACAGCAAATTACTAGTAGGCTTGCTGATAATATATAAAACGACGAACGGCGCTTGTCTTCACCGGCACCATCTGATTATGTGGTTGCTGTAGCTCCCATGTCCAGGTTCCCATTTTCAGCGGCAATGACAAATAATTTTTTTGTAAAATCCACCATGATTTACAACTCACTACGATGGTTAGATAGCAACATTTTGAGACAATCCTTCGTTCTAAGGAAGTCATATACAACCCCTTAGAACTGCCGTTAGGAGGCTTCTTTTCTAAAGATCTCCTGACAAAGCTGCATTTGCTAGAAAAGGTGGTCGGTCGGCAGAGAGAAAACGCCTTGTATCGTGCCTCTGCACGTTTACCAGTGTCTAGACACTCACAGCCTTCTCCACGTTCTCGTTGGACGGCTCTGACAAGAACTGCCTTCTGATAACAGCCTCCCTCTCCACGTACTGGGCCTTTCTGCCCACCAGAGGACATGATTCGGGGCGTTCCTTTCATGATTGAGGAGGAAGGAAGCATACATTTTGAATGCCTATGTCAGGCTCCTCTTTCACTGAGCGGCCCGACCATCGCACACCCATCCACATTGGGTTTTCCAGGGATGCCCCCTCAGGCAGTCGTACTCCCCCCTTTATTTTCAGAAAAGGTGGGAGCTCGACTATTCTGGTTCTGCGATGTCTGGAGACGAAAGGGACGCAACGGATGGGTGTGCAAAGCTCTGGGAATCTGTTTCCAGCTACGTTTCAAGGAGTATGCTCCCAGGACATGTACCCCTTCACCATTTGTGGACAGGGGCCCTGTCTTGAAGAGGAAGGTATTATCAGCCTTAGTCCACAAAATATGGAGAAACGAGGCGATCAAAATTATCTGCAATGCATCTTCTCCCGTTTTTTACAGTATTCTGTTCCTCGGTCCAAAGACGTCAGGAGGAAGGACGCCTGTTATCGATCTCTCACTCCTCGACACATTCCTGGATATTCCCCATTGTATTTATCTTATCGATGCCTACTTCCACAATCCATCATGGTTACCGAAAATTCCTTCGGTTTCAGACTCTGGAATGGGCATCAATCTATGTCAGTACCTGGACGGCTGGCTGGTATACTCGATCAAAGCCTCCGGGACTCAGGCCAAGTTCTCTCTATCTGTCACACGATGGCACTTTTGATTCATGAAAAGAAATCCGACTTGATTCCCACGCAAAACGTTTTTGTTTCTGGTATATTAATTCGACCTGATTTCCTTCCATGTGACCCCACCATAGGAATATCATTGCAAGAACCAGGGGATCATTATGTCCCTCCTGAATCGATGGGATGTGGCAAGCTCGTATGTGGCAGATCATGTTAGGTTTGTTTGCGGCAACAGAGAAATTAGTTCCCCTGGGTCGCCTTCATACATACGAAGCCCAGCATTGCATGTTGCTACATTGATATTTAAATCGGCCAACAAGTGACATATGGATCCCCATTTCTTCTGCAGCGGACATGGATCTACTATGGTGGATGTCGGGACACAATGTTCGGATTGGAGCTCGAGTAATCCCGAAGGATCCAGGTGCATATTTGTTCATGGATGCTTTGAACATAGGTTGGGGTGCGCATTGGAACTCCTTGACAGTCTCCGATATCTGGTCAACCACCGAGACAGCTGGGTGAAGTAGCTCACGGGACTAACAGGGCTTGTCGCCTCGGACAACTCCACGGTAGTAACTTACATCAACAAGCAGGGCAGGACACGGTCAATATCGCTGTGCAGATGGACAAAGAGGTTACTCCTCATGTGCCAGAACAGCAAGATAGTGCTAGGAGCATGTCACATTCCCAGGAGAATGAATATTGTCGCGGATGTCCTATTTCGCTCAACTCAGATGTCAGGTACAGAGTGGTCCCTACGTCCTTCTGTCTTCCAAGCAGTCATACGGGAGTGGGGAATCCCATTGCTGGATTTATTCGCAACGAGGTGGAACCGCAAACTTCCAATATCAATGCACTATCAATGAACAGGAAGGCAATATGGGCATATGCTTTTTCACCTCCAGCTGTGTTACCACAATTTCTGGAGAAGGTCCAACGAGACTGGTGCCAATTGATCATCATTGACCATCGCGGGCCACATGCAATCTGGTTTACACTTCTCCTAGGAATGTTGGTAGATTCCCCTTTACAGATCCCCAACATCCATCGATTACTGTCACAACCACGAGGACTACTCCATCAAGATCCCTCCAATATACAGCTACACACGTGGACAATATCCGGGACGCACTCTCCAGCAGAGGCTTTTCGGTAGACGTTGGCTCACACGCTTCTAGACCTCAGCGAGAGTCTACTCTGGCAACCCACACACACACACACACACACACACACACACACACACACACACACACACACACACACACACACACACACACACACACACACACACACACACACACACACACACACACACACACACACACACAAACACACACACACACACACACACACACACACACACACACACACACATATATATATCTGAAGCATTCATCGGGAATATATAAAACATCCGTAATTGAACTTACTCCGTCTGCCATTCTCGTCGGCATTGTGGGCGTCGTCGCAGACGAAGTTGTGGACACAGCCGGTTCATCGACGGATTCAACACGAGATTCATTGCTATTGCGCAATAACTGCAGCTGTGCAAGCTTCCACCGCTTCTCAGCAACGTAACTACCCAATGCCTTTGACTAAACCGCATAATGTTGGTTTCAAAAAGCGATATAATTGAACGTAACGCGGAAGGTAGCAATGCTGGCGAACGAATCTAACGTATGACGCGACAGTCTGGAAATTAGTATTACAACCAATCACAGCGATCGCTTGCCGGCGACAATTAGCCTAAGAGGGGAATCCGACATCACGTGATGCCGTTTGGCCAATCGTCACTGGATTCCCCCAATCCTTTGTCCACGAGACGCTGTGGGGGGGTCATTTGTTTCTACCACCATGCAGAGCTAAAACAGGGCTTTCCCATGATATGCGCCATGTTGGAATTCCCATAGTTTTCGGGCCACGATCGATCTCGGAAAATCACATTAATGTACGATTATTCACGTTTGATTTGACAAAAACAATGGAAGATATTCTCTAATTGGGGCATCACACAACAGGTTAATCCACTCTTGGCTACTGAGTGTGTAGTCTCATATGTTCTCCTTCACCTTCATACCGAGAAGCAATTGGCAATTTCGACCATTGAAGGGTATCAAATGGCAATAGCAATGATAGGCATCACACAAAAGGCATGTTTTATGATAAAAACTTGTTTATTTCGACGTGAATAGCAAGTTGAATAATATTTCTATATGAAAATATCAATAACTGAAAACTCGTTTTATTGTAAAAAATTCGTAAAATCACATTTTGACCCGAGTACACCCTTGCCGTATATTTGCTACATTGCATGATTATGATACCAATACTATGTTAAAGGAATTTGAGCTAAGCTGATTTTGATTTTGAATGTATGTGTGAAAATCCATATATGAAAATGGATAGTAGGATAGTGTTTATCTCATCTGATTCATTAAATTAACTGTCATATGTACCATGTTGGTAGATTACACTGATAATATGATATGTAAATCCACGTGAACTATAACATGTAAATTTGTGCTATTGGGATTTATATTACAATAAAATATTAAAACAAATTATTGAACCCAATTATGATTACATAAGTATACATTCATTAGCAGCTTAATGATGTGCATATTTAATATGAAACTATGTAAATATCACACATCTGCTACATAATAACAACATTTTTATAAAATACCCAAGAATAATTTGTTGATATATCTAAAGAAATATAAAGTATTGTTAGTTGAATACCTTGATATGTGTATGTCCCCATGTTTGTTGTGTTGATGGCTGAAGTTGACACTGTCTGTTTAGACGTCAAATACCAAAGTGGGCGTTTTCCAGCCAGATATTGAATACGTTCTAGTCGTCCTACAATGAACAATTGAAATAAAGATATTCATATTATATTACCATAATTATAATACAAAACTGTTGCCTAGCTACGTATAACTAATTTGCTGTTAGCTTTATACATAATGAATAAAGTACATTGTTTTTATGTGTAGAATCTTTCTAGCACACAGGCTGTTAGTAGAGTCTATGTTTTAGCGTATCATTCGGAAGACGTTTGTCTAAGTCCTTTACAACATGTCATATGGTAGGCAGATTGGGTGTTAAGTTGCAGACAATAATGTTTAATGGACTGTCTATGAGTGTCTAATTATTCAATCCATACCTCTAGGTCAGGAGGCAATCACCAATTCATTCAGCCACTTTGGTAGTTTGAATGTCTCACTTATCTTATTGGTTACTGGGAATGTATCTGGTAAACAACTCTACAGTGCATTGAATTATAACGTTATCATAACTACACAATAATACTGATGTTTCTCATTTATTTCATGTGATGCCTAATTATGTTGTCACACGAAGACAATGCAAACGCATGGATGTAAAATTTAAACTCAGTAATTATACATTGATTTGAAACGACATATGACCATAAGCAATAAATGTATGTACCAGATATCTAGATTTATCGTTACTGAATTCATTACAATTAGAATGAAAGTTGCCCTCATTTATAACCCAGATAACCAGCTCTTTCTAGGAAAATACTACACCAGGTGGATCTGAGTATGTTATGTAAGAGATATCTCGAAAGGGCAGAGGTGATCAGCCAAGAGTGGGAGAGAATGGCTCAGGATGATTTGTTTTGAGGGCAGAACAATCGCCCACCCTGCAAGGGTCCAAGGTGGAAGAAAAAGTGACGTAAAGACAATGTTGAATGTATAATTATTATTTATGAATGTTATGTTTCATTAGTTTGTGTTACAGGCATACAACTGAATGGCATTTACCCCTGGTATATTGATTGAGACTGGTCATCACCAGGGTTGGACAAAATCAGATCAGATTTTTTATTTAAATCAGATTTTTGTTTGTTTTCTGATGTGAACTGTCTATAACCAGGTACTTATACAATTGCGTGAACTGTCTATAGCCAGGTACTTATACAGTTGCGTGAACTGTCTATAGCCAGGTACTCATTTATACAATTGCGTGAACTGTCTATAACCAGATACTTATACAGTTGAGTGAACTGTCTATAGCCAGGTACTTATACAGTTGAGTGAACTGTCTATAACCGGGTACTTATACAATTGTGTGAACTGTCTATAGCCAGGTACTTATACAGTTGCGTGAACTGTCTGTAGCCAGGTACTTATACAATTGCGTTAATTGTCAATAGCCAGGTACTTATATACGCAACTGTATAAGTACCTGGCTATAGACAGTTCACTCAACTGTATAAGTACCTGGCTATAGACAGTTCACGCAACTGTATAAGTACCTGGCTATAGACAGTTCACGCAACTGTATAAGTACTTGGCTATAGACAGTTCACGCAACTGTATAAGTACCTGGCTATAGACAGTTCACGCAACTGTATAAGTACCTGGCTATAGACAGTTCACGCAACTGTATAAGTACCTGGCTATAGACAGTTCACGCAACTGTATAAGTACCTGGCTATAGACAGTTCACGCAACTGTATAAGTACCTGGTTATAGACAGTTCACGCAACTGTGTAAGTACCTGGCTATAGACATTTCACGCAACTGTATAAGTACTTGGTTATAGACAGTTCACTCAACTGTGTAAGTACCTGGTTATAGACAATTCACGCAACTGTATAAGTACCTGGTTATAGACAGTTCACGCAACTGTGTAAGTACTTGGCTATAGACAGTTCACGCAACTTTATAAGTACCTGGCTGTAGACAGTTCACGCAATTGTATAAGTACCTGGTTATAGACAGTTCACATCAGAAAACAAGCAAAAATCTGAGTTAAATAAAAAGTCTGATCTGATTTTGTCCAACCCTGGTGATGACCAGTCTAAATCAATATACCAGGGGTAAATGCCATTCAGTTGTATGCCTGTAACACAATCTAATGAAACATAACATTCATAAATAATAATTATACATTCAACATTGTGTTTACGTCTTGCTTGTTTCTATAGTAAATTTAAGTAGTGTTCTGCCATTCCCGCTAAGTATTGTATTTGTTAATTCGTAAATGACAGTCTTTATAGTAATATACATTATTGGCACATTCCATATTGCATCGGTAAAACTACAGTGTCTTTAAATAAGTCACAATGAGTGTCTAAGATAAGGCGGCAAACTTCTTCCAACTCTTCCTTTTTAAAAATAGTTTGGACGAGTTTCTTTTTTTATTAGGTTTAACCTATGCACTTATGTTAGCGTAATCCATTACCATCACGTTCTTTTATATGTACAATTTTAGACTGCTGTTTTATTCACAATATGGTGGATCATCAACTGGTATCTGGAAGGTGAATCTGGATGGAAGTGGACACACTCAGATTGTGAACGCGATCGTGGGTATATGCTTGCACGTATGCCATGATAGCACAATTTCCTGGATGTGCTCAAAGTCACCACCATGTGAACGGTGATGTAAAAATAAACACTGTTTTGGGAAAACCTAAACTAACTAAAACTCACCCCCTTCCTCCATGAAACCAATATCATGTAGTGTCATATATTGGTGTTTTAACATAATCTATCAGCATATTTTCACTAGGACAAGGTGCATTAAACAAATTTAAATCAAGCAAAAGTATTGCATAAGTCATATTCTCTTTTGTTATCAATGCATTCATTCAGGTGAAGTACTAAGCCAATCATAGTATTGCAATTTACAAAATATAATTTATGTAATTAACCCAATCTATTATTAACACATGTAAAATAGTATGTATAATTAAGTATATCTAGTGTAGCATCATATATACGCTTTTAATTATTGTATGGCTATCCAACACAATGAATATTTAATTTGGGAACTAACAATGTACAAACAACAAGAAACAGTCACTTACAATTCTAGTGAAACGGACTTTCATTTGCAAAACTTATTTAACTATTTAACTAACCAAAGTCATCTTTTGATTTATATTCTGTATGTGTCATTTTCTAGTTGCTCACACTGCTTTACTGGATGTCAAACATCTTTGTTACAGAGCAGAGGCACATACAGTGTTGTGACTACTTTGGCAACAACCCACAAGTTTACAATGTCACTGGTCGTCCAAATGGATTAGCAGTTGAAAATTATGTTGTTTATTACTCACAACGTGATCCATCCAAGTAGTATATTGTGTAGCTACACTTCCCCTATTGCATTACTTTGAATTGTCTTAATTTGGAATATGCAGGCTATTAATTAAGCAATGTCTTTCTACTTAGGGACAGGTATTTATACCCCAAGCAAGTGGCTGTTCATTACAACAATATCTAGGATCTAACAAAGGAGGGGCCAAAATGGGAGGTCAAATGGGAGGCCAAAATGGGATGTCAAAGGGAGGCCAAAATGGGAGGGCAAAGGGGAGGCCAAAGGGATGGCCAAAAGGGAGCCCAAAATGGGAGGTTATAAGAGGGGCCAAAGGAGGAGACAAACTAAGTCACCCAGTAGTCTACCAAGGCACCATGTAGTGGTACAACAGTTTACATACAAAACAAATAAAAAAGCCAAGGGGGCCATGGCTCCCTCCCTTAAATACGCCACTGGCTCACTCAGCAAGAATTGCATCAAATACTGTACATGTAGTGTAACCAAACAAGTGGCTACTGTCTCCTGGTGACTGATTATTGGTTTGTTTTCTTGCAGAGATGGTTCAGTCCAACTGAAAACAGGACTACATACCAGTCTCAACATGGGGTATTACAACTCCCGCACCTACAGCGTTGCATATCTGCTCGAGAAATGCAGCATGTCAGGACGGTCAGGTACAAGGAAGTATATTGATATGTGTTAGTTTGAATTATTTCAGTTTTCTTGCTGTTTGAACTCTCCTCTCTGTATTTCTGTTTGTTTCCTGTAGGTTTGAACTCTCCTCTCAATATTTCTGTTTGCTTCCTGTAGGATTCAATTATCCTCTCTATATTACTGTTTGCACAGCTCTCCAGTCAGTGAAGGGTAAACAGCATTGACTGTGGTGAAACTGACTTTTTGCACATGTTCTCTGGCATGTCTTAGTTCAGGTATAACAGGTAAAGACGTCACACATTAAAACGTCAGAGCTGATTACACTCCAGT
>BSQZ01000032.1:630000-660000 GCA_033239005.1 Lamellibrachia satsuma
ATACACACCTATCAGTTGATAGTCAAATACATCAAAATGTAGCACTTGCTCCAACTGAGCTAGGTGGCTGTCGAAATCGGCTTTCGCGTTACCCCAGGACGAGGCTGGTACATCCTGTTCAAAATATTAATTAGCTGGTGGTGACGCCTATCGATTGACATGGTGTCACCCTGCTACATATATATATATACACACACTCGAACAAAATATATATTCATATGTCTAATGGCACCATAGACTCACTTAGCTGCAAAATGCCAGCGACAAATGTTTACTTTAAACATAGATTTGCAGAAACCAAGATTAGCCAGAAACCAACTTATCACCCTACCATAGAATATGTTGTTGTCTAGGCCTTCCCTCCAATTCACAAGTGCCTGGATAACCAGCCCACCCCAGTTGGTACAGTGCATTTGTGCTCTGTGATGTTTTCCCTCCCATTCACCCATAGTAGTACATATAGATATCTGACAAAGCAATTCCGGTGTCCATGTGTCTGAACGACTTCCGGTTGCGCGCGCAGCCAATCAGAGCGCTCCCTGACGGTTGTAGGAACACCACAAACCATACGCAGCGCCCCCTAGCGACTGTAGGAGGTGTGCAGTCGGAGCACGAGCGGTGGTTACTAAAAATAGACATTGGGAAAAACCCACATATCGCTGACGTGGCGTTTAATTTTTATTTTTATTTTTATTCTAAATTCAATGAAAACCTAGGGAAAACTCCACATATCTCTGACGTGGCGGTTATTGAGTACGGTATCAAAGAATAAGAGAGCTAATCAATCAGGGTTCAGTACGTTAGCGGTGAATGGTGTAAAGAGCTGCGATTCGTCGGTTATAGTTTCATAAAAGTTATGCGTGTGAGTTTCATAAAAATCGTGGATGATTAATGAAGTAAGGAGGATGAATGGCTCGTGTGTCCATCTGGTGGGAGATGGGTAGATGCTCGCAGGGCATACCGCTGACGTTGCGGTTAGGGTATATGCTCCCGTTTCGTGGAATGCAGCGGGCTACATACCATGTTAGGAATGCGGTCGTGTTGTATTCCGTAATATGACACCGCTCTGCCGCGTTCCCGAAAGGATGCATTAAGGCGATACTAACAGCTGACTAGTGGATTTTGGTACTCGGGAAATGCGCGTTTTAAATAACCTGGCTATATGTAGTCATATTAGCGCTGTAGTTAAAGCGCTGGTTCGCCCACTGGATGTATGCAAGCCTGAACACGTTGAAAGATAAGCCCGTCATTTGCACAATGCTATGCAGTAATTTATTCGATGCCAGCTATGATGAAAATCGGGTTTCATTATTGTTATTTTTGTCGTTTCTCTAAGAAGAGTAGACCACGTGACGTCCTGTCTGCATAAATAATAAAAACAGCTCTGTATGCATCAACGAGTTGACCTGTATGCGTACATCTAACATATTTAGTGTATTGGTTATCGTATGAATCATACATAGCACGAGTAATGAGAAAGAGTACCGATTTGTCTAAGAAAATACCGCTTTTATATGTATTATGTCACCCTTAGTTACGTATGTAATGCTTTTAAGCTAAGTGTTTACCACATTTATCTGCCTGTTAACATGTTAAGTAAATGTCACTTTTATTTGTATCTTACCACAGTTTAGCTACGTAATTGCCACGCTTGTCTGTGTGCTAACGCTTTTAGCATATTAAGTATCACTTTTAATTGTATGTTAACGCTATTTAGCTAAGTATATACCACATTCTATGTTAAGTTTGTTTTCGCAAAGTAAATATCACTTTTAGTTGTACCTTAACGCTTTTAAGCTAAGTAAGTACCAAATACAGCTACATGTTAATGAGTTTAGCTAAGTAAATACCGCATTTAGCTGTAGGTTAACGCTTTTAAGCTAAGAAATTACCACATTTAGCTGTATGTTAGCGATTTTACGCTAATTATTTACCATATTTACCTGCATGTTAACGGTTTTAAGCTAAGCAAATACAACTTTTAGCTAAGTAATTAGCATTTTAACTAAGTAAGTACCATATTTAGTTGCAAGTTAACGCTTTTAAGTTAAGTAATTACCACATATGTTAAAACTGTTTAGCTAATAAATGACCACATTTAGCTGTATGTTAGCGCTTTTTACCTAAATAATTACCACATTTAGTTGTATGTTAACGCTTTTAAGCTAAGTAATTACCGCATTTAGCTGCGTGTTAACGTTTTTTAGCTAAGAAATTACCATATTTAGCTGTATATTACTGCTGTTTAACTAAGGAATTACCACATTTAGCTGTATGGTAACGCTTTTTAACTAAGTATTTATCGCATTTAGTTGCATGTTAACGCATTGAAACTAAGTATTTACCACATTCACCTGTATGCTAAGGTACTCAGGAAATGCGCGTGATAAATAACACGGTTTTCTGTAGTGATATTAGCATTGTTGTTAAAGCGTTGGTTTGCGCACTGGACGTATGCAAGTCTGAACAAGTTTAACGATAAGCCGGTCATTTGCACTTAAATCTATCTAAGCTAGGTTCTGTGAAGAAAAGAACAAACTCTGCGTATGATTATAATATATTTGTTATAACTAACCAAACAATGCAAGAAGTACAAAACAATTAATTATGAACATAATCGTCAGAATATAGTAATATAAACAAAATCACTACAAGTATTACATAATATGATTATGAATTATTATTGTAATACCACGCCTATCGAGGCGCGCTATAGCAGAGAGCTATTTTAAAACACTGGGCGAGGTAAGTACATCAGTATAGACGAACGAGTGGACCGTGGACTGTGGACTCCGGTTGCCTTAGCAACGAACGGGGTGCGGCTAGCGCTGTTACGATCGATGTAACAACCCGCATCTTTGTAAGAACTGCATCTATAGTTTATGTTTGTTTTGGTACACTTGCATTGTATGACTAATCTTAGTTAATTGTGGTACACTTTAATTTGCTAACTGTATATACGAGCGTCATAACATCATGGCGTTAGCCCTGTGTCTGTAATTTTTTAAACTGTATGACATTTCTCTACCATTTTCTAAACCATGTGTCATTTTTGCTGTACCATTTTTATTGAATGTATAAAAGATTGCCGCACCGGGTATCTGGTCATATGATACCCTTTTATGGTGGCGTATCGAAATTAAACCGTTCACCTTGTATCTTATCAACTAGAAGTATAAAAGCAGTCACCCAAACAATAAATGTTGACAAGTCTGGAATTTAACCGACATCCTGTTAAAACTGACACAATTTTAAATTTTCTTAGAAAGTTATGGCATGTTTGGTTAAAAATAATCAAGCAGTTATGTGAATGTTTGTTGGAAAATAAAATCGTTCTTAGGTTTCCTGCGGTATTGAAGTAATGATGCTATGACAGCAAATGTTTAACATCGCTAACCTACAATATAAACATATGAAAGGCTTTTTCGTAGATATTTTTTCTACTGTACACTTTGAGCAATCTAAACAAAAATCTCAACAACACTATTGTTAAATTATCCTGGGTGTGTGTGTGTGTGTGTGTGTGTGTGTGTGTGTGTGTGTGTGTGTGTGTGTGTGCGTGCGTGCGTATTGCATATGTTGTGTATTATATTCTACTTCCAAAGTGGCCTGGTATCGCATATTGTTTCTGTATATTTCATACACAAACATCCGTGAACTTGGGATCCATGTATAATATAAATATAACAGGGTATATCAGCTTCATCCAGTTCATATCATATTTATTTTAATTGTATTATCATATAAATACATAACCATATATTTTTTTATATTCCAATACCTTCAACTGAAAACTGGCGAAATGCTTTAATAACATAAAAAAAATGGATGATGAAAAAAACTACATACATATTAGAGTCTTCTAAATAGGCCACCCATGTGACCAAGATAAACTGATCTGATTACAGAGGCTGGTGAGATGTACAAATGTGTAGATCTGACAAAAACACGGGGTTTAAGGGGTGGCTGTTTCCAACGGGTGCTTTTTTGTAACGGGTTCTACTGTATCTATGGAATCAACCTTTTAGCTACTACACACACCATTCTTGAAACCTAAATATTAGTTTATCACATGTTGTATTTGTATTTTTGCATGCTCTTCGTTGATTGCATTAAATATACACATACTTATCAGACAATGAAATATGTTTTGCTAGATTTGGACCATCATTTGTACCAACAACAAAAAATTAAATCCAATTCCAGGTACCTTTAACATTGTTTTTCTGTAGTGCTGTTTTAGTGGGTCTTAATATAATTGTTAATTTGCTTTTGTAAGTTTTGTACATATGCGCAGATTCAGAATATATAGATATAACAAATGCTGTATACAGCCTCTTTTTCTTGACCCCAGCACGTTTTAAACCTTTGGTGAACCAAGTTGTCTTGTTAGTGCTACGATACTCTAGGATGTGTTCTCAGGCTAGTGACTGGAATAGTTACTGCAGGCCTTTTTAGACACCTGGGTAACACGACTGTGAACTATCCTGTAATACCTACTGTTAAGCGAGCACTTAATTCAGAGTTAATTGCGAATTTGTCAAAGAGATTAAATTAGGCTGTAATTTTCTTGACTGGGTGTATGAAAGAAAAAATAAAAAAGAATGCGCAACGACTGCAATGACATCAGCAACTATTTTAGTATTCGTGTTTCATTGGTAGTCTCGTGAATGGAAACATTGTTGCATGCTTTTAAAATGTGTATACTCCCGCCGGTAGACACACACGATGAGACAATTGGTATTTTCTTTAACTGCGAGACATTTCGCAGTCATTTTCTTTAACTGCGTGACCTGTTATTTTCTTTTGTTGTGACATTTTTGTGTATTTTTATTTAACTGCGTGACATTTTACCAATCTTAGCTAATTCGGTTTGTCACACATGTAACGCTGTTTTATAAGTGTGTAACACATTCACTATGTAGTAACGCGTTTAGCTATTCTTCCAATGGCATACACAGCGCTGTCTCCACAGCATGTACCATCCGTTGACCTTTTTTTCCATTACTGGTCACCACTTCCACCATTTACCTCCGTCTGACTGTCCCTAAGAGCAACTCCATACATTGCCCCTACATTCATATGTGTCCGTAATTTTGGTTAGTTAATGACATTTGATACATTGTTACTAAGTACATGATAGCTGGTATAGAAAAAACGTCACTGCTCATTAATTTCAAAAGATCCAGTTTGCACAAGGGTTACTCCTGGAGCGAGATAAAAACGCCGGACGAGAGTGCAGTCGTCAAGAAATCGCTTACGTAATGGGAAGTAAAAATTTAGCTGCAGGAAAAGCACATGCCTTGCAGTAGACACGGTTCCCCATGACGCAATAGCTGTCAGTGTCTGGTGCAGGCTCCAACGTCCGTTTCGCTAGGAAGGGGTCAGGGTTAGGGTATGGTTAGAACTCGAGGATAGCGATAGGAGGGGTTGGGTTAGGGTAGGGTTAGGTTTAGGGGGTAGCGAAACGGATACGAGGGCGCCACCCTAAACGCTCCATTATATTTCGAAAAGTTTGTGTTTTGACTTCAAATCATATGATATTTGACCTAATTAATGTTGCCATTTGACCTAGTTCATTTGACATAATAATAATAATAATATAATTATAATAACTAGGTAGGTACCGACAAGAGGTTGGGGTTAGGCTTTTTCCATATGGAAAAAGCCTAACCCCAACCTCTTGTCGGTTGAATAACCCTAGACAGACTGCATCGAGACAGTGCTGTTTGAACAATCCTACCAGCTTTTTTAGCGGCGACGGTACGGAAAAAGGTGTAACCCCAACCTCTTGTCGGTTGAATAACCCTAGATAGCCTGCAAGAAGGTGTAACCAATATCAAAAAAGACAAGACGAGTGGAAGCGCACAAGCCAAAGTCCATCAACAACGACTGATCAATGTCAAAAAAGATAAAACGAGTGGCAGCACACAAGCCAAAGTCCACTAATAGCGACTGACCAATGTCAAAAAAAAAATAAAACGAGAGGGAGCGCACAAGTCAAAGAATTCAAAGTCCAGCGACTGACCAATGTCAAAAAAGACAAGACGAGTGGGAGCGCACAAGTCACCTACCTGACACTTACAGTGTTCATTGTCACCTCACTAACCATTACAGGCCAATATTAACTGCGTATGTAACGCTTTTTACCAAGTATGCAATGCATTCAGCTATGTAGTAACGCGTTTAGCTACGTATGTCCGCCTGTCTGTTCGCTATCTTCATTTCCGTCCACTACCATCTTCGTATACAGTCCTGTATAGTCACCCCATGCACCAGAATATTCTTTCATTACTGGTCAGTTCACCCCATCCACAATTGCCCTTCGTAGTATCTTCAAACATTTTATTTACCGCCCATCTCTCCTTTCATTCATCCCCTCCCACTACCCCCTACATTGACCGCCGTTCGTCTACCTCTGCAAGAATATTCATCCATTACTGGCCACCTGCATCTCCATCCACATCCGTTCGTTGACTCTTCATCCATCAATGCCCTCCACCCCCAATCTTCACATACGTCTGACTGCAAGAAGTGGCGAAATAACGATTTAGCAAAACAACCTTTTCCTTTAACTGTGTGACATTTTTTGTGTCTTTTTTTTAACTACGTATGCGTTTTTGTCACATATGTAAAGCTGTTTGCCAAGGATGTAACACATTCACTATGCAACGCGTTTAGCAGTTCTTCCCGTAAAATACACGGTCAACTTAATTAGGTCAAATCTCAACTTAATTAAGGCAAATGATTATAATGTATATAACACTTGGTATTACTCATTATCTACTCTGTCTACATACTTGATTTTATTACTGTACATACTGCATGGTTGAATGTGATTTCAAGTATGTTTTTATGCTATCTCCTCAGTGTAAGACGTATTTCCATATTTTTTTACAATAAAGTTATTAACTCTGAATTAAGTGCTCGCTTAACAGTAGGTATTACAGGATAGTTCACAGTCGTGTTACCCAGGTGTCTAAAAAGGCCTGCAGTAACTATTCCAGTCACTAGCCTGAGAACACATCCTAGAGTATCGTAGCACTAACAAGACAACTTGGTTCACCAAAGGTTTAAAACGTGCTGGGGTCAAGAAAAAGAGGCTGTATACAGCATTTGTTATATCTATATATTCTGAATCTGCGCATATGTACAAAACTTACAAAAGCAAATTAACAATTATATTAAGACCCACTAAAACAGCACTACAGAAAAACAATGTTAAAGGTACCTGGAATTGGATTTAATTTTTTGTTGTTGGTACAAATGATGGTCCAAATCTAGCAAAACATATTTCATTGTCTGATAAGTATGTGTATATTTAATGCAATCAACGAAGAGCATGCAAAAATACAAATACAACATGTGATAAACTAATATTTAGGTTTCAAGAATGGTGTGTGTAGTAGCTAAAAGGTTGATTCCATAGATACAGTAGAACCCGTTACAAAAAAGCACCCGTTGGAAACAGCCACCCCTTAAACCCCGTGTTTTTGTCAGATCTACACATTTGTACATCTCACCAGCCTCTGTAATCAGATCAGTTTATCTTGGTCACATGGGTGGCCTATTTAGAAGACTCTAATATGTATGTAGTTTTTTTCATCATCCATTTTTTTTATGTTATTAAAGCATTTCGCCAGTTTTCAGTTGAGGGTATTGGAATATAAAAAAATATATGGTTATGTATTTATATGATAATACAATTAAAATAAATATGATATGAACTGGATGAAGCTGATATACCCTGCTATATTTATATTATACATGGATCCCAAGTTCACGGATGTTTGTGTATGAAATATACAGAAACAATATGCGATACCAGGCCACTTTGGAAGTAGAATATAATACACAACATATGCAATACGCACACACACACACACACACACACACACACACACACACACACACACACACACACACACACACACACACACACACACACACACACACACACACACAGGATAATTTAACAATAGTGTTGTTGAGATTTTTGTTTAGATTGCTCAAAGTGTACAGTAGAAAAAATATCTACGAAAAAGCCTTTCATATGTTTATATTGTAGGTTAGCGATGTTAAACATTTGCTGTCATAGCATCATTACTTCAATACCGCAGGAAACCTAAGAACGATTTTATTTTCCAACAAACATTCACATAACTGCTTGATTATTTTTAACCAAACATGCCATAACTTTCTAAGAAAATTTAAAATTGTGTCAGTTTTAACAGGATGTCGGTTAAATTCCAGACTTGTCAACATTTATTGTTTGGGTGACTGCTTTTATACTTCTAGTTGATAAGATACAAGGTGAACGGTTTAATTTCGATACGCCACCATAAAAGGGTATCATATGACCAGATACCCGGTGCGGCAATCTTTTATACATTCAATAAAAATGGTACAGCAAAAATGACACATGGTTTAGAAAATGGTAGAGAAATGTCATACAGTTTAAAAAATTACAGACACAGGGCTAACGCCATGATGTTATGACGCTCGTATATACAGTTAGCAAATTAAAGTGTACCACAATTAACTAAGATTAGTCATACAATGCAAGTGTACCAAAACAAACATAAACTATAGATGCAGTTCTTACAAAGATGCGGGTTGTTACATCGATCGTAACAGCGCTAGCCGCACCCCGTTCGTTGCTAAGGCAACCGGAGTCCACAGTCCACGGTCCACTCGTTCGTCTATACTGATGTACTTACCTCGCCCAGTGTTTTAAAATAGCTCTCTGCTATAGCGCGCCTCGATAGGCGTGGTATTACAATAATAATTCATAATCATATTATGTAATACTTGTAGTGATTTTGTTTATATTGCTATATTCTGACGATTATGTTCATAATTAATTGTTTTGTACTTCTTGCATTGTTTGGTTAGTTATAACAAATATATTATAATCATACGCAGAGTTTGTTCTTTTCTTCACAGAACCTAGCTTAGATAGATTTAAGTGCAAATGACCGGCTTATCGTTAAACTTGTTCAGACTTGCATACGTCCAGTGCGCAAACCAACGCTTTAACAACAATGCTAATATCACTACAGAAAACCGTGTTATTTATCACGCGCATTTCCTGAGTACCTTAGCATACAGGTGAATGTGGTAAATACTTAGTTTCAATGCGTTAACATGCAACTAAATGCGATAAATACTTAGTTAAAAAGCGTTACCATACAGCTAAATGTGGTAATTCCTTAGTTAAACAGCAGTAACATACAGCTAAATATGGTAATTTCTTAGCTAAAAAACGTTAACACGCAGCTAAATGCGGTAATTACTTACGCTTAAAAGCGTTAACATACAACTAAATGTGGTAATTATTTAGGTAAAAAGCGCTAACATACAGCTAAATGTGGTCATTTATTAGCTAAACAGTTTTAACATATGTGGTAATTACTTAACTTAAAAGCGTTAACTTGCAACTAAATATGGTACTTACTTAGTTAAAATGCTAATTACTTAGCTAAAAGTTGTATTTGCTTAGCTTAAAACCGTTAACATGCAGGTAAATATGGTAAATAATTAGCGTAAAATCGCTAACATACAGCTAAATGTGGTAATTTCTTAGCTTAAAAGCGTTAACCTACAGCTAAATGCGGTATTTACTTAGCTAAACTCATTAACATGTAGCTGTATTTGGTACTTACTTAGCTTAAAAGCGTTAAGGTACAACTAAAAGTGATATTTACTTTGCGAAAACAAACTTAACATAGAATGTGGTATATACTTAGCTAAATAGCGTTAACATACAATTAAAAGTGATACTTAATATGCTAAAAGCGTTAGCACACAGACAAGCGTGGCAATTACGTAGCTAAACTGTGGTAAGATACAAATAAAAGTGACATTTACTTAACACGTTAACAGGCAGATAAATGTGGTAAACACTTAGCTTAAAAGCATTACATACGTAACTAAGGGTGACATAATACATATAAAAGCGGTATTTTCTTAGACAAATCGGTACTCTTTCTCATTACTCGTGCTATGTATGATTCATACGATAACCAATACCCTAAATATGTTAGATGTACGCATACAGGTCAACTCGTTGATGCATACACAGCTGTTTTTATTATTTATGCAGACAGGACGTCACGTGGTCTACTCTTCTTAGAGAAACGACAAAAATAACAATAATGAAACCCGATTTTCATCATAGCTGGCATCGAATAAATTACTGCATAGCATTGTGCAAATGACGGGCTTATCTTTCAACGTGTTCAGGCTTGCATACATCCAGTGGGCGAACCAGCGCTTTAACTACAGCGCTAATATGACTACATATAGCCAGGTTATTTAAAACGCGCATTTCCCGAGTACCAAAATCCACTAGTCAGCTGTTAGTATCGCCTTTCGGGAACGCGGCAGAGCGGTGTCATATTACGGAATACAACACGACCGCATTCCTAACATGGTATGTAGCCCGCTG
Organism: Lamellibrachia satsuma; assembly: GCA_033239005.1. Classification (NCBI taxonomy): domain Eukaryota; kingdom Metazoa; phylum Annelida; class Polychaeta; order Sabellida; family Siboglinidae; genus Lamellibrachia; species Lamellibrachia satsuma. Next base: position 640,451 of record BSQZ01000032.1, read on the forward strand.
CATTCCACGAAACGGGAGCATATACCCTAACCGCAACGTCAGCGGTATGCCCTGCGAGCATCTACCCATCTCCCACCAGATGGACACACGAGCCATTCATCCTCCTTACTTCATTAATCATCCACGATTTTTATGAAACTCACACGCATAACTTTTATGAAACTATAACCGACGAATCGCAGCTCTTTACACCATTCACCGCTAACGTACTGAACCCTGATTGATTAGCTCTCTTATTCTTTGATACCGTACTCAATAACCGCCACGTCAGAGATATGTGGAGTTTTCCCTAGGTTTTCATTGAATTTAGAATAAAAATAAAAATAAAAATTAAACGCCACGTCAGCGATATGTGGGTTTTTCCCAATGTCTATTTTTAGTAACCACCGCTCGTGCTCCGACTGCACACCTCCTACAGTCGCTAGGGGGCGCTGCGTATGGTTTGTGGTGTTCCTACAACCGTCAGGGAGCGCTCTGATTGGCTGCGCGCGCAACCGGAAGTCGTTCAGACACATGGACACCGGAATTGCTTTGTCAGATATCTATATGTACTACTACCCATGTATCTCTCTCTCTCTCTTTCTCTCTCTCTCTCTCTCTCTCTCTCTCTCTTTCTCTCTCTCTCTCTCTCTCTCTCTCCCTCTCTGTCTCTCTCTCTCTCTCTCTCTCTCTCTCTCTCTCTCTCTCTCTCTCTCTCTCTCTCTCTCTCTCTCTCTCTCTCTCTCTCTCTCTCTCTCTCTCTCTCTCTCTCTCTCTCTCTCTCTCTCTCTCTCTCTCTCTCTCTCTCTCTCTCTCTCTCTCTCTCTCTCTCTCTCTCTCTCTCTCTCTCTCTCTCTCTCTCTCTCTCCTCTCTCTGTCTCTCTGGGAATTTTTCAATTAATTTAAATTAACCCATTTTAGTAAAGTTAATTAACTAAATTTAATTAAATTAACCTTTTTTGAAAATTCAGTTATTTAATTGAGTTAATTAAATTAACAAACTAATAAATTAAATTAATACATACTTGGTGTCAAGTCTATCGCTTTAGCCGTAGAACTACCGCATTTTCTTAATTTTTTACAGACCTCATGATCTACCGCTTTTCAACCCAAACCTACCGTCACACTGTATGTTCAAAGTTACACAACAAAATATGCTCATTTTGAATCCAAATATCCTACCAAACCACAATTTCACCTAAAAAAACACAAGAAAGAGAATTAAGTAAATATACCCTAAATAAAAAATATTCAGCAAGGGGAGCCCCCATTCCACACTTCCCCCTTGCAACTGCGGCTCAAGGCCCCCTGTGCTAGATTTTTATCTACCCCATCACGTAATGAGCAGTGGTAGATATATGCCTCTTTGTACAATGTTACTTGTAGCTCTGGAGTTGTAACAATGTGAGTGATGTCATGTTGCAGAACCAGGCAGCAACTTGGAGATTACAAACAAAAGAGACAAGTACCACAGACCGTGGAAGTCCCAACTCTCACAGACCATGGAAGTCCCAGCTCTCACAGACCATGCAAGTCCCAACTGTCACAGACCGTGGACGTCCCAACTCTCACAGGCCATGGAAATCCCGGCTGTCACAGACCGTGGAAGTCCCAACTCTCACAGACCATGGAAGTCCCAGCTGTCACAGACCGTGGAAGTCCCAACTGTCACAGACCATGGAAATCCCGGCTGTCACAGATCGTGGAAGTCCCAGCTGTCACAGACCATGGAAGTCCCAGCTGTCACAGACCATGGAAGTCAAAGCTGTCACAGACCATGGAAATCCCGGCTGTCACAGACCGTGGAAGTCCCAACTCTCACAGACCATGGAAATCCCAGCTGTCACAGACCATGGAAATCCCGGCTGTCACAGACCGTGGAAGTCCCAACTCTCACAGACCATGGAAGTCCCAGCTGTCACAGACCGTGGAATTCCCAACTCTTACAAACCATGGAAATCCCGGCTCTCACAGACCGTGGAAATCCCAGCTGTCACAGACCATGGAAATCCCGGTTGTCACAGACCGTGGAAGTCCCAACTCTCACAGACCATGGAAGTCCCAGCTGTCACAGACCGTGGAATTCCCAACTCTCACAGACCATGGAAATCCCGGCTGTCACAGACCGTGGAACTCCCAACTCTCACAGACCATGGAAGTCCCAGCTGTCACAGACCGTGGAAGTCCCAACTGTCACAGACCATGGAAATCCCGGCTGTCACAGATCGTGGAAGTCCCAGCTGTCACAGAACATGGAAGTCCCAGCTGTCACATACCATGGAAGTCAAAGCTGTCACAGACCATGGAAATCCCGGCTGTCACAGACCGTGGAAGTCCCAACTCTCACAGACCATGGAAATCCCAGCTGTCACAGACCATGGAAGTCCCAGCAGTCACAGACCGTGGAAGTCCCAGCTGTCAGAGACCGTGGAAGTCCCAACTCTCACAGACCATGGAAATCCCGGCTGTCACAGACCGTGGAAATCCCAGCTGTCACAGACCGTGGAAGTCCCAACTCTTACAGACCATGGAAATCCCGGCTGTCACAGACCGTGGAAGTCCCAACTCTCACAGACCGTGGAAGTCCCAGCAGTCACAGACCGTGGAAGTCCCAGCTGTCAGAGACCGTGGAAGTCCCAACTCTCACAAACCATGGAAATCCCGGCTGTCACAGACCGTGGAAGTCCCAACTCTCACAGACCATGGAAATCCCGGCTGTCACAGACCGTGGAAGTCCCAACTCTCACAGACCATGGAAGTCCCAGCTGTCACAGACCGTGGAAGTCCCAACTGTCACAGACCATGGAAATCCCGGCTGTCACAGATCGTGGAAGTCCCAGCTGTCACAGAACATGGAAGTCCCAGCTGTCACAGACCATGGAAGTCAAAGCTGTCACAGACCATGGAAATCCCGGCTGTCACAGACCGTGGAAGTCCCAACTCTCACAGACCATGGAAATCCCAGCTGTCACAGACCATGGAAGTCCCAGCAGTCACAGACCGTGGAAGTCCCAGCTGTCAGAGACCGTGGAAGTCCCAACTCTCACAGACCATGGAAATCCCGGCTGTCACAGACCATGGAAATCCCAGCTGTCACAGACCGTGGAAATCCCAGCTGTCACAGACCGTGGAAGTCCCAACTCTCACAGACCATGGAAGTCCCAGCTGTCACAGACCGTGGAAGTCCCAACTCTCACAGACCGTGGAAGTCCCACCTGTCGCAGACCACAGGACAGATGAGTAGAACACCCTCATAACACAAACTACAAGACAGGCGAAATGGTGTCAAAAACATGTAAGCGTATATGTCAAGTAAAAGTTAGATACTGTGTGTAATACCACACAGTACTGGCAAATGCATTAGAACATATTCTGCTGTTGATTTATATTTTCCATTAATGATACTGGTCAGTGGTTGCAGAATTTCTCTGTTTAACGAATTCAGAAATTAAATGGCATATTTGTCAATCTTCAGAATTGTTATGATAAAATATGTTTCCAAATTCTCAATGCAAGATTCAGCTAAAAACAACACATTGCCAATGACACGGTTGCTCTCAAATGTAATTCTTTTCAAAAAGCAATTGTTACCAAATAAAAAACCACAGTAATAAAATCCACGACTTTACACATACAGAAGATTATTATATTTGTCCATAAATATATTAAATCACATCGATCTCGTACCGGGTTCTTGCATAACTTTTAGAAATAACCATTAGAAGAACCTGCTCAAGATCGCTGTTAATTATCACATTTAGTGACGAAAATATCATCTGTATGTGTGAAGTCATGGATTGTATTATCGTGAAGGTTTTCTATTTGGTTAAAGTTGCTTTTTTAAAAAGAATGAGAACTTGCAGTAACCGTGTCAGTGGCACTTTAGACTATGCCAGTTGTTCAATGGAATGCATGAGTCACTCACTAAGCACAATGATGTCATATTGTTTCAGCTCAACTGCCTTGACCGTGGACGAACAGATATATGACAGAGTCAACAGACACACACACTTCACAGAAGATGTCAACACAACTCAACACAACAGATGTAAGACGTCTACACCATTTGGTCAAAAGACAACAACCACTTCACCAAATCAAACAAGATGTAACATCATTTGAGAAGACAAATGTATACAATTTCTTATCGTTGCTCAAAAACTGATCGAGCTACTTCAGTACGATTTCAGTAGTGAGGCTCTGGTGATGAACCTCTGCTGTAACGAATCGTGGCGAGACTAGTTGAAATAACAACTGGACACTATGCAACAAACAAGGAGAGAACAATGACATTGCGACAGTATCAGATATTCACAGGAACGCTTGTGATAGCATTGATGGCTGTGTGATCAATAACAATTTAACTGGACACTATGCAACAAACAATGATAACAAAGACGTTGTGACAATCACAAATATTCACACGAACACTTGTGATGGCCTTGATGGCTGTGTTAACAATAATAATTGGACACGCTGCAACAAACAAGGAGAACAATGACAGTCACAGAGATTCACAAGAACAACAGTGATGGCCTTGAAGGCTGCGTGAACAATAACAACTGAACTCTACGCAACAAACAAGGAGCAAAATAAGCCATTGGCGTACATGTCCTCTTGCCATCTGCGGCGAGTTCCTCTGGATGGCAATCTTGTTAAATCTTGTTAAACGCAATAATTTTGAAGATTGTTGTATTTTAGCCAGGTGTTTTTTCAGGAGTCGTCGAGGATGCGAGTGGCTACTTCAATGCGGCGAGCGAGTCCAGCCAACAAGAAGGCCATAACCTGTATGATGTCATACAGACGTAGGCGCGCACGGCTAAAACCAAACTTGTTGGCAAGTCATAAACTGGCGAGTCTAATCTAGTCTCAAGTCACTGACCTGCAAATGAAGCCTCAAGTCAATGATATCCAAGTCCAAGTTAAGTCTCGAGTTATTTCTCTGAATTCCAAGTCAAGTTAAAATGGTCGACTCGAGTCCGACTCGGGTCAACAAATATGGTTTCTACGGGACCCACGGAAGAAGCAGCGACTGGTGACGTTTATGTGACATCGCATTCAGCTGTTTCATTTTATTTTAGGTTCAGCATTTCTTAATATTAGCTGGAATTAAAGGAGAAATTGTTTCATTTCATACGACCAGCTTAGAGTAGTATCTTAGTGTTGCCCTGTCTTAAGTTCATTGAGAGGAAACGTCATCGAATATATCGCAATGGATGGGGTCAAACACGACAACATTTATAAAACCGTTATTTGTATTGTGCGACGCGGTGACGTACTGCAGGGGTTCCCACACTTTTTTCCTTGAGGCCCCCCAATGGGCTGCTAAAGCCACTGAAGCCCACTGCATTGCAAAAAAAAATCGATACAATTGAAGATGTACTTTTTTATTAAACTAAAATATATTAAAATTACAATGATGGCACCCAAGTATATTTTGCACAATATTCCAACCAGGTATACAACGTTAAACATTTGAGAATGAGAAATGGGGTTCCGTCAGAAGTACAAAAAGATTGTTTACACATAACGTGGACATTGCGTTGTCCCTTGGGACCACCTCAGACCATCCCGCGGACCACCTGAGGGCCACGGACAACAGTTTGGGAACCTCTGGCGTTGTGGTTAGAACAACGGACTAGCAATCGAGAGAACCCGGGTTCCTCGTGTTACCGCTTTAAACCTTGGGCAATTTTGTTCACTCCACATTGCCTCTGTTCACTCAGCTGTATAAATGAGTACCTGGCTAAAGACTGCGGTGGATATATTATGTGAATGAACAGTCTACGCGCAGTAACTGTAACGTGGATTAATGCTTCCAGGAGAAGTTGGTGTTGGAACGAGCTGGTATGTTATTAGGTGAAGTGTAAAGCGCTTTGAGCTGCGCTGCCGACTGGATAGCGCGCTATATGAAAACATACTGTACAGACGCACGAACACACGTTCATACAAAAACATGCATACGTACATATACAGCGCACGTAGTATCGTTATGGTATTATGGGTGGTGAACTTACCATTTCATTCGCAATTGAATACACAATCACTAAGCTCTGTCATATCTCAAACCGCAAAGCCACACGACAAAGTGTATATACAGTGCCCAGGTATCTCATTGTTTTGTTACTAGCGCACATTTGCATATATTCACACTGAATAACCTACCATATCCACGTTTCCCTGCTGAAACACAAGGACACCACATAGCTTATCCACGCTACAAACTTTTCTATTTGTTCTCATATCACCAGTGACGTAATTTCCTCACCCACTTACTCATCCATCCTACACATTTGTTGTGATCTTTCATTCTTTCATTTTCCGTCTCAGCTTCAGTCGTCAACTGTTTGCCGTGTAGCGTGGTTTATTGCTACCCAGATACAGCTTCCTGTTTACACACTTGTTGGCTATGTTTATATTAATAAGCTTTGTTACTCCAGGGCGTGCGATTACCCTCGTTTATCCGGACGCCGATAATCCTGAAACCCCGAACATCATTTCACGGGAACGGAATTTCATATTTATTTAGGCGGTTTACTGGGTATTCGTATTAACCTGTCTGGTTATGGCATATGAATATGTAAAAAATTAATCCAAGTCCACTTGAAACTTTTGAATTTGCATAAGCTACTGTGTCTATGGATGTCTTCTGAGATCCCTTGATATTAGAAACAGGTTTAATAAATTGAAAATGACAACCAAATACACAAAATAATTATTACGTCAAGCTTTATTTGCAGTCATTGTGTTACTATATGTAGAAATATAGCAAACACATTAAAAAGTTGTAATGAAAAAAATCAGATGTATGTCTTCTTTGTCTACTAAGCTTAGATCAACCACATTGAGACCTACATATTCACATGTAGATGTTCACAATGTTCGGTGATGGCTGATAATAATACACGTTGATGATGGTCATATTAGTAACATTTGAATGTATTTGTAAAGATAAAATATTAGGTATTATGGATAAGATTTACCAAATATCTAAGTAATTATCGAACGTTACAATTGAAAACGTTGATATACATGCCTCATATTATGCATCAGTGTTAACCTTTCTAAACACTTTTGTGTCATCCACAAATTTCAGTACGTTGCTTGTCAAATTGTCGTCCAAGTGATTGTTATATATTAATAATAATAAATTTCCTAATACTGATCCTTGTGGTGAAACAGTCAAAACTGATTTCCAGTTTGAAACGTCTGCATCTACTACAACACGCTGTCTTCTGTCAGTCAGCCATTGTTCTATCCAGTCTATTATGCCATCCCCGATACCATGGGCTTTTAATTTAAGTACTGATCTTTGATATGGCACTTTGTCGAAAGTTTTCTGAAAGTCTAAATAGATAATATCTACGGTGATCCATCGCCTATCCACTTAGTGATTTCTTCCAAAAAAACAACATGTTTGTTAAGCATAATCTCGCTTTTAGGAATCTGCGTTGAGATGGATTTAATAGTTTATGCCTAACAAGGAAGTCCTCCGTATGGTCTTTAATTAACCTTTCTACTAATTTACAAATCCCTGTCGTTACACTCACTGGTTTGTAATTATCTGATTTATTTCTCGAATCCTTTTTAAATAATGGTATGATGCTTGCTTCTTTCCAGTCAAAGTCGGGCAGGTATCATTTTAATGTTAAATATAACAGTGTCACGTGCTGCCATCTGGGGAACAAAACGGAACCAATGCTTTACGAAATCTCCGCTACAGATGGCAGCACCTTTCGGTGTGTTTGCTGTCGTCTATTGTACCTGTAGTGAAATCCTATTACCTTTAACTCGGATATAGCTCTAAATCAGCCAATGTGTTTTATCTATATAAATTAAAAGCATGTTTGTTTTGCATCTGTAAAACCGGCTTGTAAACAATCCTAGGTCTTATTGCAGGTCTCCGTGGATCAATCGACATTTTATTCACAATTGTCATGTATTATAATTGTGCTCTTATGTTCATGATTTGATCTTAATCAATTTCTCTCTTGCAAATAGAGGTTACTATTTTCTTTCTGTCATCATATTTAATGGCTTCAATGCCAAATGATTTGGTATTAGGTCTGTTAGAGTAGTGGTTGTGTTCTCAAAAGCATATTTAGAATTCAAACAATTGTTCTGTCTGCAGTAATTTCAACTGTATCTATTTCAGCATGGCTGCTCTATACTCACCGCGACATCTACATACAATGAACTCCTGTAGACGTAAGGGTGTCTTTTCCAGTAACTAGCCCTCGGGGTTTTGAAAAGGGGTTCTGGCGTACACAATCAGTCAGTCAGATTTCTGTGATGATTTTTGAACATGCACACTTAATATTAGAAAAGTTGGGAAAGGTCTACGACTTGGTGACCACCACTTCAGCAACCAACTTGATACGTGCATTTAGTAAGGAATAAAACGCAACCGCCAGCCACTCGTGGAGACTAACTCGTAGCTCACCTGACTAACATAATTACATCGGAATGATCATGCGACAATAGGGCGGTTATTTGTCATCACCTCTCGTAAGAGGAGGCCGGGTAAATCAACGATGTCTGCCCGCGATTGAGAGCGCCGTCTTGTCATCGTAACCGGGTCATTAGACGAGGTTTACTGCGGCGAGCAACAGTCGCCTCCGGGCGGAACGACGCATGTTTACGACCCACTCCAGAGCAGCCTGCTCTCACGATGCACCCAGTAAAGTACGCCGTTGAACCTTGCGGTGGCGATGAAGGTGAGAAGGATAATGATGATGACGTTGAATAAAAAGTCATCAACGACTATAGATGAGGTCGATGATGACGATGGCGACGACGGTGATGACGACGATGGTGACGATTATTTATGATGATGATGATTAGTAAACCTAGAGTAGCAACTGAAACTGCGCTACAGCCTTGCCTTCTTTCACAGCCATATTAAAATACCTAGAAATAGAATGGGTTGAAATGATTTTACAATCTTCGACCTCCAAAGGCGGAAAATACACAAATAAAAATATTTTACTGCATAGGTCATTTTAAAGAGTTTGCCTTTTTAAGAATGGGGGTTATTAGATATTTTTTTGGAAATGGAAAATAGTATATATATATATATATATATATATATATATATATATATATATATATATATATATATATATATATATATATATATATATATGTATATATATATATATATATATATATATATATATATATACATATATATATGTATATATATATATATATATATATATATTTTGAAATGGAAAATAGTATATATATATATATATATATATACATATATATATATATATACATATATATATACATATATATATATATATATATATATATATATATATATATATATATATATATATATATATATATATATATATATATATATATATATATATATATATATTATATATATATATATATATATATATATATATATATATATATATATATATATATATATATATATATATATATATATATATATATATATATATATATATATATATATATATATATATATATATATATATATATATATATATATATATATATATATATATATATATATATATATATATATATATATATATATATATATATATATATATATATATATATATATATATATATTATTCAATTCATGAGAGTGGAATTTATTTGTTGCATGACTTGGAAAACTGTAAACGGTAGTGTGTATTTATTAAACAAAAAAAAAACATTTTTACAAGGGAAATAAATGTTTTGAAATAACAGGTATATACATATAGACTGTGCAGTGAAAATCATGTATAACAAAGATTAAGATGGAACATTACTTTTGTCATAAAAACTTTTGTGGAATGGGCGCATGTTAGGAGCGGGTGCATAATTCGATGTGGGCAGCCCCTCCCCCTCCATGGTATGGGAGTCCAGGTGACGCCTCTCGGAATATTTTGTACTGTGCTGGTAATGTTGTGGAGCAAAACGGGGGTGCGTGCTCACGCCCCCTGAATCCACGTATGCATATTATGCAGAATAAGACGTAGAATATGTCCATAATATAAAGACGCGAGGATGGAAACTACTCGTTTTATTAAGCACTGTCGGTGAAACTTTAATAAGTAGTGCTTTCGAGTATTTTTTCGGCGGAGACGTTAGAACTGTAACTTGATTATCATTGCATGCCTTTAAGCGGATTGACCTCACTTTGCAGTCATTTCCATCGTTTGTCAACGGTTCGATGAAAACTAATTTAAATCTTAGTATAGCGCTGTCCGTTTGACCCTGAAGTCGAACTGATCCAAGCCACTGAAACTAGTTTATTGTAACAGATAAAGAATAAATGTATAAATGTATAGATAACGTAACTACTTAATCAATTGCGAACGAAAGAACGAACGAACGAACCAACGAACAAATGAAAGAACGAACGAACCAACGAACAAATGTGGCCACACACAAATATGTAGGTACGAGCACTTTCACTCGCACGCAAATGCACATACACACGCAGCCACGCACTGACGCCAGCCCGCTCGCACGCCCGCACGCCCGCACGCCCGCACGCCCGCATGCACGCACGTGCACGCGCGCGGTAATCTGACAACGAAGATAGAATTGGTAAACACGGTAGTTTCAAAACGTCATAAAATGTTCCATCGCATCAGAACAGTTGAGCCGTGACGATTGATGGCGGTGTGACAAAAGGTCACCCTCACAAAACACTGCCGTTGCCCCGCAATTCATAATATTTACAGAAGCTACACGAACGTTTTTCACAAGGGGCCGTTTCGCATGTTGGCGAGGCTTCCTTTCTGGATCACTAACGCCATATACCACAACCAAGAGGCTGCTATCAACAGGAGGGTAGTCTCGCGTGGGACGGGTATGCTAGGGCGTCCTGGCCCGTGATGCATTGCGTGTGTTCCGTGCTGTGTCAGTGTCCGTTGTCAAGTTATCCTGGTCAATGTCCGGTGTCGAGTTGTCTTGTGTTGTGTTGCTTGACATCATGTTGTCCTGTGTCGTGTTGCCTGACGTCATATTGTCCTGTGCCGAGGTACCCGAACACAATTCCGAACTTGAACATACTTTTTGTATATCATTTACAAATAACTTAAGGGATCGTCGTCGTCCTCAAAGTCCAAAATAATGTATAGTGTCTAGTACTGGTTCAGACCACCACTCATCCCCCTCAATATGTGGTGTGGGACATTAGATAACGCGCATATTGCCAATCAGAAACATTCCTTTGTCCGTGATAATGACCAAACCACCAATGTGCGACCATCTTTCAAATATTCCTAGACAGCTCAGATCATCAATTTCGCAACAACTTATTGTGCCTAAAACAAAACTTAACTTGGGCACACGTGCTTTCTCAGTATGTACGCCTATGGTCTGGAATGAACTCCCCATCACTTTGAAAACATCTGAAACTATAGCTATTTTCCGTAAAAAACTCAAGTCATTTATTCCAAATTAAATTTCCACTATAGATCTTCGGTTGTCACTCGTTCTGATAATGATTTCTGTGCTCCGTGTTCACAATTATGCTTAATGATTCTGTTCTGTTGCGCCTCTGAGCTCATAGAATATAGGCGCCATAGAAGTTAATTAATTAATTATTATTAATGCTGGTCAAAGATTCACATATACATATTTTGCTTACATAAACAACCTGTCTTTGCTATTTAACCACAACTGAACACATGTAATTTACAAAAAATATCGACTGCTTTAATGTAGTTATTTCGTGCATTGCGTGAATCCGTCTACAAAATGACCACCAAAAAATGGTCCGGTGTCTTTTGTCATTATCTGCTTATTCTATTTGTGTACGTCTGTTTGGCCGTAAGCAAAAAAGCCGATGACGTACACTGTATTTGTGACGCAGACGCGACGGTTGCAATGTTAGCGGTCTTATTTTAGTTCTATCTCTCTCTCTCTCTCTCTCTCTCTCTCTCTCTCTCTCTCTCTCTCTCTCTCTCTCTCTCTCTCTCTCTCTCTCTCTCTCTCTCTCTCTCTCTCTCTCTCTCTCTCTCTCTCTCTCTCTCTCTCTCTCTCTCTCTCTCTCTCTCTCTCTCTCTCTCTCTCTCTCTCTCTCTCTCTCTCTCTCTCTCTCTCTCTCTCTCTCTCTCTCTCTCTCTCTCTCTCTCTCTCTCTCTCTCTCTCTCTCTCTCTCTCTCTCTCTCTCTCTCTCTCTCTCTCTCTCTCTCTCTCTCTCTCTCTCTCTCTCTCTCTCTCTCTCTCTCTCTCTCTCTCTCTCTCAATATGATGCGAACTTTTTACACTGACGACTTCTATAAGTCATATCATATATTGGTGAATTATGCGGTTTTCGCTACTCGAGGGAATTGATAAACCTTGCGATCTCGCTCGATCTCGCCGTTAGAGACACCATTATAGACCGGGAGCCCAGAGCTTTTATTTGTGTAAACGACACCAAAAAAATAGGTAGGTTATTTTCATGGACTGAAGGCACCACCCCCCCCCCGTCATCTCAAAAATGCGTTGCTGCTGGGTCAGAGGTGGTGGTGGTGGGTTGTCCCCGACATCACCCATCGAAGGGGGCAAAAAAGTACATTTATTTATTTATGAGAGTGACGACAGGGCTAAAAACAGTGCAAGTTGTTCCACTGGGGTTCCCTGATTATGGAATGACTAATGCAAGCAATTTTTAGAGGGGGATTCACCCTGCCAGCAAACCCCAAAGGGTGCGAAATGTGGGGCAAAATCTTTCCATGAGGTTCCCTGAGTACAGAATAACCAATGCCAACAATTGTTCCCCTGGTCAGCAACCCCCAAAGGGTGAGAAAGGGGGCAATTATTGGGAATGACGCCAAGGCTAAAAGCAGTGTCAAAGCTTTCCTTGGAGTACCCTGAGCGCGGGATTACCAATTCCAATAAAAACAGTGTAAAATCTTCCCCTGTGGCTCCCTGGGTACGGAATGACCAAAGCCAACCATTTTAGCTGTTGTTTTCTACTGCCAGCAACCCCAAAGGGTGAGAAAGGGGTATTTTTTAAAGAAATGGCCCCAAGGGTAAATAACAGTGTCACATCTTCCATTTGGGTTCACTGAGCACGGAATGACCAATGCCAGGAATTTTATGTAGGCTTTATCCCCACCAGCAACCTAAACCCCCAAGTACTTAGGCCCTTAACTCCTCCTGGAGCATAGGCCATCCACAACATTCCTCCAGCGCCTCCTGTCTTGGGCAATCTTCCCCAGTTGTTGCCAGCCATTCCCTGTTTGCTTGATGTCTGCTTCAAGGTCACGTCACCACGTGTTTTTTGGTCTCCCCCTCTTTCTCTTGCCTTGGGGGTTCCATGTCAGGACCTGTCTGGTTATGTTTGTGCTTGGCTTACTCAAGGTGTGGCCAAGCCATCCCCATCTCCCCTTAACGATCTCTAACTCTATTTGGGCTTGGTGTGTTCTTTCCCAGAGGTCTTTGTTGCTCACACTATCCATCTAATGTATTCGCAGAATTCTTCGCAGGCAATGGTTGACAAATGTCTGGATTCTTATCAGCGTAGTCTTGTTTATTCGCCACATTTCCGCTCCGTACAGCAACACGGACTTTACATTTGTGTTAAACAAGCGTATTTTGGTGGTTTCTCCAATTACCTTTGACTGACACACATTTCTCAATAGGTGGAAAGCTACCCTTGCTTTGCTGATCCTTTTCTTTACTTTCAGTTCCCTTAGCTGTATAAATGAGTACGTGGCAATACAGACAGTGGTGGAAATGTGAACGAATAGTCTTCGCGCAATTGCAGCTTGGCTGAGTGCTTCACAGAGAAGTTGAGATGGCCTTGGAATGAACAGGTCTGCCAGGGGGTGAAGTGTAAAGCGCTTTGAGCGGTCATACGGACTGGATACCGCGCTATATAAGAAAATACCTTTACCTTTTTACCTTCACGTCAGCCTCTGTCCCCCCATGCGTATCCACTATGCTGCCTCGATATCTTAAATCTTTAACCTCTTCCAGAGTATCTCCCTCAAGCATGATTGGTGTTTCGCAAGTAGCATTTGTTCTCAGGATCTTTGTTTTCCTTTTGTTGATTTTCAACCCAACCTGCGCTGAAACCAATGCCAGTTCTGTTGTTTTATCCTGCATCTGCCTATGACTGTGATATAGGAGTTCTAAATCAGGTCATCAAGTTGGGTCAGCATCTTCCACTGGATTTCATTTCGTTTCTTCTTGGTCGCTGTTTTCATGGCCCAGTCTATGACTAGAATGAAGAGGAATTGTGACAGTAAGCATCTCTGTCTCATCCCGCTAAAACCTCAAAGTTATTTGTAAGTTGACCTTCATGAATGACTCTGCATTACATTCCCTCATAGGAGTTTCTGATCATGTTGACTAGTTTCTTGGGCACCCCATAGTGTCCTAGCACTTTCCAGAGTGTCTCCCTGTCCACACTGTCAAAGGCTTTCTCGTAATCAACAAAGTTGACGCATAGGGATGAGTTCCATTCGATGGATTGTCCCACTATGATCCGCAGTGTTGCAATCTGGTCAGTACACGATCTGTACTCTCTGAAGCCTGCTTGCTGTTCACGCAAAGTTTGATCCACTTTGCCTTTCATCCTCTCTAGGATTATTCTGTTTAGAATCTTCCCAGGTACTGACAACAAAGTGATTCCTCTGTAGTTATCGCAGCGGCTTAGCTCTCCTTTCTTGGCGATCTTGATAAGTAACCTTGTTTCCATTCCGCTGGAATTTCTTCTTTTTCCCAGATCTCCTCAAAAAGAATGTACAGCATTTCTATTGAAGTATTTACATGTGGCTTTGATGCTTATGCAGGGATACCACCAGGGCCTGCTGCTTTCCCATTTTTCATATGTGCAATTGCCTTTTTTATCTCTTCTCTAGTGGGTTTATTACAGTCTACTGGGAGATCTGTCTCAGCTGGTTGGATGTCACGCACGTCTTGTTGCGATCTTCTGAACATTTTGTTTATGCCAGTGTGGTCTATCTGATTTTCAGTGACTTGGTCAGGAGATACCCATGTCGCCTTATGTATTTTTTTGGTGAAAACGCTTCCCCCAATCATAATGTTGTTTATTGCACAGGCATTCACAAACCGTTCCCCATTGTCATTCATCACACCCAGCCCATGAACCCCATCACATTTTCATATCCTTGGTTGTCCGATCCAAACTTTGCATTGAAATCCCCCACAATCAGGATGATGTTTTTATCCCCCAAATTGCTCATAATATCAAAGAGTTGGTTGTAGAATTCATATTTGGTTTCATCAGTCTTGTCGTTGGTTGGGGCGTAGCACTGCACTATGTTCATTGTAACCATTTTGTTCTTTGTTCTAAATGATGCTGTTATGCACCTCGGTACTCTGGCTTCCCAGCCAATAAGTCCTCTCTGTGCTTCCTTCCCCAATAAGAGGGCAACCCCCTCTGAGTGAGGGGCATCATCTTCCTTGTGTCCGAAGTGTAGTATAATCTCTCCTGTTGTTAGTCGCAGTTATCCTGACTGGATCCATCGGGTATCGCGAGCGAGGTTTAATCTCCGCATTTCTGCTGCCACTTGGGCAGTTTTCCCCGCCTCATACATTTTTCGCACATTCCATGTGCCGATGTTTAAACATTTCTTGGTCGAAAGAAGAGTAGTCGGCATTGTGGCTTCCTTTCGGCTTTGACCACAACACTTCATGCGCCCTGGTAAACCAGGCCCTACCTCTTCCAGGACAGACGTCGTAGTTTTATTTGTTGTGAATATTTCTGTAGCGTTGAGTTTCTTTACAAGGTATGGGTGCTAGCCCCACGCCGTACCCTCCTCCTTTCTCAGCCGAGCTTGAGACCGTTTATGGCGGAGCTATTTTTGTGGTTCCGTGTGTACATAATTTGATCTATCAACGATGATCTAGATGAGAAGAGTCTTTACAGAAACACAACGTTGTTTGGTCTTGACAAATATTTTAATATGACCAAGTCATAGCAAACACAAATCCATGAATTCGACCAACACAGCGCCGACACTTCTACACAGTACACAGTGATCTTGCTAAAATCCTTTCCAATGAAACATTTGGTTTATGTATAATTAAAAAAGGAACTCGACAATATGTACAGTCATCAGTCATTGTTAATTGCCCAAAATAGCATTATCTTTACACTTATTGTTCTAATGAAAACATTAGATGTCATCACTGTCCTCGCTCCATGCACTGCCTGACTCGTCGTCTGCTGACGTCGCTCTCACGCTGTCCCCATCGTCCGTAGCAGTGGCTGCGAGGGACTCCAGGGCTCACCAGTCGGATCAGTCTGATCAGGCCTCTTCCAGATCCTTGCACAGAGTGGGCCCTTTTGATGTGAGTGACAAGCATCTTGGTGCATGGGGAAGAGAGGCACAGTTAATGTTCTTTATTCCGGCCAGGATTTCCTTCTCATTGCCACCACTCATGCACATGAAGGCCTTGCTCCTTGCCTCGTTGATGTCAGAGGTTTTGAAATCGTACAACAAGCAGACACAAGGAGGTGACTGCTGGAACGTCGACAAGCCTAAGAAGAATGGCGAGGACGTCAGTATGGGTGGACCTCACTAGAAAGTTTCCAAAGGAAACGCTGCTTTCATAGAAGGCAATCAGGGTGTCGGTTGAGGATGTCGGGTGAGGATGTCGGGTGAGGGTATCTGGTGAGGGTGTCGAGTGAGGGTGTCGGGTGAGGGTGTCGGCCTCTTCGAGTCGACCTTCAAGGTAATTGGGTACTTCTGTTTGCAGCAGTTCGCCTTTGTTGGTCTTCATCACATTTACCACCATGTGATATGTATACTGTCCTATGATTGGCCAGTAGTGCGGCTTATTTCATTCCTCCATGGGGAAACGGGTAAACTCTTCCTTGAATGCTCTATTTTAGGAGCTCCGTCCCACTCTACCACTGGGCCTGGCAGGTCCAATGACGATAAATGTGTAACGATACCCTGAACGACGCAGTTTTCGCTCCGAACCTGATCGATGGTACTTTGCTGTTGACTTGCAGCACGGTTTCATATACGTGGATGCCACCATCAATCACTGTTTTTATCCATCGCGTCATTCCATTAAATGAATACCACTTTTCTAACCCTTTGGGAGTTGCTGGTAGGGGGAATCCCCCACCTATATGTGAACTAATAGTCGTCGCGCAATAATTGCAGCGTGGCTGAATGCTTCCCAGAGAAGTTGAAATGTCCTTGGAATGAACAGTTCTGCCAGGGGGGTGAAGTGTAAAGCGCTTTGAGCGATCATAAGGACTGGATACCACGCTATATAAGAACTTACCATTAACTTACCATTTTTAACTGGTCCTGGTTCTATCGTACTCAGGAGACCCTAAGGAAGGATTTGACACTGTTTTAGCATTGGCGTCATTCCCATAAATAAATACCCCCCCCATCCCGTTTCTCACCCTTTGAGGATTGCTGGCAGGGAAAAGGCACTGCCTAAAATTGCTGGCATTGGTCATTCCATAGTCACGGAACCCCGCTGGAACAGCAGACACCGTTTTTATCCTTCGCATCGTTCCATTAAAATAAGCGTCATTCCATTAAATAAGTGACCCTTTTCTCACCCTTTGGGGGTTGTTGGCAGTGGGAAGGCCCCACTTAAAATACTGGCATTGGTCATTCCATACTCAGGGAACCCCAAGGTAACATTTGGCACTGTTTTTAACCTTGGTGCCACTCCCATAAATAAATATACTTTTTTGCCCCCTTTGACGGGTGGTTTCGTGGAAAAAAACCCAACCCAGACCAGGCAGCAACGCATTTTAGAGATGTCGGGGGGTCCCTTTAGTCCAGGGGGTCAAGCCTTTTGGCGTCGTTTACATAAATAAAAGCTGTGGGCTCCCAGTCTATTAGTCGATTTATCAGTCACTGAGAGAATAAATGCCTGATAAGGTCCTCGCTTTTCGAAAACCCCTTAGCCAATTCAGTGTATAGGCTTCTTGTCATACGCGTTCGTCGTTCAATAATCGTAAGTATTTTATTCAGAACAACTGTTCTAACAATTTGTTTGCATACAATCGTGATTTAGATCCCGTGCGCAAACGTACACGGATACATACCACACAAACATACGCACGCACACGTGCAAACGCGCACACGCACGCACGCACAAACCCGGTTGAGAGTTCGACCCATGCACTACCGGACAGTGGACATCAAGCTATTTTCTGTGAGATATACGTAGACGTCTCAGTACGGACGGACGACTGCATGAACAACAGGTGGTGACACTTAAGAAAGACAAGAGTGCACGACAGGACATCAACACCTGTTGCACGACGAAATAGTTCGGTAAAGACGAAACTACATTAACAATGAGCAGAAATAAACGAGGACAGTTTACGAATTTACGAAGTGTCATCACAGGAAAGTGTTTTTGTTTCTTTTGCCAGAATTGCACCCACTGGCGCGCATGTTGCACGTCGCTGCGTGTTTGACACGAAAAGAGCATCACCCGTCATTAGTCGTGACGCTAGCGGCAACGCGACATGGACGACTGTCGGAACAAGTTGGACGCCAGAAAAGTCTTTCGACGGCAGAATTGTGTACAGCTTTTTCTTATCCCTGGTACGTTGTGGATGGGAGCCACATTACTTAGTCTGTCTCGCCCTCTATACGAGTCGTCTAGATCTCTCTTAACACTGTCTCTTCATCTTCATTTCGGTCTACCTCTTCTCCTTCCACCACCTTTTCTGTTTTCCACGATCTTTTCCGTCAATCTTTCCTCACTCATTTTCTGTAACCTGTTATAATTTGGACTAATGTTATGGTTTACGTTGGGAGATATTAAGGCAGGTAGGCTTGTGAAAATGTAATGTTAACGTGAACGCAAGGGATATATGTAGTTACCACTAGTTAAACTGTAAAAATATGGAGTAGCATGTTACATATATTTCTTTGCTACTAGAACTATGATACATTAATCAGATATTAATTATATCGAGTGCGATGGTTTTCCCAGATTAATGCCTCAGAAAACATTGACGGCGGCTAATGTTATTTGACGTATCAATCCAAAGTGACTCCTAATTCCTTCTCTAACCGACGTTAAAGCTTGCTGTTCTCTCTACCACTGAGTGGCATTCATCATAAAACTAATGTTGCGTTATATCATAAAAAAATCACGTAAATGCTTCCCAGAGAAGTTGAGATGGCCTTGGAATGAACAGGTCTGCCAGGGAGTGAAGTGTAAAGCGCTTTGAGCGGTCCTATGAACTGGAGACCGCGCTATAAAAGAACTTACCTTTTACCTTTAAAGCAATTTGATATGCTTCTTTCCATATTGTCTCTTGCGTATATACATTATATTTTCGTTGTAACGTAAGTATATTCCAAGAAATGATTATCACGCGACAAAACAAATCAAAATTACAATCATCATCACGGCATGAACGTGCATGTTCTAAGTATATCGTAAGGGGAATAATGCTGACTAGCAGTAACCGCCCCTTTGCGACTGTCGCGAGCCTCGAGCAGCGACGCGTAACGACCGAGCCTCGGGCGGCCACGCGTGGCGGCTTGACGCTGCAAGTGAGTGAGTGACGCCATTACTCCGTGAGAGGCGCGTCGAGCATGCTTCAAGGCGACACGAGAAGCCTG
>BSQZ01000032.1:662500-680000 GCA_033239005.1 Lamellibrachia satsuma
TATATATATATATATATATATATATATATATATATATATATATATATATATATATACAGTTCGTAAATAAAGCGCAAATTAATGTGATCATTAAATATGTTTTCTGACAGCTACAGTGATCAACTGATCAAATGTCGTCGTCGACCCTAATTCAAAGATGTGAGTTTGTTAAATGCCTTCGCCAGCATGAAGGCGTAACCGGAAAGAAACTAATGGTGTTGCGCGCGCATAGATAGTAGTTAAAATACAGTATTAAGAGATATGCTGCCTATGGCGCGCCAGCCTCTGAACTAGGGCCGTTGTCAATGCCACCCAGGGATGGTCGCCAATTAAGAGACTCGGGTGTCGCCCTTATTTACAGTAATATAGCGCTAATGTATTCTGGCGCGAGCGTTTAAAGGTTTAATTCGCCCTTTCTAAACCGCCCCTTTCGACGGATGCAATCAGCAGTGCCTGACCCGCCTTGCGAGCAAACATTGATTCCCGGCGTGAGCTCTGCACTCACTCTTAATGGCGTGTCGCAGACGTATTTGCAAACACGACCGCATTCCACTCGGTACACGCTGGGCCATTCAGCTTGCGGTGGGTAACGCAACCAAACAAAGGCTGTCTGGGTATACCCCTCCCCTCTGATAGAAGCGCTACTTGCACAATTCATGTGCACTGGAGCGCATTGATGGCTGGACGGACATGAATGTGCACCCACAGAGGCATGGGAGATGGATCGGGACAAATATTTAACTAGACAAATTGCGCACTTCAAAAGCGACACGGCAGTGTGATGTTTTTGCCAGCGAAATCGTCGGCCGCGATAGAGGCGGCGCGGTTGCAATGCTGCTGCCACAGGGCGGTGTCGCTTCAAAGCCGCGGTTTCGTCAGCTGGTGACATTGGCAACAGCGGGATGCGAAAGTGATCCTTTCAACCCCCGAAGCCGCTACCTACAAATGAAGTTTGAATTCATTCCAAAACGGATGTTCACAGACTGCAATCACGTGTCACAGCCTTGTAGTTAGAATGTTAGAATTTGCATTACTGAATCGACCCTTCCAGAGAGATTAATTTTGCACTGGCAATGTCGCGTTAGGAAGTTCGCAGTCTACTGAGGAGACATGTTACAGTGGACTTCGCTTAAAACTCCATCCTCAACTGATTTAGCCTTTCGCAAATCCGGTTCGTTGATGTCCAAATATGCCTATTTTAGTTCACATTATCGAAAAAATTTACTTCAGGCGTTAGATTTGGTAAGGCTCAAAATGGTGCATATCCAAAATGGTAAGCGCTGTGCGGGTCAATGCCGATCATGTGCGTGACCTCCATCCTCTCGCCGATCACATGATAAAGTTACAACATTTCACCAAGGGTGAGTTTTCAGCATTTTCAATTCAATTCATATTTGACCAAACATTAAGTAATTTAGTAGTTTGATGATTTCACACAAAAACTACACAAACGAGCCAGCATGTTGCAGTGGATCCTAGGAAGGTTTCGTTTTTCACAAAATGAAATTGAAATAAGACTGGAGAAAAAAATCGACCTTTAATCGAATTGACCTTGAACAGAATCGCGGATAACAGAATCAGCCGTTTGGGAGAGTCAAATATATCAGCTGAGACGGAATCATACCGATTTCAGCTGTATAGAAATGCGCCGAATCAGCCGCTTAATAAAATTAAATTGTTCTGGCCCGAAGTGTTAAACGGAATCCACCCTATTACAGCCTGTCCTCGGGGTTTTGAAAAGGGGGTTCGGGCATGCACAACCATCGGGGATGATTTCTGAAAATGTTTACAATTAAAAAAAATTATCTCATGTAATCAATCTCTCGAAGATCTCACGAATGTGTGTGCGTGCGCGAACGCGCGCGTTTGCGTGTACATGTTCGTGCGTGCGTGCGTGCGTGCGTGCCTATGTTTGAAACGGTGTCGATGTATACTACACGATACGTATATTTGGGTCTACTCATTACAGCATGCCAGTGATGTGCTTATTTCAACTTAACATTTGCGACGCGATCGTCCAAATAACATCGTCATCAGTCTGAAACATTAATCCAACTGCAAATATGACTATGTTTCAACAATGAACACGCAACCAACGTTTGTCCGTCGTTATATTCTATACTTGTGTTGACCACGGCTCACATCACTCTGGATATTTACGTCCGCCACTAAGATGATTAATTATTAGAACTAGCAAAACTACCAAGAAACTATCCCGTACGCGGGATTCACCCTCCGGACGGGATATCTTGGTAGATCGCAAGTGTTTATCAAATCTCAAAATACACAACATTTTTACAGAAACGTCCATCTATGCCTCGGTACTTGGGCTGCCTGTTAATATCTAGATGGCTTCTTTGGATATAACTCTCGAAATTGCAACGTAATACTGACAATTATAGGAATGTCTAGCGACCCCTGGCCTCGTAATACGTAACTTCGGACAATCGTAGAAAATGTTTTGGCATATCGCTGCGGACAATTATATGTTAAAACTACAAAGGGTAATTCGATTGTTCATAGAAAGGGTAAAAGAGGGGTGAATTTCGAAAAATAAAACTTTGACGACAAACATACACTTGCTGGATTATAGTAAGACGTATATGAACTGCGAGCTTTTGCAAAAACGTGAAATGAACTACGAATCAGCAAAAGTTAAATCAGGCGGAAAATCGGGGAAAGATTTGGCGATGACCAAATCGAACCTGATATAATGATCTGACGATATGTGTATTTTGGTTAAATACATAATAACAAATACATTTGTCTAACCCCGGGCGCGTATTGTATGATGTGTCTTTGTAGTGCTTAATTCGTAATAATTGTTATATTTAATTGAATGCTTGTTGGTGCCTACTGTTGGACGGAATCCTTAACAATGGAATTACGTCATCTAAATAATGTGCCAATATAAATTATTTCAAAAAATTTCACCGTTTTGTGTTGTCATGCCAACAACACTGTTCAACACTGACTACAAATGTGTAGAGTTGAAATGCATTTTGTCAGTTTTCACTTTGTCTGCTCTGCTGAGATCGAGCATAACAAAAGGCATGTGCCCTATAGTATGGTGGTGTACGTCGCCGTCAGATACAGTTTCACCGCCGTGGAACATAACAAAGCGTTACATAAGTCAAAGATCGCAAACAAATTACCGTTCGTTTCAATCCTAACGTTTACATATCGCTGTATCGTTTAACACGTTGCAGTTGCGAATCATCATTCTACCTGAACACATGTTTAATGACATTCTGTACCGGTTTCCGTATCACCTAATGTAATCTTGATGTTGTTGTATTTCAGTCAGACTTATTGGCAAATCGCAGGGGATCTAACGGTTCTCCATTCTATTTGTTAATAATAAATGCTCGGAAAAGTTGTCTTTTGTTAAAGTAATATTTGAGCATGCGTGACACTCGTGGTGTTTATATATATATATATATATATATATATATATATATATATATATATATATATATATATATATATATATATATATATATATATATATATATACTATAACAACTAGGCATACATCGATATGTTTTAGTTAACTTAACAACGTTAAGACAAGGTTAGTATCATGCCTAGAAAAATAAAGAAATCTTAATATATATATATATATATATATATATATATATATATATATATATATATATATAGTCGTATTTTTAGAGAGAAAAACTACATAATGGCTGCCTAATCATTACTGTTTTGGTAATAAATTTACAGAAGTTAGAAGCTGATATTTTTTAATACTAAATGCTCGGAATAGTTGTATTTTGTTAAAGTAATATAATATGCCTAGATAAATAAAGAAATCTTAATATATATAGTCGTATTTTTAGAGAGAAAAACTATATATGGCTGCCTAATCATTACTGTTTTTCCTAATAAATTTACAGAAAAACGCTACCGTATTGCTATTTTTGAAACCGAAACCGCTAATTAACTATAACCGCACGTCGGTCAGCAGACATGTGAAAGGTTGCAGCTGTTTTCAGCGACTACACAACAACATCGCGTGCCTTATAAGTATAAATAACGAGACGGGAAGTCCCTATACTCCTCGTTGCGCTAGGCTGTTTGAGCGCCCCTGGCGTCGCCCGTGGGCACTGCCTAAATCACGTTTACTGTGTCCCGGGCAGAGCTTCTCCCTCCGCTTCCAATGCCCCGGGCTGCGTCGATCAGAAGTCGTCCGTATCCCATATCGGCGTCGACGTATCCCGTCAGGACCCGTCCGCGCGTCCCAGTCGGCGTGTTCTCGACTCATACATCATAAGTAATTTGGCGCCTTCTGACTCTAAATTTATTTACGGTCGTCGACTCGCTGATTTGACGTGTTTCAGCACTCGCGCCTGCCGCATTAAATAAGGCATTATTTGTCGCGTGCCTTAATCTGCGATTTTCGTCGCAATTAATCTGTGGTAATTTGTCGTCAGATTCGAGTCTATTAAAACGGAAGGCTCATCCCAAAGACGGCAAGCTAAGACCGCAGTACGTCGTATATCAACCGCTAACGACTGTTTTTTTGCGAGGAAAAATAATAAAGATAAATAGCAAAACCTTACTCGTGTGATCTCGAATTCAGGGTGAGACAAATATGTAGGCTGCACGCAAGCTTAGCGTTGACATAAACGCAAACACATTTATTGTCCACTGTTTGTGAAAAAGAACACAAGTCTATTTCGATAGTAATCTTCCCACTGGGATGCTGTTGACATGTTACTAAGCATTGGCACACATGACTCGGCATGTTACTGAGCATTGGCACAAACGACTCGGCATGTTACTGAGCATTGGCACACACGACTTGACATGTTACTGAGCATTGACACACATGACTCGGCATGTTACTGAGCATTGGCACACACGACTCGGTATGTTACTGAGCATTGACACAAACGACTCGGCATCTAACTGCGCATTGACACACATGACTCGGCATGTTACTGAGCATTGGCACACACGACTCGACATGTTACTGAGCATTGACACACACGACTCGACATGTTACTGAACATTGGCACACACGACTTGGC
The DNA here is from genome assembly GCA_033239005.1 of Lamellibrachia satsuma. Taxonomy (NCBI): domain Eukaryota; kingdom Metazoa; phylum Annelida; class Polychaeta; order Sabellida; family Siboglinidae; genus Lamellibrachia; species Lamellibrachia satsuma. Next base: position 667,543 of record BSQZ01000032.1, read on the forward strand.
ATGTTACTGAGCATTGACACAAACGACTCGGCATGTTACTGAGCATTGACACACATGACTCGGCATGTTACTGAGCATTGGCACACACGACTCGACATGTTACTGAGCATTGGCACACACGACTCGGCATGTTACTGAACATCGGCACACCCGACTCGGCATGTTACTGAGCATTGGCACACACGACGCGGCAAGTAGTAGCAAGCATTTACCACATTTACCACATGCAATCACATATCGTGATGTATACTAAACTTGCGACGCACACAAAAAGCGATAGATTCTTAGTATTGGTGCCGATATACCATGAACTCAGAAACAATGCAGTATTAACATCCCTCAGTGGTGCCTTTAATGTAAATGTCCTCTCAATAAAACCACGTCGTCCAAGACAGCAGCTGAAGTTGGCTATTCTAAGCGAAAGCAACATAATATGAAACAATGCAAATTAAACAAGTAAGCTATATTATTGGATACAATAAACGCGCATCTTATTGCTTTTCGCGTGTTGTAAATTAAATAATAAAAGTCCAACAGGGCCGTTTTCAGAGGTAAAATTAGATTTTGCAATTCGTGTGTTATTAGGCTTCTGACTGACTGACTGACTGACTGACTGACTGACTGACTGACTGACTGACTGACTGACTGACTGACTGACTGACTGACGGACGGACGGACGGGTTGGGCTATAATGATTGAGATATAATAATCGTAAGATATATCTCATCGTGTCAGTTCCAATAAAAAAACAATGAAACACGGTGTCAGATTTTCGATTTCAAAGTGTTTGTCTGTGTTGAACTTACACATTGTATAAAGAAGACTTCGTTAGTCGCCGAGCCGCAGTCATGTTGTCCTTTGTCTCATACTGCGTCTTCCTGTGGCTGTGTAGCTTAAATAAAGACTTTTTTAGCAGCATTAACCTAATACTTACTTTCTAATTCCCACGAGAAGTTGTCATAATAATAATAATAGTCGTCGTCGACGTCGTCGTCGTCGTCGTCATCATCACCATCATCATCATGTTACACATATGCACATTCATGCTTAGAATCCAACCTTAGAAGTATTCATTGTCCTCTGCGACTCACGCGCACTCACAACATTTCTGACCTTATCATCGTCAGCCCTGACACACTTCAGAACAACTCATCAACCGCCACTTTTTATTTCTAACTACACGTATACACAGCACAGACGTATAGCGCAGACGTATAGCACATACGTATAGCACAGACGTATAATATAGACGTATAGCGCAGACGTATAGCGTAGACGTATAGCACATACATATAGCACAGATGTATAGCACAGGCGTATAGTGCAGACGTATAGCGTAGACGTATAGCACATACGTATAACACAGACGTATAGCACAGACGTATAACACAGGCGTATAACACAGACGTATAGCATAGACATAGCGCAGACGTATAGCGCAGACGTATAGCACAGACGTATAGCATAGACGTATAGCACAAACGTATAGCGCAGACGGATAACACAGACGTATAGCGCAGACGTAGAGCACAGGCGTATAGCGCAAACGTATAGCGCAGACGTATAGCGCAGATTTTAGCACAGACGTTTAACACAGACGTATAACACAGACGTTTAGCGCAGACGTATAGCACAGACGTATAGCGCAGACGTATAGCGCAGACGTTTAGCACAGACGTATAGTGCAGACGTACAGCGCAGACGTATAGCGCAGACGTTTAGCACAGACGTATAGCACAGACGTATAGCACAGACGTATAGCACAGACGTATAGAACATATGCAATATTTAAAAACTATCTTTAGTATTGCTGGTTTATGTGATGTATAAACCATATATTTTTCTTAACTTATTATATGTTTTTCTTTTGATTTTAGACTAGCTATATTATTGCAATATACTTGCTAATGCAATCCCTTTAACACATGCTTGTTATGATTAACACTATTATAATCCATGTAATGTTATGTGATCAATCTTTTTGGTATACTCGGAGAAAATAACCGATTGGACGAATGGCATATTGACGGTGACCAAACGTGTTCATATCCCAGTCATTAAAATCATATCTGGTGGAACCACGCAGGAATGGAACAAGTTGTCACAATTACAGCGTGCGTTCACGCCCATAGAGCCGGAGTGTTATTCATAATTGATTAAAAGTTAACTCAATTGGTTACGCGCTATTATATCTAGGCATGTGCCAGAGCGGGTCTGCTGGCGCGCTGAAACAGACCGATTAAATATAATTTGTATTTCACAATGTTTGTTCAGCGTCGTTATAAATTTACGCAACATTTTTATTTTCAGATGTCTCATTAAAATACTCGGGATTTCCTGTTTTTCATGATGGTGTATGCCTATATAGGTGACAACATGTCTTCGTTAACACGCCCAGTCTGTAAACAAGAACGTGTACCAAACTACCAACTCGCTTCAACCGGTAGAGGCAGCACACAAAACACGTAGGCATTTATCTACTGGAGAGCGCGGACATTTGATTAATTATTATTATGATTGATTAGCGTCCTTCATCACAATTTTAATGTGTGGATGCTACCTTTGTAAGTTGTTCGTACAGACATAATACTTTATGTTTATGCATCACCATAATATTTTATTTGCCAAACCAGGCAACATTGTGGTTAGTTTATGTCAAGCTTTTTTTTTCGTAGTGACATTAAATCAATGTGTATCCAGACTGCACACTACATTAAAATCTTACGGGTGCGTGACCATTAAGTTGTTACGTACAATCTCCGGTATAGACGATTTAATCACCTGGTGCTGACACGGATGTTTCTGGTGTCGATATATAAGTAAAATCGTCCAATATATAGTTGAAAGACATGTTTATTTCAATTATTACATAGACCCTGCTGAATTGCTTTGTCAACTATCGTTACTATCGATATTCCGGTGTATTTTCGACGATAACTATTAATAGTTCAATTTACTGTATGTATTTGTATTGCATCGTCTCATCAACTATTTCGATGAATCGATAGTTCGCATGTATTGTTACATCCGTACTGCAAGCCCACCATTTCTATCAATGTGTTGCATGTTTATTTACAGAAGTCACAAAAGACACACAATTGAATCAAAGAAGATACTTGCAATGGCAGATTGGTTAAATTGTTCTGTGATACAAGTTTAAACTTTGGTAAATTCACAACTGAACACCTTCAATTGCATAATATAAATCACACATCTTGCAGTTTACACCTTTATTTGGCCGCCGAGGGCAATGGTTCTGGTGCACGGTGCTGGCACTGGTTCTGGTGCACGGCGTTGGCACTGGTTCTGGTGCACGGCGCTGGCACTGGTTCTGGTGCACAGCGCTGGCACTGGTTCTGGTGCACGGCGTTGGCACTGGTTCTGGTGCACAGCGCTGGCACTGGTTCTGGTGCACGGCGTTGGCACTGGTTCTGGTGCACGGCGCTGGCACTGGTTCTGGTGCACGGCGCTTGCACTGGTTCTGGTGCACGGCGTTGGCACTGGTTCTGGTGCACGGCGCTGGCGCACAATGTTTGGGGCAGTGTTGGTGCGCAGCGTTATTGCACATATATATGGCAGCGCAACGGTAAATTAGGGAATAAATCAAACAAATTACGCCAAATGGAGGCCTAGCCGAATGCCCCCCGAAATACACCCACTGTTTTCTCCCATCTATTCACTATTCCCAATTGAACGAATAAGTGCAGCCTTAAATTCAAGCTTACTTCCGTCGCCCAGGACATTATTATTTATCGCTAAACCTTACTTTTCCAATTGTATGTACAACCATATATTATTGATGAAATGGCTGATTATGTTTGACGATAAACTACCAGTCCTTGTTTTTGTTTATCTTATATGCACACGTTATACTCTCCACGATTAATCCATTAGCGTCGTGTTAGCAGCGGTTAATCTGTCAAGAAAAACAAACTCCGTCTATCGGGGCCCCTATGGCACGTCGGAAAAACAACAATCCCAGTATCCAAATATTATCTTCCCCGAACCGTGCAGTGTCGTTTTAATTACTCTGCTTAGCGATCACTGGCAACGCTTTCTTTTCGCCGGCTGTGAGCACGTTCGAGCTGTCCGCGAGGCAACTTGTCACTCCTCTGGAGATTAAAACCAATCAAACGTGTCTTCATCGTGTCGACCTGCTGACAGTCCCCGGCGATACTTTGTTAATCAAGGCGGCCGCCCGTTGGTTGTGCAGCGACGCAGCACGCTCAAATGCTGTTTGACTTATTAATAATTCACTGTTCCAATATTTGTGGTACATGTGTTATCACACTGAGTTATCGCCCACTCGCCCGGCTTGAGGGCCCATCGTTTCCGTTCGGGTTTTCTGCGGTAGACCAGCAGAAGGCTTGTAGATCGATATCGGAATCGGCGTGGTTTTTCTGACTCGAAGGGATCATAAATTCGATGACTCAGTGTGTGTCTTGTACGTCATGTGTACACACTGTAATGAAACTTCAGACTCAAATAGCGTTTCTAATCTTTAAAAAACCCGATTGTGTATTGTTAATCAACTATAATGTCAACATCAATTCCATTCACATTTGTTTTTCATGTAGGAATCCGGGAAAAGTCTCCCCTTTGGTAATTAACAATGATAAACTTAATATATGAAGCTGTGAACTTCTATCTACCTAACTATAATATGGAATATCATTGGCATTGTATATTTGATCAATGCGAATGATATATATTTAATGTATACGTTGACAGAAATAATACATTTAACATATTTTTCACACACAAAAATGTATAACTTGCCCAGGTCTCCCCTACATAGAACAAAAAAGATGCAATGACGTAAAGTTTATAAATATCCGCAAGATGTGATGATGTTTTTGGTATACATTTTTAAAGAAATCTTAGGTCTGTTCGAGCGTGATGCACTCTGTGTCTGGCTTCCGTTCGACTGTATTGCGGACCGATACGTCTGTGTCGGCCTTTAACTGGTTCTTTGCTGTCGGTTCTATATAGCTCAACTGTTGTCAACCGCATCGTTCACCCAACGATGTCCGGACAACGATAATGGGTCTGGAAGTGATGTTTCCAGCAAGGGAAACACCTGCTTATGCGTAACAGTTCAACATGGTCATGTGTGTGTGTGTGTGTGTGTGTGTGTGTGTGTGTGTGTGTGTGTGTGTGTGTGTGTGTGTGTGTGTGTGTGTGTGTGTGTGTGTGTGTGTGTGTGTGTGTGTGTGTGTGTGTGTGTGTGTGTGTGTGTGTGTGTGTGTGTGTGTGTGTGTGTGTTTATATATATATATATATATATATATATATATATATATATATATATATATATATATATATATATATATACATATATATATATATATATATATATATATATATATATATATATATATATATATATATATATATATATATATATATATATATATATATATATATATATATATATACATATATATATATATATATATATACATATATATATATATATATATATATATATATATATATATATATATATATATATATATATATATATATATATATATATATATATATATATATTCGCTATTATTTCGTTTTAATTCAACATCCGAGCAATAACAGACCGCAGGCTCAACGAACAATATGGCGCGAACATGCCGTGACGTCATTTCATTATTCACTCGCACAAGTACGCAACGGCATCAAATAGCGCATGATTAATGGCCATAGACCGTCCGCGGCGCGCTTCTTTGAGCTGCAAAAATACGACCGGTTATTCATCCAACGTGTGGGTTATAGCGCCATATCTATCACATAAATCAAATGTTGCTTGTACTAAACCAAGCGCGTCGGACGCGCGGTCACTCCATTCGTTATCACGTCGTTTGTGTAATCTATACAACCGACGTCTGTATTCACAGGTTAATCCTCGTCAGTGGGCACAATCGCTCCATAAATCTGCGTATTTACTGGGTGCTGCGTCGTGAATCACGGCTCGGAGACCGGTTGCTCGGTTGGTCTTGTCAGCGCCATGCAAGACAAATCGATGTTTGTCCTTTGATGAGTTCGCTCCGTCCCGGCGAAGCCGTCAGCGACAAAGACACAACCGTCGGACGTCAGGAAGGCAGAGATGCCATAAAGCATGTTTTAAAGTGAACTATCGCGTGACGAGACACCTTAGTGACGGACGCGCCAAGCGTTACCGACAGGCGACAGGCGGACTTCAAAAGGCGTTAAGCGCGGTCGCTAACGATCCGGTTATGTCTCGGCAATAGAACGTCGGATTGGTGGCAAACAGCGACGCGCTTTGTGTGCGCGGATTAAGCAACGTTGACGTCACTAAATCTGCGCCACCTGTCAGCGAGCCAGGTATTAAGACGCGGGTTTTATTGAGTTGCTTCCGTTCAGATCGCCGTTGAGCGACTGTCGCAGGTGTAATGTGTATGTCGAAATCAATATATGTCTACAGCCCGACTGTCTGCCTTGTTTCCACACATAACAGACGCCAGTTTTATCGGATAGTTCAACGTAATTACGGAACACTGCCAACGTTAACACGACGTTTCTCACGGGGCGGCCATTCATGTTGCTTTAGTATATAATAGAATAAAATTACCGGTTCCCATGTCCGTACGTACACGCAAGCTCTGTCAAATCAAGCTCGCAAACATGGTCGTCATCGCCGCAGCCGCTGTTTGTATTACGAAACAGGGGATAGAACATTATACGAAACAGGGGATAGAACATTATACGAAACAGGGGATAGAACATTATACGAAACAGGGGATAGAACATTATACGAAACAGGGGATAGAACATTATACGAAACAGGGAATAAAACATTATACGAAACAGGGGGATAGAACATTATACGAAACAGGGGATAGAACATTATACGAAACAGGGGATAGAACATTATACGAAACAGGGGATAGAACATTATACGAAACAGGGAATAAAACATTATACGAAACAGGGGGATAGAACATTATACGAAACAGGAGATAGAACATTATACGAAACAGGGGATAGAACATTATACGAAACAGGGGATAGAACATTATACGAAACAGGGGATAGAACATTATACGAAACAGGAGATAGAACATTATACGAAACAGGGAATAAAACATTATACGAAACAGGGGATAGAACATTATTGTTGCCATTGAGACCAATGCAAAAACTTATTGAAGCCTTTCCATGCAGAATTAGAATTTATAATCCGGATTTCAACGATGCAATATGTTTGCTGTTAATTTTGTGATCGACCGGCAGTAGAGTTTTCATCAAAATCATACAGTTTTTTTCTTCAGGCAAGGAATCGGGAGAGAGGGAGAGGGAGAGATTCAGTTTATTTTGGAAATGCATAACTGATACATATGTAAAAAACACGTAAAACAGTTGTTACCAATTACACGCAATTCCAGATTGACAGCGGAGTCAAGGATGTTACCATTAGACGTATATGATAGAAATATAACTCTAAGTATGCATCAGTAAACTGGTCGCTATCAACCCTACTATAACCATGTCATACTTGTAATAATTCATGTGTAGCGCGTAGATTATATTGCAATGATAACGCAGAAGTGTACAGTATGACAACAATTTGATTAACTAATAATAATAAATGTTCACATTATGTGGTGTGTAGTACTAAGATAATACATACATGTGGCGGTGCCAGGCACCGGCAATAGTAGCGTATGTATTGGAAGGAACAACAGACAGGTGCACAACAAGTCAGACACTGTGGAAAGTCTCATAGATCAGCTAGAGCGTCATATCCCCTTGTAACACGTGCCTTTAGTGATGAGACAACACTTTTTAAGTTGGGCTTATTTTGAATGCTAGGTGGAATTACATTCCATATCAATGGACCTTTACATAACAAAGTTTTTGATGATCTTACAGTAGAACTGGTGAAAGGACGTATATGTGAGGTTTGTCATGTTTCATGAATGTGAAAGTGGGAGGGGGAGGGAGAGAGAGGGAAAGGGAGGGGGAGAGGGAGTGGGAGACGGAGAAGAAGAGAGAGGGAACCTGCTTGCACGTGGTGTTTGTTACTGACATAGTTATGTAGCCATAACAATATTGCCTAATTCACAACCATCTAATTCAGTTACTATAGGCCTACTGTGTCTTTCTACACAGGTTTTATTAACAATGTGGACTTTTTACGAACGCTAGAAAGTCAACTCATTGTCTTGTTTATAACTAATTAATTTCTCCATTAACATAGTGGTGCCAGGAGACAGTGTTGAAAGTTGCTATTGACAAAGTTTTCTTAAAAGACCCCTGGGGATCATACGCGAAAATACAGAGATTGACTGACACACGGTGGCGCCACTAAAACGTATTTATTCGAGCGGGTGGGCGGGCGGTGTTTTTTTTTCGTAATTTACACACACACACACACACACGCACGCACGCGCGCACGCGCGCGCGTATGTACGCATGCATTGAAAGGCGTCTATCCGCCGTCCAAGTGATGTGTACTCACTCGTGATTCCTTTGTCGATTCTCCCGGCACGTTAATATCAATACAGCCGCGGACCATGTCCAAATTGACCACATTACCGGTTACTAACTGAAGGCTTCGTAAAGTAATGTGGCTACGTATTTATTGACTGACGTGATGGATCGTGACGCCAGTGACATTCGCCTACAATTATGCGATCGAATAGCCCAACCGACCGAAAAACACGGACTAACGTCTCAAATATGTCTTGCAGTCAAAGAACAACAAAATGACAACACTGCACATGTCACTGCAAGTATTTAACTACACAAGGCGCTTCAATAACAGGATGAAACTGATCGGTGTAAATGATGATGATCTCACTTTTTGTTTCAATATAGATTTAATTTCTTGATAAAGGCAACAATAAATCTTAGAAATACGTGTAAGATGGCGTGGTGGTACAGACGACATTTAATTCATCCCTTTCTTGCAGTACACTAAGATTTCCTCACAAAGCTCATGTGTGTGTGCGTGTTTGTGTGTGTGTGTGTGTGTGTGTGTGTGTGTGTGTGTGTGTTTGTGTGTGTGTGTGTGCGTGCGTGCGTGGGTGCGTACATGCGTGGTGCGTGTGTGTGTGTGCGTGGTGATACACACAATAACCTTCTTGAATTTTCCGTTTAATTTTATTGGTGTCGTCATATATTATATTATATATATATATATATATATATATATATATATATATATATATATATATATATATATATATATATATATATATATATATATATATATATATATATATATATATATATATATGCCAATAAAAACGTAAACGGGACTCTTCAAAACATCAAAATGTATCCGCTATATATGCAAAAGAAATGTTTTGATGTTGGCTTAATTTAAGTTTGGTTGTATTTATTCATTCGTTTACCTAGCACGAGAAGGTTAATTGTGTGTATCACAGACAACCAAAGCGCGGGTCGACAGCGGGTTACACGTATATCCCAGTGTGAAATCTTACACTTCCCCGACACTACCATCCAGTAGATTGAACAAGATTTAACAAGATTGTCATCCAAAAATACAAATTCCAGATGGCAAGTGAACAAGGAAACCATTGGCTTATCGACAGTCCAACCATTTTATTACCTATGTAGGGCTTATAGCTCGCGCGTATCAGATATCTGTCAATTTTATTTTTAAACATATTCACACTACTAGCATAAACACAATCATTTGACAGTTTTTCATTCCTTCATCAACCTCTGTGAAAATTAATACTTTCTCATGTCCAACCTACACTGCTCTTAAACTATATAATGTTGCTTTGTGTCCTCTGGTTCTATTGCATGCCTTCTTTAAGTTTGAAGAACATATTCATATCAATATACACATAATCATTCATTATTTTGAACACTTCTATTTGGTCTCCTCTTAGTCTCCTGGTCTCTAGAGTTTTCAAACCACATTCTAATAAGCGGCCTTCATAACTAAGGTTTCTCATTTCTGGAATCATTTTAGTTGCTCTTCGTTGTATTCTTTCTACTTTATATATGTCCTTTTCACGATACAATTAGCTGTTTATCCGTATATGTGTTAGAATGAAGGGATCAGTTGAATTAGCTGCTGCGCAACTCTTGCAGTGTTGGCGTAGGGAGGTAGTTGTATGTGTGCGTGGGTAAAGTAAAGGTATCACACTGCCCGAGAACTGATGTCATTGCCGTTCCCCGGCACGCCGACACCTCCCCGTCACCTCGCACACAATGTGCTTCATTAGCGCTCGGTGAGCGTGAATTTATTCATGGCTTGCATTGTGTGGTTCATCTGGCGACGCGCGGCAGGGGTTGTTTTATTGATACAGCGCCCGACAATGCCGGACAAGTTCCGTCGGTTCATTGCCGGGCCATTGCCACCCGCCAGCCGTCTTCCGCTACAATGCTCTTGCAACGCACCGTCAACGGCCGTCGTATCTGTTCCTCGTTCGACATTTCCCGTAGACACCACCCTTTCGGAAACAACACGGGAACACTCCCATGCCGTCAGCGAAGGACCTTCAGCACTCGGGAAGCGCCTCCCGCCGGCTGCTTCCCGGTTCTGGGAAACAGATTGTTCCTTTCAACCAGCGTCGGGTCGTCCCTTTGTGGCAGCCGTATATACGCCACACGCAAGACGTCGCCCACCTGGCGGCCAGCAGCGGCGTAATGTCGTGTTGTTGGTTTGTGCAAAACAAATACAGTCAACGGTGGCACTTGTCGACTGGCACTAAGTAAATACTTGGCTGCGTCGCTGCAAGTGAGACACGGCTGTACAGGGGTATTTAATTCGTCCGCGGTATAGATTTAAGACGTTCACTTTCAAGTAGTGGCTGTTCTCTAACAGTCCGATCGATGTAACTGTCCAACCCCAGAATTAAAGTTATACAGTATACAAGTATAACTGAACACAGTTTTCTTGTATTTGAAATCAACATAATTGCTTAAAGGTGCATGGCTAAGTCTGATCGTTTTTATCCAAAAATCATGTTATATAAACTATATTTATTAATATTTATTATGACATGTTTGTTTTCATGAATTACAGTAATGTTATCGGTTAACGAATATCAACTGAATTGCAATGTAAACACGAAACTCAAGTTGAAATATTCAAATTAATCATTTAGCGGTCAAATTATATGAAATAGTGTGGCTTGTTGAAACAAACCAGACCCTTTAAAGAGATTACCAAGAACTGCGATATACAAATAATTAGCGCTCGTTCTTCCGGTCCTTGAAGACAGCCCAGTTTGTTACACTTTCCAAATCCGCTTCGCGTTGTACAGTCAACCGACAGGTTAAATAAACCAATTAATCTCAATATTGTCGTGTTCCTTAATGGCTGATTTCGAAATTACGACGATTTTTAAGATAGGCCAATACGTCTTCTTCACAAAGAAACCCGACGAGAAGAATCTGACTTCTGAATACAACGTGCTAGTCCAATTACGACGTTTTATTTGCGCTTGTCTTACCAAACGACATGATCTATTTTGCAATGATTTTAAATAAAATATGTTTTACAGACTAAAGGACTTGAATATAGGGTTATGTGCCCGTCCACAGGGGTGGTTAGGGCTTTTTGAGATAATTTCCTTTTAACTATAAAATGTTTCAGAAATCATCCCTAAAATACCCGGTTGATTGCCTTGTGCACGAGCCCCCTTTTCAAAACCCAAGGACAGGCCTTGGTTGTGCCCAATGTGACATTTTCATTATGCACACTTGAAGCACATTACATTTATTTTTGACGGATGATGAAGTCTTGCTCCATGCGGTTTAATTAATAACGATATGGCCATTTAAACATTCCATTAAATATGCACAATTCATCGTAATTAACATAGTTAATTTGATCACGTATACAATCAGAATAGCCCAAGAAATAAACATAAATATATTAAACAGGATGTTAATATAAAGTTAACACGGTAACACAAGTAAGACATTGTAAACAGATTGAGTTATACATGCTCTTTACAGCACCCTGTCGTTTGGTAATTAAAAAAATCTAGCGAAAACATTATATAAAGTTAATGAAATGTGTCGGTTTCTGTGTGAATGGCAAACAAAGAACATAAAACTTATCTCTATATCACTGTTTGAAGTACAGTAGTGGTTATTGTGGCGAATAATAAACTAAATTCAGTAGTTGAATTGTGTTTTAAATATCCTTCCATGTAGCGCAAGTATACATTTTTAATTCTCCAATATTTGTGTCACATAGTTCCGAACCATGTGCGCACGCATATCTACCGAACACACGGACAACGCATTGCATGGACGATGCACGTGCGTAACGTACACTGTAATAGGAAAACACAGACAACGCATTGCATGGACAATGCACGTGCGTAACGTACACTGTAATACGAAAACACGACGCTTTTCTACGACGCTTCACCTTGCACGAAGGTCGTCGCCATTTTAATGAGCTGTCATTTTCCACCGTTCACGTCATGCTTCATCGGCGTGAC
>BSQZ01000032.1:682500-702500 GCA_033239005.1 Lamellibrachia satsuma
AACATTGTAGAAGACACAGAAGTCGAAACGAAACGCTTCAAAGCAGAGACAATGTGATAAAATTGGAAGGATATCGGTCCATATTGTAATGAAGACAAAACCATATACGTCGAGTGAAGGTGAGTTTGAAAGGCACTATTGCCAGTCAATCTTCCACACATATATTATATAAGAAAGTGAATTAACTAAATCAGCAGCTACGTTTATGCTGTTATTTAAAATAATACATGTTTGTAAGACAATTATTTTGGAAAAGGTAATTAGCTCAAATTTAATAAGTAACTAAGAATATAATGTTACATAGAATAAACTAAAATTTGCATTTACATAATAAATAATAAAAAATGCAAGTCACTAGAATATTCAGCTTACCGCAACAATTACACCCTATCTTGATGACTGGCGGCATCTCGGGTCATTTAAATTAACAACTTATTTGAATAAACGTGTTATTAAATTCGCATTTCTAATAAATGTGCATTGAACTCCTAAATTGATAGACTAAATCTAATCATATGCACACTGGAGACTACCTAATTTAAATTAATTGCGATAATAAAATACTCGGTTAATTTAAAAAAGAACATGCTTTCCTTCACATCTTACTTCCCGACACTGTTCTTTATACTACATATTATATTTGTAATGTACAAGTAATTTGTGCTATCATTTATTCTCCTAAACGTCACAGTAACGATAAAGAAATTGGACAGTTGTTGACAAGTTGATCGATTATTGTTGTCGTGTACGATTGATTCTGTTCCAGTGCCTGGCCGATGTACCGTTGTTCGCTGGTTATATTCTATTGTCTGGTCGATGTACCGTTGTTCGCTGGTTATGTTCTATTGTCTGGCCGATGTACCGTTGTTCGCTGGTTATATTATATTGCCTGGCCGATGTACCGTTGTTCGCTGGTTATGTTCTATTGCCTGGCCGATGTACCGTTGTTCGCTGGTTATGTTCTATTGCCTGGCCGATGGAAAATGTTCCATTGATTATGTTCTATTGCCTGGCCGATGTACCGTTGTTCGCTGGTTATGTTCTATTGCCTGGCCTATGTACAATTTTCCATTAATTATTTTATATTGCCTGGCCAATGTACCGTCGTTCGTTGATTATATTACATTGCCTGGTCGATGTACCATTGTTCGTCTATTGTGTTCTACTGCCTGGCCAATGCACCGTTGTTCGTTGATTATGTTCTGTTGCCTGGACAATGTACCGTCGTTCGTTGTCCTGTCCGTGACGCTACATATAACAAAGGCTGACGCGCGGCGATATCACGACTTTGGTCACCAGTATTCAAGTCATACTTTTCATTTCGCGAGGAAACTGAAAGCGCAGAAAATATCAATAGGACCACTTGTAATTGCGCAACATCTAGTTAATTAATTATTTTTGCAATATCACTATCAAACTCATTATTAAACATATGGGATTCCTAAACATATTGTTGCGTTTCTATTTTGCGCCAACTACGTTGTATCATTATCGTCAACATCGCCATTGTCGTCGTCGCGCCCAACATTGTCATCATTGTCACATCGGGCAGTCGAGGTTGTCGCTGTTCCTACTGTGACGTAACTATCAGGCGAGTGTTGTTTCCAATGGCCAAGATGGTCACAAAGTGGACGAGGTCAGCTGCAGATTGGACTCATCTCTGGAAGCAATCGCAGCAATTCCAAGTCATTCATTAATGCATGAATAGCAACATGATCGGCTCTCGAGGGTCATCAGGCGAGGACTAACAAATCAGTCAGTTCGAGAGAAATCACGCCCCCAACAACTGGACACGTAATTATTACAAGTGAACACAACTATTACAACAGCACAACACACGAATATTACACGAGAACACACACTGTGTTCTCTTTTAATACATAATTATATATATGTGTGTGTGTGTGTGTGTGTGTGTGTGTGTGCGTGCGTGCGTGCGTGCGTGCGTGCGTGCGTGCGTGCGTGCGTGCGTGTGTGTAATATTTGTGTTCTCTTGTAATGTTCCTTTGCTTTCCGGCAAGGGAGTCTACTTGTTGTCTCACATAGTCATTTGTCGAAATGCGGAGGAATCTCCTGAAGTATTTCGTTTCAACTGCTTGCACGCGTCTCTGTTTCTGCTGTCAGAGTCCAGCTCTCGCATCCGTAGAGGAGGATGGATACAGCGAGTGGTCTGTAGAGGAGGATGGATACAGCGAGTGCTCTGTATAGGAGGATATATACAACGAGTGCTCTGTAAAGGAGGATGGATACAACGAGTGCTCTGTAGAGGAGGATGGATACAACGTGTGCTCTGTAGAGGAGGATGGATACAGCGAGTGCTCTGTAGAGGAGGATGGATACAGCGAGTGCTCTGTAGAGGAGGATGGATACAGCGAGTGCTCTGTAGAGGAGAATGGATACAGCGAGTGCTCTGTAGAGCTTGAGCTTCGTTTTGAAACTCATCGTTGTGTTAATGGGAGTGTTATGGCTGGTACTGTTGACAAGTATTTTGTTTTTCTCTGGTCTGACTTCCATCCCATAAGCTCTTGCCTTTTCTTTCAGTCTGGTAGTGAAGTCTTGAAGTTCACTCTCACCGCCTCCCATGAGGTCAATGGTATACGCAAAACGAATATTACAAATTGGCCTTCCACCAGTAGATAAGGTAGTGTTGAAGTCTTGGAGGGTCTCCTGCATGGTGTTCTCGAGGAATATGTTGAAGAGAACTGGTGAGAATGGGCACCCCTGACGAACTCCTACAGTTTTTCTGGAAAATTCTCCAAGTTGGTTATTTAGTAGGACAACACTGTTTGAGTTGGCGTACAGTGCCTGTATGACTTGTATCAAAATTATTGTTTCTCATGACTTGCCACAAGACTTCGTGCCAGATACGGTAAAACGCCTCCTTAAAGTCAATGAAATTGTGAATCAGGTCTTTTTGGTGAAGCAGGTGTTTTTCTCTGATCAATCTTACATTGACGATCTGCTCAGTGGTGCTTCTCCCGGCCCTAAATCCTGCATGTTCTTCAGCCAGTATTTCTTTTGTTTTTCCTTTGAGTCTGTTCAAGTCGACTCGTAGCATGATCTTGCTTGGGTAACTGATGAGGCTGATGGTTCTGTATTGTTTACACTGTCTTAGATTTCCTTTTTGGGAATGGGATGATCATGGAATAGCCCATTATTTGGGCTATTCCTTTGTTTTCCAGATCATTATACACGTAACATTAATATCACATCAACGAAACCTTTCTCTCACCAACGAAACCTTGATCACGCTGAAGACGTGTCCCAACATGCAATTACCCGGATTAACACGTTTACAAATGTCTCATGTGATCTATAATGGCTTATTGACGTTTCTCCTTCCTGTAATGGTCTAGCATTACGGTGAGTAGTTATATTAGCAAATACATCAGCGCGGTGAGTTCGCCATATGCTCGCCAGTGGACGTGGTAGTGGCTGTTAGTACGACGGGTGACAACAAACACTTCGCCGTTCATTTATTTCGCACCTTCGCCTGTTGTAAAACTCCACGAACGGTTCCATTCACGAATCTGATGTCCGCTTTGTGTCGTTTTCAATCGTCCGTGCGTCAATAAAGGGCGGTGTAGTGATCGCCGATTCACTGCGGGGATTCTAATGACCGGTGTGGGTTTCCCGGCCCGACGGGGTTCCAGGCCAGCCCAGGTGCTGCTCTCGCTCCCGCAGAGGTAATTTTCGCGACTCCGTTCTTCGGTCGACGGCCGTTGAAGTGACGGACAGGGCCGCACCTGACCCACACCTGTGCCGCATGAATCAACGTCTCCAGTTGTCACGTATGTGCTAAAGTCAACGGACATGATTGCACTGTGAAGCGACGGGGTGCGGTCTACAACACACGGGGCGCGGTCTACGTATAAGACCAACACTGACTGTTCGAGAGTGTATTATCCTAGCACGTACCTATATAACAACATCAACATGCACTTGCACACATATATCAATAGATAAAGATTACCAATATATATATATATATATATGTATGTATGTATGTATGTATGTATGTATGTATGTATGTATGTATGTATGTATGTATGTATGTATGTATGTATGTATGTATGTATGTATGTATGTATGTATGTATGTATGTATGTATGTATGTAATGTATGTATGTATGTATGTATGCATGCATGCATGCATATATATATATATATATATATATATATATATATATATATATATATATATATATATATATATATATATATATATATATATATATATATATATATATATATATATTACTATGCATTCATAATAAAACAAATAATGTTTAAACTTTTCCGAAAAGTCATAATTTATTTATATTATGACAATGACAATGTAAATCACACTCCTCATCCGTATATGATAGCTGTGATTGTATCCGTAAAATAGATCCGATTCATATTAACGTATTGCGATTTTTCATACGCGACGTCGTCTGTCAGGGTGTGGGGGCAGAGATGTCCCCTACTTTACGCCAATCGTGTGTTTGTGTGTGCGTGCGTGCGTGTGTGCGTGCGTGTGTGCGTGTGCGTGCGTGTGCGTGTGTGTGTATGTGGGTGGGAGTATTTTACCATGCTACCATGTAGCGGCGCAACGGAAGACACGGAAGAAAGGTGCATTATTTTATTTTCCTATGATGATGGAAATCATTTAAAATAACTCTATATATGATTCTCAAAAATTTAAACATGTATATAGCTTTGGTACATATCACCTCTAAATATTTAATTCAAGGAGGTGTATCTCACCGAGACCTTTCATGTGCACTTTTGCTATTGTAGGACAAATATTAAGGGAAATATCACGTTATAAGGTCAATATAAGCTATTTGGGCTTCCTGCAGGAAACCTAAAATCGCTGGTTGGTTTCCATGTTTTATTTGTTTTATAGAACAGCATTTATTGGAAGGTTGTAACAAAAATGTGGTTTTCATTTATCCTATTTGTCATCTTACGCAAACATTTTATTACGTGAGAAAATTAGATTTTTATTGATATATCAAGCACAAAGTTATCAGGTAATTTGTTTGTATTTATGATCACACAGGGCATTTATTAACTTCATTTACTATATACTAGCACATCATCCGGACGGGATAACTTGGTATCATTCATACTTGACATTTACTATATACTAGCACATCATCCGGACGGGATAACTTGGTATCATTCGTACTTAGCAGTACAACTTCAGGATATATACGACATTATCACATACATATCTATCTATGCCTTGGTACCTGGTGCTGCCAGTCAGTTTATGGATGGCATCTTAGAATACAACTTTCAAAATTGATACGTGATACTGGCAATTAGTGTGTAATTTATTATTAGCATTCATTATGCTCATATACTTCTTTTAGTCTTCCAACTACAGTTTAAACAATTGAATAACAAAATGGACAAACTCGGATCTTTTGTGGAAGACGCTTAAAAATGAACTCACATGTGTGTATTTATTAAGTAAAGTGGCTTAATCTGATCTTCAATACTAGAGGAAATGGAAGAGTCAGGTGTGAAACACCAAATTTTCTAAGAGTCAGTTAGATAATTATAAAATCGTAAAAATGAGAAGACATTTGTTTTTTAACATTACAGTATATATATATATATATATATATATATATATATATATATATATATATATATATATATATATATATATATATATATATATATATATATATATGCCGCAAGAAAAGGGTAATTATTGTACTTCCGCCATAACGATAGACGGATATGTTTAGCAATTCTGAGACGGTAGTATCTATTGTTTTTTTGCTCCTGAAAAAAAATCATGCCTTGAACATGTATAAGAGATACTGAAAACCATGACACGTAGGCGAACAATGAGCACAACTGAACCCCTGCATGACTAAAACGGGCCCCCGTGTCACTGTAAAGTGGATGTGAATGGGACCCATTTTGCACGCACATTTTTAGAGATAAAAACCGGGTACTGTTTTGAAACACTCTTTAGATGTAGTAATTTAGACAATAAGGCACCACATATATGTAGAGAGGTAGTGAAATACGAGAAGATGATTCCATAGAAACAATTGTTGTAATACAAAATGTCAACTTTATGACAAATCTTGCTTAAGGGACCCGTTTTGCATGTCGTTATCCTATGCCGTGCAAATAGTTATCTTTCTCGGGCCACAACACATTATGTTCGAGTCAGGATCCCTTGCGCGTGAAAATAAGACGTAACTGTTTTTGGTGTCATATGGTGGGCTGCTTCTCATAAGTTCATTTTCTGGAGAAACCAATGACAATGTTCCAAAGGCAGGAATAAATTCGATGATACATTTACGCACACTGCATTGAAAACGTCACGATTGTCGCAAATGGAAATAATTGCACTTGATATTAACGCGATTTTTTTTTAGCTTTAATGCCACGGCCGATGCGCACGAATAAAGCTACACGTCATAATATTCAAATGTTGCTGTCGACATAGAAAGCACACAAGGTAGTCGTCACTGACGCAATGATATTATTCTTCCCGTTGTCGTCGCTACATTCGTGAGTCGGCTTTAGTTCTCAGCAGGGGGCGCATCGTCAACTCTCTCGTATCAATTGCACTTGACGCCTTTCTATAATTGATAGACTGTGCATTCACGTCCTGGCCTCTGTTTTGATGGATGATGGTCGATGAATTAATTACGTAATTGTATCATCACAATAGTATGAACATTGTGCTTGTTTGCAAGTCACACAAAATGCATTACCGTTAAAAGAATATATGCATTAGACTATGTAAGTGAACACGCCATATTTTCAATAAGAATCGCTTGATATTTAATATAGTCATACAATCTACAATCACATCTACATATGCCATATGCCAGTCCAACCATGAACGTTTACCAGAAAACTCTCCACAACGATTTTTGTTGCAATATACACAGTAATATTTAAACCTAAGTAAATACAATTTCGAAGAGTCGCGTGTCCGGTTTAATAATTTTTCTCTGTTTACGTCACGCAGCTGACACCCGGCGGTTTGTTTCCCGGTTAGCAAATCGTTAACGAATATCCTATGAAACTTGTGACGTGAACGCCTCGGCTAAACGCTGGGCTAAACGCAAAAAGCATCAGCTGATTGCTTTTTATCGTAAAATCACGTGATGTATATAGTATAAACCGTGTATAGACCTATAGCATAAACTATGTGTATAGTATAAACTATGTATATAGCATAAACTATGTCTATAATATAAACTATGTATATAGTATAAACTATGTATATAATATAAACTAGTTATAT
The DNA here is from genome assembly GCA_033239005.1 of Lamellibrachia satsuma. Taxonomy (NCBI): domain Eukaryota; kingdom Metazoa; phylum Annelida; class Polychaeta; order Sabellida; family Siboglinidae; genus Lamellibrachia; species Lamellibrachia satsuma. Next base: position 689,777 of record BSQZ01000032.1, read on the forward strand.
AGTATAAACTTTGTATATAGTATAAACTTTGTATATAGTATAAACTAAGTATATAGTATAAACTATGTATATAATATAAACTATGTATATATTATAAACTATGTATATAGTATAAACTATGTATATAGTATGAACTATGTGTAGTATAAACTATGTATAGCATAAACTATGTATAGTATAAACTCTATATATTCTAACATCTTGTTCACCCAAACGTGTTTTAATGAACTATAATAAAAATATAATTTGGCCGTTATCTGTTTAATGTGAATGTCTCGCCGAATATCTTGGTAACGTTTCATGCTGATAATTTTTTTATAAACAGATAACGGTCAAATTATATTTTTAAATGTGGTTCATTAAAACAAATTTGGGAGGTCACGATGTTAGAACAGATCAATCTTATATTATATAACATGATTTTTACAATACAATCGATCAGACCGTACATGTGTGAAATCCAACCTTACGGGCCGCACGCTGTGCTGCCTCTTGTGAAAGAGAGGTAACACTATCATCTAAGAACAGTGTCGGAGCTGTTGCTTAGCAACTCTGACCTAGTAGCGTTACCAGTTTGATTAAACCGGACATTACCTTAAAGATCCCTTCTCAATTCGATTTTTTGCTCGTCTCATTTCAGATTCATTTCCCGAAAAATCAAACTTAGTATCGACTGCAACATGCTGGCTCGTTTGTCCTAGTTTTATGTGTAGTTTTTGTGAACTTATCAGACAAGCTATTAAATTACTTAATGTTTGGTCTAACATTAACTTAAATGAAAAAGGAACCGCTAAAAACTCACGAATTTCACTCTTGGTGAAATTTCGTAACTTTGTCATATGATCGGCGAGAGAGTGGAACTCACGGCCATGATAGACATTTTGGATATCCACTATTTTGCGCATTGCTAGATCTAACGGCTAAAGTCAATTCTTTCGATGATTTGAACTAAAATAGGCATTTTAAAATTACATCTACATAAAGTATTAATTCACACCCAACATATCTGGACATCAACAAACAGGATTTCCGACAGGCTAAATCAGTTGAAGATGGAGTTATGAATCGACTGCAAACATTATTCTAATCATGCTCTATACATGCACCATATTATGTGAATAGCAACGCTTTGCGAGAGGCTATCAATGAATTAAGGAAGGATTTTTAAAATTATTTAACTATTCATCTTGGCTGCCTGTTCTTATAGGAAATACGGAATTTGCACATGTGCTCTACCCTGCCCTGTATTCTATTGCTACGCCCTGTCCTGCTCGTCAAACTCCTGCCGTCATGCAAATGCCTGCCTATCTATGCTCATATGTAAATGTGCACACACGCATGCATATGCGCACACGAACGTAATGCGCACGGTCCTGTTATCCAACAAATATACCGATTCCGTTGCGAACGCATAACTTTATGTATTGTCGTCCTACGTACAATGTGATATTTATGACAACGCACCTGGCAGGTGTACGGCATAACTAGAATTAAATATGAACCGGCCAACACGAGAGAAGAGTTTTACTGCCTCCCTCTGTCGCTTACCGCGCTCTCGGCTGTCACATAACTCGTTCACACCACAACGGCCGAATCCTATCGGCGCGAAATCATTCATCTGACAGCTGCGACCAACCGTTTCGACGTATCGATACGCCACGATACGCCACGTCCGTTTTATAGGCCGGACACTGAAACGTGGATCGGGGTAACCGCGGTACAGCGTTGCATGGTCGTGACGTCGCCGATAGACTCGAGTGCGCTCACGCAAGACAGCGACACGTGGGCGGTCACGCGTGTCCGTCGCGAGCAATGACCGCCTGAAGAGGATGAAAGCGCTCTAATGGGGAGACAATGGCGACCAGTCGAGCGTGACGCCGGATGAAGAAACAACGGAAGGAGTGGAATTTAGCTGCGCCATTACCGTTCTTCGACTTCGGCGGAGATGCGAAATTAAAATCGAATTAGAGCCCTTTCTCCAGCCACAGAACCGGAAGTTTAAGATATTAATCCAAATTAGCATAGCTATTGATTCCCTTTGATGACGATTTTTTTATTTGTCAAGACGATGGAATCCTGCTTTTACAGAGAACACTTCAAATTAAGCTTTAACATGCGTGATCGATATGCCGAGTTTTGATAATTTCCATTAATTGTTTACCGATTTTCGTTTATGACATTATTAATGATAGAACGAATTGATATAATATAGTCATTTATTGTGAAATGCGCGTTTTGGTTAAACTTGGAGTGGTGTCATGAATTAAGTTTTGTTTGACCATTCAGCGGTCGACATGAGCATATATATATATATATATATATATATATATATATATATATATATATATATATATATATATATATATATATATATATATATATATATATATATATATATATATATATATATATATATATATATATATATAATTACACAAACATATATTAAGTTATTGCCCAAGTATATGTTCAAGAGTACACATTTTCACTGCTTTACAATAAAACAGTGTCAAATATTGTTTACTTGTTTATTTATTATAAAGCAGTGAAAATGTGTACTCTTGAACATATACTTGGGCAATTACTTCATATACGTTCGTGAAATTATCCGCGTTAAATTAAGTATTTTAAAATGTATTCAGCAGTTTAAATATTTGGAAACAATATCTCTCATTTCATATAACGAAACCCACTTCGGTCGATCTAGTGTTTTGTTTCCCCGTGTTATTGTTCCTGTTGCATGCTGTCTTCATGATCTTCTCCTTTGTCTTGCGTGTGCGCGTGCGCGTGCGTGTATATACGTCTAGTCGTCTACGTATACATGTCTCCTGTGTAGCACTGCCGCTAGACATGGTGGTTTTCTACAAACGCACAGTCGACGCGAAGCTACTGTGTTCACAGTCACGGACCCATAACGTTATGCGTCATGTCACGTTAACAACCATTTACTCAACTCATTGTCCGTTGTGCAATACGGGAGATAAAGCCATCGTCATCCGCACGCCTCCTTGCACGGAGAGCCTCGTGTACGCTTTGCAGATTGTCTCCCATGCAAAAACATATATTATAAGGAAACCATTAAGCGAATGTTATTTTAATTGTAAGTTGGGGGGCGTATTCACCTGGTTTATGCAGGGTTATTGGAAGCCAGTATATTTTTCCGGCCTGATGTTTGTAACATCTTTGTAAATCCATAAAGGTAGTGTTTCACATAGATGATTTCGTTGTTTCGCCATTACGCCGACAGTGGAATTGCAGCAGCGGCGGGACAACGCGAGCGTCTCGCCCTGCAGGTGGCCAGACAGCGTCTTCATAATTGTTGCTTTCACGGAGCGTGAATTCTGCGTTTCGAGTTTGATTTTTTAATGATGATGCACTTTAGCTCAACGCTGTTATTAAACAGCAATACGATACGATAATTAGTCACCATTTATAAGCATATAGTGAACTGAATTAAAATGAAATCGTTCAGCGTCGCCACGTGGATGGCTTCGAGCTTCACAAAGTGAACTACAAACATGATTCAAGCCACGCAACAGATACGGCGCATTTTGTATTTAAAACTCCATCCTCAACTGATATAGCTCATTTAGTGAATCCGATTCGTTGATGTCCAAATACTGTGTGAATAGCTTATGATATATCCGCGGTCGATTTAATAAAAAATGGTGCGCATGTTTTTAAAAATCGTCGAAAAAATTTACTTTGGTCGTTAGATCTGGTAACTTGCAAACATTCAGTATGGAGCCGACCCACTGCACTTGTCGGTCACGTGTCTTTCGCGAAAGCAAGGAGAGTTAAGAACGAAAGCAGTGAAACACCTGTAGGGGTCTATAATCACACCAAGCACGAAGTTCGCGAGTTTTCCATTTCCACTTCAATTAATGCTTGACCAAACAAATAATTTATTAGTTTGTCTGATGATTTCACCAAAACCACATCAAAAGTTGCACAAACAAGCTAGCGTATCGTAGTGGTTATACTATGCAGGTTTGATTGTTCGCAAAATTAATTTGAAATTAGGCGAGCAAAATTTCGAATTGAGGAGGGACCTTTAAAATATGTACTTGTACGTGGAATAGCCGATAAGATCCGAAATTGTGGAACATTTTACTGATCAGAATGGAACTACCTTGTGTAACTTAGTAACATCAACTATGTTTTGGGTCCGTATGACACGTGTTAAATAATTGTGGAACATTTACTGATCAGAATGGACCTACCTTGTGTAACTTAGCAACCTCAACTATGTTTTGGTCCGTATGACACGTGTTAAATAATTTTTATCGTGAATGTTTTCCAGAGAAGCCGGCTTGGTTTTGGAATGAACAGTAATGCCAGGGGTGAATTGCAAAGTACTGCACGAGCGGTCCTATACCGACTGGATATGCCGCGCAATTATAAGAACGTAGTTTTACTTTTTAAATCGCCGACAAGGAAGCGGGGAAAAAAGCGAGGCGGGCCAGTTGAGAAAAAACTAGCGTTCCACCAGGTGACTACAGATAATTTGACATAATCGTTCAACTCGGTTGCGCATTTCTGGGTTCATTAGCCGCGAGTCGCGTCGAAGAAGATCATTTGGCACTCGCGTAAACAATCGGCGAGTGCCGGGGATGGTTTATTGGCCGTAATAACAAGTAGTCTTGGCGGCCTTGCGGCGAAGGACGAGCGCCTAATTAGGTGTCACGTTCGCCTAATTATAGCCGGCGTCACACAGGCAATCTGAGCGGGCATTGCACTTGAGTAATTGTTATAATCACGCCGACGTTGCCAGTGACAGAGGTCTGCGCCAGTCGTGCGCGCTCGCGTTCAAAGACGGGCAGACGGCGTTTTAATGTTCTCTAATTAACGCACGGTTTGGCGAAGTTGCGCAGACATGAACGAAGTGATATTGCGTATTTCAAAGAAGAACCATCGTGAAATGTTCACTAATGTGACAACGTGCGTGTTTGCTTAGATTCAGATTTTAGAAGTAAAATTTATTAGTTCAGAATGTATTAATGCAAATGCAGAATCATACAAGACTGAATTGAATATATATATATATATATATATATATATATACATACATACATACATACATACATACATACATACATACATACATACATACATACATACATACATACATACATACATACATACATACATACATACATACATACATACATACATACATACATATATATATATATATTAATTGACACACGTTCTTCTTGAACGTATTTTATCACCATGAACCATAGCATGATTATTAGGATCTATACTTGTGCATTTGAGTAAAATATACGACGGATTGCATTGGTTGGTTACATCACCAAAACAAAGATATGTTTGATGTAGACTAACTGTTACGCTCCTGAAAAAAGGGAAATTATATGCTTTTCACAATCTATGAACGAAGTGAAACGAATAAATGCATGCGATATGTAATAGAAAGGTTATATGTATTATCTGAAAAGAAATACGTCCCGACTGGCAAGTTCCTGAAATAGTACGTGAACATAATATATATTCTGTTCTCGCAGTATTGCAAACCTCGACCATTTTACCCGGATATAGCCAATCACAAGCTCGATTCACGAATGGGTCCAATACAATAATTATAATTTCTATGAAAACATATCCCACACAATTAATTTAACAACGGGTTGTAAAATGAGGTAATGTAATTATACGTTTATAGAAAAAAAACGCATAAGCGACTTCGACTTCTCACGGAGGACTTCTATGCTTTATGTAATGAAGTTTTATTTATTGATTTATATATTTTAATTAACTTTTAGTATGTACTCGCAGTGCTCAGACTGGGTGGCATCGAAGAACTTTTATTTATTTTATTTATAAAATTATGCATTAGTGTGAAATCAGTGTTTGGTCTTTACTCTTCAGCCGCCCATTACAGCGACTCTGTGAGCGGGTAGTGTCACGTCTGCTGGTAATGATATCGTTAATGTCACAGCTAATGTGACTCAGCCATGATTGCTGTTCTTCGGTGTGTCACTGCACAGAAGCGCCTCGACTCAGGAGAGTAAGCCGATCGACCGAAAACACCGGGCCTCGTCAACGCAAGGAGTGTGTCCGGAAATTGCACTCGTTCGCCGAGGTAACGAGAAATTGGCGGCGCGCTAATGTCTAAATAAATTACTGTTGTCTTGAAGTGCTAGACTGCGTGTGTGCGAGCGTGTGTGTGTGCGTGCGTGCGTGTGTGCATACTTCCGCCTGTGTCCGTCACATATATATATATATATATATATATATATATATATATATATATATATATATATATATATATATATATATATATATATATATATATATATATATACATATATATATAATATATATATATATATATATATATATATATATATATATATATATATATATATATATATATATTAGTATATATATATATATATACATTAGTATATATATATATATATATATATAATAATATATATATATAATATAAATATATATATATATATATATTATTATTAAATCATTTTATATTATAATAAATGCTTTAAAATATTTATTTATTATTATTTATTTATATATATATATATATATATTAATGCATATATTATAATATAAAATCATTTAATAATAATAATATATGTATAACATTTAATTAAATAATAATATATTACAATGAAAGCATTTAAAATTACATCGGTATATGTTTATCTATGCTCACATAATGGCAGTTACGCCGTATTTTACACCGTGCTCCACACGCACATTCTGCTGCCGTAAAAAGCACCGCGGCACATTTACTACGGGCCGCCTTCATATGCATCAGAACCCAATTCATCATCACACAAAACACCTGCCCAGGCGAGTCGCGCTTTATTCACTCCATCATCAATTCCGACTAATTTATTTTTGACACGCAGCGCAGTTAAGCTCATTTTCCGAATGACATTGATGTTATTGATCATGAGTTATATATTTGCTGTTTGTATTAAATTCAATGCTGGGTCCTTTTCTCCACAATAGTACTTTAATTGAAAGAAGAATTTTTTCTTGGAAATTTGTCGGGACAATGTGATAGCCAGGATGACACATGCAATCTGCTTTGCTTTGATAACACCTGAGTCACGTAAAATATGAATGGATATAATTATTTAAAAGAGATTTATTTTACATGACAAGCATGATTATTTTATTTCTGAAGCGCAGATATATATTATATACATACTCTCGCTTTATAAGAAATGCATTGCTTGTAGTACCACCCACCAATTTAACAATTTTTTGTCACATATAGCTGATTATTAAATGGGTCGTGGAAAAAATCAACAAGGGTTTTAAGAACGAATATAATCAAGAGAGTGTAGGAATTGTAATAATGCTTTCTGAAATTTGCAAATGCGCAATTTGACTTGTAGCCAACTATCGCAGGTACCCTATCCTATATATGTATACGAATGTTTACAATAGACGAAACTGAGTTGCGAAAAATTCGCGTCCGCTTTGCGAGACGACCGCTTAATTGGCCGCTGTGTGTTTCCCTAACAAGATACGACGTTTTCTACGTAAAGCCTTCAGTGATATCGGGAAGGCGGGGATATGTTTTCACGAGCTCTTTCAGCACTTCTGCTTGCCTGCTTGTGAAATAAATGTGACCACTGCCAAATACGTGTACACACGAGTGACACGACACTATATTACTGTGATTCATGTCAATAAATCACCAGGAGCTAAATATATGATTTAGATTCCAAATGCAAACGCAGATGACGTTACTGGTTGATTACACAGGCGCACGTTGTGTTAATCTGGATAAAAATATATTTGTTCTTTTTTAATCCAATCGATTAGTTATTTACATATACTTTGTACTCGTTTGCCTAATTAACGCATTACCACAATAACTGATCAACAAATACATACAAATTTAAACTTTGCAATGATAACTTCGGAACGTATAGATTGCACGGTTGCACTTAGTTCTGCAAAACTATATATATGACAAACACACCCGCACGCACGCACGCATGCAAACACGCACGCGCTCACACACACACACACATATACACATTATATATATATATATATATATATATATATATATATATATATATATATATATATATATATATATATATATATATATATACAATTATATATATATACATATATATCTATAATTATAATATATATATATATAATATATATATACATATAATATACATTCATAATTATAATATATATATATAATTATGTATATATGTATATAATATATATATATATATAATTATAATATATATATATATATATATATATATATATATATATATATATATAATATATGTATATATATATATATATATATATATATATATATATATATATATATATATATATATATATATATATATATATATATACATATATTTATGTATATGTACATATATATATATGTGTGTGTGTGTGTGTGTACGTATATATATATATATATATATAGGTGTTCCTATGTCCACACCCATTCTTTCTTGCATCAACCTGTATTTTGTTTAAATCACCACATAGTCAGTCATCAGAAGACATACAGTGTCTCCGCTCAACCTTGTGTTTCTATCTGGTCTGAGTTGTTAAAGACGAACAGTTACTACAACAGTTTGGAGCACGAGGGTGCTCGCCCTTGTCTCGGGCTCTCCTTTCACTCGCCGATTTACCTTCGTCTATGATGTATAACACACCACCACACGTCCGTCAGATGTCGGCGAATATGCAACGTTAAAACAACATGTGAACGACACGTTTGGTGTGCGACCCGGCCAGTTACTAGGCGCAGTCCCCGCCGTCGAGCGGCGGGTGGCGGCGATGATTGGTGACAGTTCACACCGAAGCTGCAGCGGCTGCCACGGCCGCGACAACGCCAGCGGGACTTGTGCGCCGTTAACACAACAAATGAACTGCCGCACTTCTCTGGGGCAGCCGCTGTTCCGTGATAGGACACATTCAGCACGCAGTGATAACTACTGCATTAATTGAACGTACGTTTCCCCAACCTTTGCACATTTCAACATGTTTTCGGACGTCCGCCTGACATTCAATATAGACTTTCGAAAACCCCAAAAGAGAGATATATATAAGCATAATGGCCTTATACATTTCCACATTATGGAAACACTATTTAAAAAGAAATATATCACAGATAATGTCTGAGTCGGATATAAAGTCTCTTAATGGTGCATGCGTGCATATAATTCAACGTGTATCTCAGCAAAATATATTTTTATATAAAAGGAAAACATTGCGAGAAAGAGAAGCCCAACATGCATTTTGCATTATTATTCAACTGAAACTACCAAAAGTTGCAGCCTACATCTACACCTATAATACAGTCTACAGCTACAGCTATAACACAGCCTACAGCTATAACACAGCCTACAGCTACAGCTATAACACAGCCTACAGCTACAGCTATAACACAGCGTACAGCTACAGCTATAAAACAGCCTACAGCTACATATATAACACAGCTTACAGCTACAGCGATGACACAGCCTACAGCTACAGCTATAACACAGCATACAGCTACAGCTATAACACAGCCTACAGCTACAGCTATAACACAGCATACAGCTACAGCTATAACACAGCCTACAGCTACACCTATAACACAGCTTACAGCTACAGCTATAACACAGCCTACAGCTATAACACAGCCTACAGTTACAGCAATAACACAGCCTACAGCTACAGCTATGACACAGCTTATAGCTACAGCTATAACACAGCCTACAGCTACAGTTATATCTTGAAATTATATTTCTACTATTTTCGGCATTAAACAGGAAATTGTTATTAAAAAAACATTTGAAATTAATTAATATTAATTTAGTGATATTACAATTATTAGTTTACTCTTATAACTACTACCAGGGATGTAGTAAATATTTACTGGATACTACTATATTGATACACTGTGATCACTCATGTATTTCTAAATTAAACTGAAATGTTAAGTGAGTTAAGTTCGATGCAAACACTACTATATTATATGTTTAAATGTACATGTATATTTAAACTAAAATGTATGAATGAGAGTGAGCGTCGTTCATTCGTTTATGTCTGATCATGTATATATGTATATAATACATATATAATTATATATATATATATATATATATATATATATATATATATATATATATACATACATACATACATACATATATATATATACATAATTTATTATATATATGTGTGTGTGCATGTATATATATATATATATAATTGTTTTATTATACATATATATTATATATATATATATATATACAAATATCATATATATATATATATATATATATATATATATATATATATATATATATATATATTCCCAAGACTTTAGATAGCGTAACGCACGATAGTTTAAGTTATCTATAGTTCTACAATATTAATATATTCAGTGAATATGTATTATTTAGTAGTAATATGTACTGTGTAATATGTGTACTGTGTATGCAATGCTGTTATATGCCTCTATTAAGCCCAGGCCCGCAAAATATAGTCCCAGGCCCGGCCCGTGGGCTGCAGGGCACTAATATTCACATGCTTAGTGGCAATGTTAATTTATAAATGTTGAACTGTCATGGTATGTCCCGGCATATGTGCAGATTACTGCACCGGATATTTCCTGTCAACTTTGGATTCAACATTGTGTCCGTAATTCGAGTATCAAGTCGAGCATATCTAGTATCGATTGCGATATTCCAGCTCAGTCTTGCAAATGTGTTATTTGGTTTTGACGAAAACATGGGAATAACAAGTAAATTAATCTTGGTTCGGGGGACCGTATATATATATATATATATATATATATATATATATATATATATATATATATATATATATATATATATATATATGTCTATTTTCGATATTCTGGAGATCCTCATTATTATTATTCAAAATTAATGACTGAAGTACGTCATTTGTATGTCATTTTCCTAACTTTTTTATTACTAATGTCAAAAATGTACGCATACGCCCGTTGGTTCAGATATATCGGCAATAACAACAAGCCCAAAGCGCGGTTAAAGTCGTTGGTCCGCCACAGCGGGCGACCAGCATTGTCGGTAGAGCGGCCTTTGCAGTCGAGTCACGAATCAGACATCAACAACTCGTCATCAATTAGGCTCTGAGCGGTTGCTCCCTGTTTAGAGCGCGTTAAGCCAACAACGAGCATCGTCGTCCGCTCGCCGCGCGCTAAGCCCCGGTAAAGCGGCCAGCGACGACACAGAATGGCCGGACGTGACTGATGGCTTTCCGCCGACAGACTCGTGAAGAACGACGCTCGGGCGGCGAGTTGGTCGGCTACCTGACGTGAATGTGACAAACTGACAGCGCAGGTCAGGCCTAGACGATGTGTGAAATGGGGTGGCTATATATATATATATATATATATATATATATATATATATATATATATATATATATATATATATATATATATATATATATATATATATATATATATATATATGTATACATATGTATATATATATATATGTATATATATATATGTATACATATGTTTATATATATATATATACATATATATATATATATATATATATATATATATATATATATATATATATGTATGTATATATACATATGTATACATGTCTATTCTTTGGATTTTAACTCACGTGTGCTCTAGTAACAAGGCAATGCATTCCAATGAGTTGTACCATTCTGATTTATGTAAATCGGATTCATACAGTATAAACAACAAACATTTTAATGCGAATTCTATACATAAATTCGACTTTCTCGTTGCGCAATATCCGGCCTTACCTGGTGCCAATGTTCGCCAGTCGGTTGATAATAAGGTGCGACGGACGCATGAACTAAATTGAGATCGAGAATCAGCGTTCACGGTGCATTTGCATCGCTGCGTCACAGTGAAATTACAACCTAAGCACAACTGTTGACGGGAGTTCATAGTCCACAACCTTCTCGCTGCAAACAAGTCCACAACCTTCTCGCTGCAAACAGTCTACAACCTTCTCGCTGCAAACAGTCCACAACCTTCTCACTGCAAACAGTGTTCATAGCGTCCTCGAGACATCGTTCTTTGACGCCTTTCGTTGCCTCGGGTTAGCGTTCAAGATGAATCATCGCGGTGAACTCGGTTGAATATATGTTACGTGTCACAGTCATAAGTTTGTCGCTGTTTGCCTGTCAGTGGATTCGGGCGACGTAGTCGGCCACCTGCATGAGAGACGACGGGGCTGTGACTCCGATAGCGGAGGCAGCCGACGACGCCGTCGACAGGTAGATGCCACCGAGGGGCAGCGAGCCTCCCGACGGGGGATGCGGCAGTGTGACCCCACCACACAGGCCGGTTCGCGGCAAGGACGGAATCGCCGCCGGCTTCAACGGGATGGGAACCGTCGGGGTGATACGCGACATCCGACTGATGACATCGGCGAAACTGGGGTTGGTGAAGCCGGCCAGTTGCATGTCGGCGCAGTGGGCCACGGTCGACTTGCCGGCGTGGACCTGCCGGAAGTTGCGGGCAACGTCGGCGGCCGTCGACGTGCCTGCGAACTGGCTAGCAAACCCCGGCAATGGCACGGGGATAAGTCCCGGCTGCGGGTGACTAGCTGCGGCAGCCGACGAACTGAAGTCTGGCGCTATGATGTTCTCGATTGTGAACGCGTGTGCGTGTTTCAGCGCCGATGGGTTGGCGTAC